>JAOYRR010000321.1:0-469339 GCA_038994665.1 Podotricha telesiphe | reverse complement strand
AATGTGAATTTCACTATCTATAATGTTCTTATCTTCAAATTCTTAGAAAATGCTTAAAAACGCTCGAGCGGAAAGCGATATTCTAAATCTAAATAGAAATAAAGCCGTAAGTAAATGAAAAGAAAAACGTGAAAACACAATAAGCAAAACGACGAACAAAAATAAACGAAGAATTAAATAGGAGTCCCTAAATATGTAAAGCGTAATATGTTAAAAAAACTCATAGGCAAATACGACTATAAATGAAATTTATTTAAACATAAAAATAATAAATATTTTCAACCCCTTGCATATGCGAGTCTTTGAAAATGTTTAATACTCAAAAAATAAAAACATTGTTCAACATTTAAACATTTTTTTCTTAGTAAGGTGCAATTTTCATTTATAATTTTTAAATTAAATAATTATAAACACTATTTATTTTCATTATCAGATGACAGTGATAATAACAATCTAATAGATATATCAACAGCAATATAACATTAAGCGAATAGAACTAATCTAACGGCATGCACTCCACGCGATCAAATGGTACTGACCCACCCGACGCACGTGCCCGCGCATCTGCCTACCTGGAGCCACTGACCGACACTTTCGAGCTCGACGAAAAAAATACCACCATCTGCCTGCCTAAGGGCTAAGGAATCTTGGAATTTTCTAAAGGTTTTAAAATAATACCTGTTTTAAAATAATTTTAAAATATGTATCGAACACATTAAACATTGAAAACTTCACCATTTCATTGCGTGGTAGTCATAGAGAAGACTCCGTTTGATACTTTTCGAATCCGGGACATTGCGTGACATTAACGGAACTCAACGCTGCGTCTCGTCTACCAGAGCGGGTATATCAAGAATTATTTAAATAGATCCATTTATGATGATTATAACCATTACAAACCAGCTGTGTACGAATTGTGATCGAAGCCACAACTATCGTGGTTACAAACAGACGTTGTCTTAATGCGGCACGATGGTAATACAGAAGTATTTTCTCAGTCATAGTCTTATATAAAATAAGATAGAAAAAGAAAGAAACTTAAAGTGAAATTATTTGAAGAAATATGAGAAAAAATCTATTTTGTAGCACGTTTTACACACATTTGTTAGCTATCGGAGCTTAGTCTTGCACCGTGCACGTTATTATGAATAGGTATAAAGGCATGCGTATATGTAAACGTCACAACTCACAGCCCTGTGGCTTGATCAGGCCTGAATTAATCATGCTAACCAAGGGTTTAAAAAAACGATAAGTAAAGCTTTTTAATCCTCAATACGAATTAAGGCGAGGCAGAAAAAACGAATCGTCAGAGGCACCTCTTATGTTCCATTTAAGGTTCTCATGCAAAGTGCGTCAACACGTCAAAAAGTCGTAGATTTGAATTTTTGACACGACTTCAAAAGTTCGCGGTTAACTTCATATAAACCTAATGTCTTTCACATTAAATAAAGGTTTTCATAAAACATAATTATATATTTTTTTCTTTCTTACTGCCCTGATAATTAACTTAATATGTTGTACACTTTCAGCGATATCTATGACTTTTTGATTTATTATTTCTGTTAAAATACACCATATAACTATGCCGCATACATAAAAGGATGTAAAAAAGTATCAGTTCTCGAAGCTTCGATGCAATATAATCTTATAACAATTAATTAGTTAACCGAAAAAGGAAAAAAAGGAATAATGTAACACATATAAAACGTATTGTTTTAATTTTCAAAGTTTTTAAATTGTAATGCAATTTACATTTCCATATATAAATTTTATACAATCTGTATGACTCTGCAACTGTACACATTTTATGACGCATCAAATTCTAGCACTTCTATACATATACTTTTCCTTGCCTATAAATTACGGTTATCAGTTCATCATATTGTTATATTATACGAAACATATCTGTACAAAGGACACGCGGATATGATAGTCACTGTTTCTCTCTATGAACTAAAATTAAATCGCAAAATACAACCTATAAAAAATAAAGTTAATATGAACAAACCTTTATTTATTTTCTAATAATATAAAATAACATGTAGTGTTAAAGATTCACTGTCAAATCCGAATAATATTTAAGTAATAGTATTTCCAAAAACATTTGTATTCAACGCCATCTATTGAACATTCTATTAACTAATCAACTCCGTCATATTGTAAATTGAAATATTGTAGAAACAAAAAAAACTTTATGTTAAATGTAAAAAAAAATTACAAAACAAGCGACAAATCAAATTTCAAACAAAACAGACATTTTAAAAAGACATATTTAGAAAACGTATAAATATTTGAACGCAGCGGGGTTTGAACCCGCGCCTCTTAAAAACCGTTCAAGCGCTCTGACCGCTAAGCCATCCAGCTACGTTGAAATTCTTATACGCTTATTACAACTTATATTTGTTGTTAGCATCTCTGTAGAGAGATTTTTACAAATTTCTGCTACCCAAAAAGATTATTCTACGAACAATCATCTGGCAGAATGCTATTTATTAAATATATATTTTGTTAACATTTTAAAGTATTATTCCCACACTAAGGAAATTGAAAAATGGCTTAGCGGTCAGAGCGCTTGAACGGTTTTTCAAAGGCGCGGGTTCAAACCCCGCTGCGTTCAATTTTATGGATTTTCTAAATATGTCTTTTTAATTTCCTTAGTGTGGGAATAATACTTTAAAAATGTTAACAAAATACCAGATATTTTAAGTTTTTAATATGTGTAGATAAAATACAACATATTTCCCGGTTTAAAAACTGTCACTTTATTTATATTTTAAGAAATTATATTAAAGACTGTTGAATAGAGATGTAAATACAATGTTAACGTCATTTACACATTCAATTTATGAATATACTTATGTATAAAAATTACGCATAAAATAAAGAAGTAGTAGAACTTCAAACTTTGCTTGTTAGATGTGTTCGCTTAAAAATGATATCAAAGGGAGCAGTTCAAATCCTACTACGTTCAAACTTTAATTAGGAATTACGATGTGAACATCATGCCGTGTGTCCTTATACATATGTATAAGCAACCTTATACCTACTTCGGTGCTCGATTATTATCCATTGGTTATATGATCTCGTTACATACATTTCTATTGTATTGGACGCCATATTTTGCATAATTCATGTATTAACACACAAAATACTTCTTTCAATTTAAATATGGTATATAGAAAGAAATCGAACCTGTTGACACTTCGACCACGCTTCGCTCTTTACGCTTTCCAAGGGTAGTCAGAGAACCTAGTGTCGAACCCTCCATTCTTCGCCCGAAAACGAGACATTGTGTGTTAAGTGGCGGAACTCAACGCAACGCTTTGTCTTAGAGTGCAGAAATGAAAATTATTTAAATATAATAATTCTCCCTAGTGGGATCGAACCCATAACCAATCGCGTTTTCAGTCTGCCCACTGCACCACGATGGCCTTTTTTAAATTAGTTGATTTCTTTAATTTTACGAGATATCAATAAACAGATACAAATAAATTATAATTCCGCATTTCTAGTTTAGGTAAATACAAACAAATTACACATAACATGGCGTCACGTTTGCAATTTACATATAAATACTTCAAATCTAAGGGAATGTCACTAAACATATCCATACCGTTCCCGAACAATTTTTAATCCTTTTGCTCTAATATAATACATTTCTAAATTTCACTTCTATATTAAAGCACTAAGACATCACACACACAGCCTTTGGTGGCGTTCATTTGTTAGATATAATTTAAAATTCATACTAACTAAATGCTCCACCAGTTATTAGGACCACATGTTAAGGTAAAAGCCCGAATACAGTAAATCACGTGTAACTTACATCAACATTTCTAAGTAAAACTTAAGTTTTACCAACTAACCTTATAAACTTTTACCGTGTCTTAAAATTCACCCACTTGGGAAATTGAAAAACTTGTTTAGAAAACGAACAAAAAATATAAGCACAGCGAGTTCCAACCCGCTCCTCTTTGTAAACCGATGGCTTAGCGGTTCAGTGGACCGAACATGGCTTAATGATTGAGCGCTAGAAGATTTCCAAGACGTACCAGGTTTTGAATGCCGCTGTGTTAAAAATGTATACGTTGTCTAAAATGTTTATTAATTTACCGTGACTCTTCGACTGAAATAACTGAAATCAAAAGTTTTACCGATGTATAAATTGCGAAATCAATAATTTACTACAACGTCTAAAGATTTACCATACTACGAGGTGAAACCCTGTATCGAATAAAATAATAGTTAGTTTGCTAGTGATAGTTTGTGTTATTTTACTCAATAAAATACATCACAATCACAGTGTGTTAATAAAACCGCCATATTCTATAACTTATACTGTTACTTCTAAACCTCAAAATTTGTTTATTTTATTTTGATAATACAAAATTTTCAAAATATCTTGGCTAGTGTTTACACATTTTAAATAAAACGTTTTCAACGGATTTATCGCGCCTATCAAAATATGTGCCATTAATCCGTTGACGAGCCGATTAATATCAAAGTATTTGAAAGAACAAGTAGAGGTAGTTTACCTGTGAACACAAGCTGCTGCAAATTGTTCTAAACATCGTGTTTTCTAAAGTGTGTTTTCAAATGAAAAAATGGTTTCATTTAAAATATATAAAATTCACTTGAAACGACAGTCACAGATCTGGAACTGTTTTATAATAATTATATACGCAAATTTTACCTTCACTCATCATAATGTATCATAGTATATAATACTATGTATCATGATATCGAGAGAACACCTTTTTGGAATTGGAAATTTTATATATTTCCTATACCTTTAATTTGTAAGACCCAACAACCGAACTTAGAAATCTCAATTAATGTTTAACTGAAACTAATCATTAAAATACTTTTATGTGTTGAAAAAGACATATTTAGTAAACGTATAAAAAATGAACGCAGCGGGATTTGAACCCGCGCCTCTTGAAAACCGTTCGGAACGGTTCTTGAACGGTTTTCAAGAGGCGCGGGTTCATCCACTGCGGTCATATTTTAATACGTTTACTAAATATGTCTTTCAATTTTCTTAGTGTGGGAACTTGCTTTAAAAATGTTAACAAAACTTATATGTACTTCAATTAAAAAATATATTTTATTTAATCATTAATTGAACTTTCTGAGTGTGGGTGTTATCCGTTCCACTGGTAGAGCATTCTGAACATTTATCTTAACATTTATCATAGGAACTATAATTAGAGCTAGTATTTAGCAACGTGTGAACATAATAATTTAGCTGAAAAACCGCATTTCAATATGCAAAAAAAATATTTATAAGATATCATGTGTTATGGCTGCATGGTATTATTATATATATACTAATATGATTTGAACGAAAATCCTTACATTATTTAAGTAAGATCAAGATTTTATATTTTCGCATCTCTGGATAAACGGGTAGGAACAGAGAGCGTAGTGTTATGACACTCCTTTATCCACTAAGAAAATGGACTTGAAATGATTATATGAAAGTTTCTTACAATAAACTTTATTTAAATCTTGACTTTTACTAAACAACTTTGAGGATTTACGATTTACATGACATTTGAAATCTAAATAAGATGTATTTCAAGACCAACTTTTTATTAGGATGTTGAAAAAAGAAGTTATTTTTATATTATTTTAAATTAGACATGAATGGATGAAGGTGTCGAAATTGAGACATTGCGTGTAGAGTGGCGGAACTCAACGCCGCGGTTTGCCTAAGGTACCAGAGCGGAGAAATGACAATGTTTTGAATATAATTATTCCCCCGATTGGAAATCGAACCCGCAAACAATCTTATTTACAGTCAGCTGCTGTCCAACTGCGCCACGATGGCCTAGATGGACGATGGATGGCATAGATCATTGCTAAGTGTCGCATATTTTCTTAAAAATAATTGATTGTGTATTTCATTGAAAAAAGTAAGTTATATTTACTTTGTAAAAAAAATTAAAAGTACATTAAATATAGTTATTATTGTGCAATTATTATAAAAATATTAAACAGCGATAGTCGTTTGAATTGAGTATTAAAAATGTTGATGCAAAACTTTAAAACTTGCTTTTTCTTTTTCTTCAAATAATTTTACTAAACATATATTTTTAATAAACATATTTTAAATAATTGTGCTTATTTGATGATCAATAATAATTTTATAT
Organism: Podotricha telesiphe; assembly: GCA_038994665.1. Taxonomy (NCBI): domain Eukaryota; kingdom Metazoa; phylum Arthropoda; class Insecta; order Lepidoptera; family Nymphalidae; genus Podotricha; species Podotricha telesiphe. The sequence goes on along the minus strand of JAOYRR010000321.1, from coordinate 463,184 downwards.
CTGTATAATGTTATTACAATATTACATTAAATTACTAATTCGACAGGTAATCCTACATAGTGGTGTGAATGCAAAAACACCATTTTACAGGAGAGTGATTTGAAGATTTCTAAGATTGTTCATTTTGTCATTATTCAAATGAAATGATTAAAACTTCTGATTACTAAATATTGGAAATACTGTAATTTCAATCATTATTATTAGAACTAATTTGCCCTATTGACGCGTAAACACGCGTTGCCATAGTGACATGTATGCCACTTTATAGACACGAGTTTGGCAAATAGTAGTGTGTGTAATGTTTATTTTATTCATTTACTCCAACGTCCGCGTAATTTTCGTAAAAAGTGGTACAAAGTATTAGCTTTACATATTAATATATATTTTTAATTAATTCCTTCAAATCGTTCTCTTGTAAAATTGTGTTTTTGTCCTTCTTCTAGTCTACATGGGATCCGAAATGTTAGGTTCCTTCCAATAATATATATAATTAATAATTTTTTAAAGTATGATTCCTACTTTTAGATTTTTTTTAATATTTCACTTGATTTTTTCAACATCATAACACTAAAAATACATTTTACTTAAACCCTCTTCTTATAAATTGATATACAAATAACTTTATTTATTAACTTTATTTTACGTTTATTAAAATTTATTACTTTTACATATCGCATCCTTATAATTAAAGTGATGTAAGTCAATTTTTTTGTGACTTGATATAAGATGCTAATGATTTCTCGAAAATAGATAACTATTTTGAGTTACCTCACTTTAATTCTCAGGAAATTTTCGTTATTCGATACATATGTACTATGTCGAATATTATGTCATTATGATGACACTGGTTCAACTTTATGGCGGCTCTGAAGTTAGAGGCATTTTTGTACATTTAATTACTGTATACCAAAAATGCAGACGGTCAATAACAATTCATAATACATACAGAGTGTATTTTTTGGTAATGTGTTTAATTATTATAATATTATATTACTTTTTAAAGATAACTTAGTTTCCTTTTATAATATTTAAGTATGTAAGTTTAGGTTAATGTCAACTGACTGACTAATAACTAGCTTTGTTAAGATGACTGACTTTCATATTAAAATATGGCTATTTTCAAAGCAACCATAAATAAACCAGAATTATCTAATTTGTAGCCTACATTTCTTTTCATGTCTTATGGAATATTTGCGAAATAACTTTATATAAATAATGAAATATTTATTAGACTGAAAAAATATATTTTATGGTATATTTCTTTGTCTATATGGAAGAAACTAGATTAAACAATTGTATCAGTTAGATATGACAGTATTACAGCACTTTCCATTTTATCCTCCATCAACACATTATATACATACTTTAGGAGTAAATAAAAAGCCATTTAATTGGACCTTTTGTTATTTTGTAAATAAACTGCCACACTGTCACACTCCTTGTATATAATTGTACTATATTAATTAAGTGAACTGAGTAATTTATTTAGCTGACCAACATTATATGCTGGTAAAACTAAAATTAAAAGTACATGAGTTTCATCCAAAAATTTTAATACATCAACTATAGCAGATACTTACAATATTTACATAATTTACACAAATATAAGCAGTAAAGCTGTATAGAGAAGTGTTATTACAGTAGCCGCTGCATGAGGTTTCAACAGTGTATTTAAATCTTACATTATGCCTCATATTGGCATACTGTCAATATTTTAATTGTATTTATAACAATTATGATAATATTAAATCATACAACATTTTAATCTTTTACATGAAGTAAAAGATCAACATTCTCAAAATCATTGCAACTAATACCAGTAAAGCAAACTCTTATTTGCTTGAAAATAATTCAAAATTAGTGATATCACTAGTCACTAACTCTATATATACATAGTACAATACATTTATCTGGACTGAACAAATGGACAGACAGTCCATAATAAGGATAATAAAATTTATAAATTTGCTTCAAGAAACTGTTTTTAAATAAACACTATCAAAACTTGCAGCCAAACTTACAATGACTATTCAATTTAAATTAGAAATGACTTTATAATAATGTACAGTTTCACAATATAAATAAAAGGCACACAACATTCAACTTTTAAATTATAAACCAAATTTAAATATAAATATGCATATCTGCAAAGAAACAGAGTGACATCTATACATCATTACTAAATAATATCCCTATCATTTAGTAATGTTATTTCATAAAACGTAGCAGACAACTGATAGAAGGCACCTGAAATAACAAATTTCACACTAATGGCCGACTTTCTAGTTCCCATCACAGTGTTGCCAATCTTAAATAACAACAACTGAACATATTATAAATATAAAATATATTTTGCAATTGCCTGCCTTTTATTGTATCATATAAAAATGTCATTATAAATACAAAAAATTAGCACATCACTTTGGTTTATGCAACTGGCAACACTATTTCATTCACTTCACAAGTCATATCACTATCCAACACTTAGTCGCAATCCATGTCAGTGTTGTACTGTCGGTCCCTATCGTTGTTTGTGGAGGAGTTGGAACCCGTGGAACTGCTCGACCTGTTCTGTGGTGCCCAGATACCGCCCGTGGTGATAGAGGAAGCTGGTGAAGAGGATGTGCTGGTGTCGTTGAAAGAGTCCCACTGGGTTTGGAAACGTCTGAAGACGCCGGGATGACGGCCGGCTGCTCGACGTATGACCACTCGCGGTGCTATAAAAAAACATTAAAATATTAAATAAATTTAAATGTAAGCATTTTTCATTGTGAAATCAAAATATAATTTATAGATTAAAATTTAATAACAAAAGTATGTATATAAAAATACAATTGTATACTGTAATAAACATAAGTCATTTCCTAAATTTATATTTAACTTTATGAAATACAACACACGAAATATATTACAACTTGTATTTATTATATAATATTTGTATACCACACATAAATAGTCAAATTGGGTCCACAAAAACTAAATTAAAAAAAAACTACGCAATTATCATTATATTCAGGTAAAAAAGTATTTAAATAGCATAAAATTGGAATTAAGAGAAAGAAATTTAAACATGGCTGCTCTGCAATAGATTTATTAACTTATCCACATCTGGTAGAGAATTATAAAGTAATATAATAGTGGAGGTCACTCATCATGTAATATCAAAAACCACTTTGATATACAAAGATAATGTCTATAGGTATCACACATGTATGTGTTAAAGTCTTGCATTTATAAGTAAAAAAAATTGAAAAACTGGTGGGCATTCCTATGCGTCGGAGACGCGGGGATTAGCTTGTTATAAATAAATACGTACATATCCTTATCTGTCCTTCACCAATTGTAGTAGTGGTAGGCGTGGCTGTTATAGTACTAGTATTAGTTGTAGTTGCCGTAGTAGTGGCAGGGGTAGTGGTCACTGTGGACGCAGCTTCCTCAGGTGGTAGCAGGGACCTACGGCAGATGGGACAGGTTGCGTGTAGCTGCAGCCAGGGTGTGATGCAGGTCTGGTGGAACACGTGCTCGCATTCCAGACGTGATGTTGTTTCCCCTGGTGATCAACATTTTATTTTAAGTCAGTAATACGAATTCCGACGTAGCTGGGTATAGAACGCATGGCTTAGCGGTCAGAGCGCTTCAACGGTTTTCAAGAGACGCGGGTTCAAATCCCGCTGCGTTTAAATTTTTATACGATTTCTAAATATATCTTTTTCAATTTCCTAAGTGTGCGAATAACACTTTAAAAAATGTTAAAAAATTCAATGTAGATATAGTTAGATAAGTTTTAATTATCTATGTAAATCATTTTCAATAAAGGAAAGATTTAAGACTTTATTATAATATAAATAAAACTCTAACATTTAATGATTTTCATTTCCCCACTGTGGTAAGAAAATTAGTAAAGCGCCGTAGTTTAGTTCCGCCACTAAATATGCAATGTGTCAAATTCAAGAGGAATGAGTGAGTGCTTTTACTCTCTCTGCTATTCGGGAAAAAGTGTGTACCTTTTATAGTTATAAAGTAAATATATTTTCAAATAATACTAACCTAGTTGAAAGTTTTCCCAACACACAGAGCATGCAGTATTTGCATTGGCTTGTTCCTCGGTCACTTGTTCGGTTGGCAGTGCCGCCAGACGTTCCCGGGGCAGTGGAGGTGGTCCCGAATGTTCCAACTGTCCAAGAAGCTGTGTGACTACTGCATCAAGTCCTGCGATATTTTAAATAGTGAATTGTATGTTTATTTAATTTACAATATAATATTTTTATAAAGTTAGATTAAGTTACTTTTTAATAGTATAAGTTTAAGTTATATTTATTTCTATCTGTCATGGCTTCCGAAACCCACAATGTTAGCATGCGATCAGACACTCCCCCATTGCACTTTTATAATGTCTATCTTTTTATTATTTAATTCATAATCTATAATTAAAAAGAAACCAACACAATATAAAACAATGAATTAAAAGATAAAATATATTAGATTATAAAAGACTTTTTAGAAAATGTTTTAAGAATTTTTAAAGTAGCTAACAACAAAAACAAATTGTAACGATTTTATAAGAATTTCGACAAAGCAGGACGTAGAACATGTCTTAGTGGTCAGAACTCTAGGACGGTTTCCATTAGGCCCGGGTTGGAGTCCCACTACATTCAAATTTTGTTTTCTAAAAATGTTTTTCATATCATAAGTGTGTGAATAATAATTAAGTGTTACAAATATTCTAATGATGTTTTTATTAATTGTTTCTATACCTAAATTTGATTAAATAAAAAAGAATTTTCATCACAAATTCTTGTATTTCTATTACAAAATAAATTTAAACTAATTTATAATCTCACCGTCACCCCCAAACACATAATCCCCCGGGGTTCCCACTAACACAAAGGGTGCTCCAGCGGTCATGGCCCCGGCTGGAGGCCGACCTCCTCCGATCATCCATACCAGCTCCTCCATAAGAGTAGGCCTCCTTGCTGTGCTTGTGTTCCCTGAAGTGCCACTTGACGATCCATTTGCTGTATTTGGATTTGCACCACTGTGAATATGTCATAAAAAAAGTAAAACTTGAATAAATTTTATATTTATAATTAGTAACGTTATTCTATTGTCCATCCTGAAAAATACCCTTAGATCTCTAGAATATTTTTTTTATGTACATGTACACATAAGTTTTATGCAGTAGGACTTCTTTTAAAAAAGTGTTATTATAATATTTATTTATATTTTTCAACTATTAATAACGGTGGAGTTGAAATTTAAATATTTAATTTATAATATAATTAATATTATTCAAATTATACATCGATACAAAAGGACGCGATATTGTCTATCGAGTATAGAGTTATATCGAGTATAGTAGTATAGAGTTACGATGTAATACGTCGATTCACACTTTGTGTTATCTTGTACCTGTTTACAAAGAATATTAGGTATTATAGATATAAAGCCATGACAGCGCAGTGAGATTGTGTCTGACTATAAATGCTATAGTTGTGGATTCGATCAATATTTGGGGAGTAATTTAAGTCCTTAACTCCACCAATTAAAATATAATATTAAAAAAAATTAAATGCGGAACTGAGTGTCTTGATATTAAGTTTTCTCCTCCGCATAATCTTTCTTTCCTTCTTAGGAAAAAAAGGAATGACGTTATTTTTTATATATATCTAAAAAATATGATAGTAAGAAAAAAGAAATTGAAATGAGAATTACAGAAAATATCCTTGTTTAATAAATATAAAATATATTTTTAAGTGACTGTGTATAGTATCTTAAAGCAGCCAATCATATTAAAACTATAGTATACTGAATACTGATATTCTTTTCAAAAAACAATAAGCCAAATATGTTACATCATGTTAAGTCTATTCATAATATAATTAAATTTGATTAACACAATGTATTGGAAAAGATATTAAGTATATAAATTGTATGGTAATGAAAACTCACCGTAAACGGCCTCCGGACATTAAAAATGCTAAATCATTCAACATTGGAGGTGTGGTCTGAAAAATATAATATTATTATTAAATAATGGTTAAATTGATTTTGTACATTATTAAAGTTTCACGTTTCAAAGCAAGTAGTAGTAGTAGCAGTCGGTAAAATTTAGTGTTAAGACACTCCGTTCTCCACTTTCCGCCCGAATTCGAAACATTGCATATTGAGTGGCGGAACCCAACGCAAAATTTGAACAGAGCGGGATTTGAACCAGCGCCTGTTGAAAAACGTTCAAGCGCTCTGACCGCTAAGCCATGCGTTCTACATCCAGCTACATTGAAATTCTTATACGCTTATTACTTATAAAACTTATTATTAAAATTAAACTTAAACTTAATCAAATTTTTATTTATACTTTTTCTAAATATGTCCTTTTCAATTTCCTTAGTGTGCAAATAACACTTTAAAAAATGTTAAGAAACAAGGAAACTTTACTCTAAAATATATGAATACCATCCACGTTATAGACATTATCTGTTGCTTGAACCCAATGAATGACTGTCCAACTAAACTAATAAAATAAAAATATTTTATTGTAATTAAATGACTCTTCCTTTCTTTATGACATTAACTTCATAATTGTATCAAATTAACATTTTTTATTCTCACTGTTTCCTGCATAGCAGGGTAAAATATTTATTGTCTGGAGAATTTCACCCCAGTCTCTGCCTTCCACCTTCTCTGTCCACCCTGTCTTACCACATCAGGAAAACAAAAACCAAAGTCGCATCAAGATGACTTCATGGCTCAATGATAAAATGAAAAAAATATATATTAATACTAATGTATAATTTAAATGTACAATTTTAGAACATTACTAATAGCTGAGGAAATTATATTGCTACCTTATCTTTATATTAAAAGCAAACCTCATAACACATGTATGATAAAAACAAAGATAAGAAGTAAATTTTTTATCAAAGTAATTTTTAATATCCTTCCAATAAAGAAATAATAATTAACTAGTGACTGACCGCAGGTTCAGTTTCAAAGAAAAAATTTATGCGAGCTTAGCGTCGCTTAGCTACTTTGGACTGAGTTTGACGGGACCTGATCCTGATATACCATAAATGAACTCGATAAATTATAAATGTTAAGAATTATAAACTGTTAACTGTGAATACTGAATGCACTATCCTAGTTCTTCCGTGCAAGTGTGGTTACTTGGGCAAAGAGAATAAGCTATAAGGAAGATTCCACAGAGCCTTAATAGTCCGGATGTGGACACAGGTTCCTCTTTGTCTTGGCCATATTATCAGGGAACCTTTTGGAGAAACAAAAGGATATGCAACTTTAGACAAAGTTATCAAGACAAGAAACTAACAGAGATACATTATGGAAATAAATAATATAATCGAAATGTGTTGGGCTTGTCATCAGCATGGGAAATCCGTCAGATGTGTCTCTGATTGTTCTCATTTTGTTAACGGTGACTATTTGCATATTTATAATCAAGTATTCAAGATAATACACCAGTATCTTGCTTTTTGATACGGTATTGTGTACATGGAGGTACAAAAGAAACAATTCCACGTTTGGTAAGTATGTACTAAGGTATATTATATAATATATAATGCTAGTAAAATGACTTGCAAAAAAAAAAAGTTAAATAAATATTAGGACTTAGTCGACGAGATTAGCTATGACTAACATAGTACTGTGAATACCGATAACAGCCTTATATCCAAAAACAACATCCCAATAGGCTATCGCTTAACTGGTGCGAAGATGGTCAAAATCCAAATACAAAACACCCAGTTCTAGACCAACCTCCCCAGTTGGTAGGCAACAAGCATTACTTGAAACAGTGTATATTTTGAAGACATTATCACTCTGGAAAACTGGCAATCGATGGCTTAGTCTTGTCCCACAATTGAGAACTATTTTTTTTTATTTATAATATAAGTTATATTTGATTATAAACACAATAACTTCAACAAGTCATTAATAAAAAAAATATATATCACTGTTTTGATTACTGGCTTTAATGTGCAAAAATACACTACATTTCATTATATCCTTAAAAAAATCATATGATTTGAAAAGTTTTACTTTTGTCTGAAAACCTTGTTTTGGTTGGACACTAACTAATATTATGAATTATATTTGTTGATGTGTAAAAAATAATAACAATATGTGTTACTTTTTACAAGTGTATATCAAACACATAGTATTAATATGTATAAAAACTATGTAGATTTTTAATATTACTCTAATGAACAAAACTAATATAACAAATTGATATTTACTCTAACTCTTTGGACTTCATCAGAAACATCTAAGTTACTCATATCATCAATATTGCTCATATCTTCAATGTTACTCATGTCAGCATCACTGTAATCATCACCAGATGAAGGTATTTCTGCCGCTTCACACAGTTCTTCAATAAAACCACCTTCACAGTATGGGCATACATAGTCCTGAAAATTGTTAGTAAAGAAATTAGTTTATTTTGGTCATTTCATCCCTAAATATGTTAAAATGTTTAAAATTTTATAAATGCTTAATTTAACAAAAATATATCATACTCATTTCTAACTTCACAAGGACAAACATATTTTTAATCTATGTTCATAAGGCCATTTATATAATATTTATACCAAATTATTTACAGAACCAGTACAATATAAGGGAAAAAATAATTATTATATTTTTCTGTTTTAACACTTTAAATTAGATGGGAGCAATTGGTAAATGGAAATTAACGAGTAAATATTTTAATATATCTGAAATTATATAAGAATATTCAAATTTTTTAACGATTAACAAATTAACAACTTTAACTTAATTCATCTTTAAAACAATATTACGATGATGTAACTTTGTGTAATGCTGGATAGTTGTAGCAAGTTTATATTTTATTATTACTGTCAAGTATCAAAGGCTAAGTGCGTATCATAATTTCACACCGGTTGCACCAATAGAAATTGGTAAAATTTAATCATTTTTAAGGTCCAGATATCCTGTATAGAATTTCCAGGCGTAAACTTGACATATCGGATATATCATCAATGTGAATGAGAATTTCAGTATAAATGTGTTGGTTTTATAGGTGTAAAATACTATTGATTTTTACCTCTAGAACATCTTCAAATTCAACAAGACACCTGTGGCAGAAGAAACGGTTAGCTGGTCTACTTTCGACTACGGCATCAGCCATTATTACTATTTAATTAAAGTTACACCAATAAATATAAAATAAAGTAAATTATACTACAGAACAGTGCTTTCAATCAATGAACAAAAATTTATCATTCGCCATTTTTTAAGCCATGCACACAGTCATAACTTTTTAAACTACAGATTCTATCAAAACTGTACAGATTATAAATAAATAAACAGGTAATATGATATTTTTAGTTATTATCTAGAACTAGTAATATACTTTTTAAACAATTCAATCACCTGACATTATTATAAAAACTTATTTTATGAACTATATAGCACACGTAATATAGCAGGTAATTAATTTTATAACTTAGCAGTTAATGTAGACCGGCAGACCCTCAATAGTCTATAATAGACTGTGCGTTGTAAAAAGTATAAGGCAACACTAACATATCTGTCGTTGCGTCGGAATATCATGATACTATCGATAAACATATAATTTTGTGTAATAGTTAATCTATATAAAATTTGGTGAAATGACTTTCGTATCGTGTTTTTAAACGCAAACGTTAATCTAATGGTGTGCATAAGGCTTGAAAATGATTATAGTAAATTACTCCATTAGTTCGTAATCTATGCGTGTAATGTTTGTGAGGACGATTGTTATCAAATCCGAGAGAAATAAATCCTAATCATGTGGATATCTTCTAAACATATTACTTACCAACGCTTATATTACCTACTGTAAATTATTATATTTCCTTTAATTGGATTATTTACTTAGTAAAAGGTAAAGTGGGTCAACAGTGGGTATTATAATCAAACCATATTGATTACAATGAATGAGAAAAAGTTAGTGCACAATTTCACGAGCTACATAACACCTAAGGTATGTAAATATATTTAGTACTTTTATATTTTTAATATTTCATACTTAAATTTAGGAGAGTAATTATTTATTAACAGTCTAAACCTATATTATAATTTTAATAATAAAGTAAATAAAAATTATTTGGTTTGATTTCAGCAGCCTGCTGACAAAAATGGTTCTGTTCAGGAAATAAAACCAAAGCTTCTAAATGGTAAGCTGTTAACTATTCTCCTAATAAGAAATTACTAAGTATTTTTCTATAACTATACTACTTTTTCTCAATTAAAATTCAGGCCTTTTTTAAAAAATATATAGAAACTGTTTAAGAAAATACCTATTAACAAGTATATTTTAAATAAATTATCAACACATTACTTATATTTTAAACTTAACTAGGTACTTTCAGTGTGAAATAATTATGAGTAAAGAGGAAGCCATAGTTTATACATTGGTTTTGTTTAATTATAATTAATTCAATTATCTGTAGATGATTAAATTTCATTGTTTGCCACCTGTCACTTTATAATTTACTTGAAGTGTTTCGTTGTAATTAGCACTTACAAATTTTATAAATAAGTATAATTTTAGACATTTGAATACTAAAGTAACGAAATTGCCATGGCATATAATACCAATTTTTTTTCTTTTTATTTTAAAATTGTCTTTATTTACACTTTAAGTTTAGATTCAAAGGGGTGATTTTATTTGTACATGTCCAATGCTTGTCTTTTAAATATAATAACAAGAATATTAAAACAAATCACTTTTTTTAAGTTTATTGTATATATAGGATTGTTTTTGTAAGCTTGTTTTGCCATACTATATATAATATACCTCCTTATAATTGTAGACATGTAAACAAATAAGAGGATTCCCTAATTATGTAATATGGTATGTTGATAAGATATATTTCTGCATAATGTATATATCAAAAAATAAAAACAAATACTGATGAACAACCACCACATTATGTTGAGAAATAATTAAATATAATCTTATTATTATTATTAATGCTCATATGATAAGACTGCAGGTCTTTAAGGTCCTTAGTTCAACCTTTATTGGGTAGCAACCCCATATATATTATCATATATAAGTAATTTCAAATACAGTTTTAATGCACATTCATTTGCATTTACTTTAATTTTCATTTTAAAAGGCCTCCTGAAGCACTGCTCTTAACTTCTTTTCCCTTTAATGCACTGCACTCTGCTCATGCATGTTGAATCTATGGAATCCTAAGGTTTTTATTCTCTAGTAATAATAATTGAAATAATCTTATGATAAGTAGCATATAAATTATTTAACAAACTGTAGTTGAGCTACATATTTGGAAAAAATACATACAAAGCATAATAATAGTATTAAATTAACAATACAATGTCAATTATTGTTTAGTTATTTACAATATAGAAATTTTACATTACATTATATTACGTTGTATACACTATTATTTTGCTACAATTTTTTTGATCTCCCACTGACTTGGGCTATCGATTCCCTAATGTAATAGAATGACTTTGCCTACACTTACAAAGACTATTTCTCCATAATAAGTTCATGAATAATACAACAATACTAAGTGTCTTAAGTTAACTATTATCCTCTTAATATCAAATGGAGGCAATATTTAAACATAATAACAACAAGTTAACACATTTCTGTGATGATGTAAATGACAATAATAACTCAATTACGTATGCGTTACGTGCGACTAACTGTATCGCCGTTTATGTAGAGACCCGTGCATGAATGATTTAAATACACCATTTTGAACTCTATGCTTATGAAAATGTGATCGGTAATTGCTTGATATTTATTCGCACCTTATTAGTTTTAACGTTAGAAAAATAAACGAAGGGTCCCATTCGCGACAGTTGATAGCGTTATGTTGTTAGCGCTTTGTGATATGGGTGCGTTAAGGCCAGGTGCGTTGGTTTTATTCTTTTAATATGTATTTTTTATTTAATATTAAAATTTAAAATGTACACACGTCACTTTTTAGTCAGAGTTTTACACATAAAAGTATTTGTATTTAAAATAATTTACTGGTAGGTAATATATGTAGATAGATATGTTTGTCTCTAATCTGTATACATAATTTATTATTGTATACAGACGTATTAAATACAAACTTAACAATTATAATTTTTTAATGTCATCCATTTATCTGTTTATTTAAAACACTATATAATATTTGAACTTATTTGCACTAACTTAGTTTGCACAATTAGTAAAAGGTTATTCACTTTAAGTCACCCGCAAAGTGTTTATGTTAAAAATAGGTTCAAACAAGAATTCCCCGAATCTTTGTTTCTCGTATGATATAGTCGTATCCTTGTCTATGCTTACGCATCTACATCATATATCCGCGCTCGGGGAATAAATTTAGTCACCGCGAAAATATTTCGGTCATCGGCATCAAATAAAAGGTTAGCTTGATATCAAATAAATCTTATTAGCTACTTACTTTGTATCTTTGTTACAAAATGCTAAGGTATTTATTTTTCAGCTTCACATTTTTCCCGTACAAACTTTTGAGCCAAATTTAAGTGCAATGACGTTATGTCAATTCATGTGTTAATTTATGTGTTATGCTTTTATTTTTCTATGTTAGAATGTTTGAATAATTTAAATAACATAACAGCTAAATATAAAGGTACTATTTGAATACACTTTTATTAGCTTACCCATTTATTAATTTATCAATGTAAGAAATGTTGCAACGATATTTTGAACCAGTCCGGTTCGATGACAATACAATTTTTTCATATCATGAACTCAATGTCAGATCGACCACGATAAAGAGAAAATAATCAAGCATGTTCCTTCTAGTTCATTTATTTAACTTTTTTTTCTATTATATTATATCATAGGTACCTATTTTATATAGAAATCATTACATAACAATGATTACTTTCTTGTATATCCTATATAAGGACGGCATCGTATATCAGTGTAAATAAACTTATAGGCTAACTTACCTATTTCAAGACTCAGTATGTAAAGATTATAATATTTGTTTACTGTTTCATTGCTGTTATAAATGGAGCTATTTTTTCCATAATAATTTGATTTTTCACCGTGTCACCGTGGATTTGAAATGCTTGTGGTCATGCGTATGATCCAAGGGAATAATTTAGGGTTTTCTAGATATAGTTAAGGAAAGTACAATGTTTAGATTCGTTACGGAAAACGGGAGAAAGGAGTGACCTATCAGGTTCTCTCTGTGTACTCTGTAATATGTGAGACATTAATTTTTATTAAAAGTGTATATGTGTATATAAAACACGTGGTAATATCGTGTTTATTGTTTTCATATTTGAATATAATATCGCTAAAGCATTATTTTTAAATATTTAGTATTTCGAGCTTCTCCACATAATTTTCGAAAAAAAAAAGAAAGGAATTGAATCGTATAAATATATATATTAATCAACACTTGTTTTTATACATGAATGTAGGTGCATAATATACAAAGCATGATAAAAGAGCAATGATCCATACGCTTTTTATTATACCATATGAATGCTTCACCTGTCGCTGAATTACTCACATATTTATATCTTGTGCACAACAACTGCAACGTTAAAATCATATAAATAAATGGTCGAATGTAAATGTAATTATTTACAAAAAAAATAACACTACTTATTTTTCAACTTCGAGAACCATTATTTATAAAAAAATATTTTATGAAAACGTATAATAATTTGAACGTAGCGGTATTCGAACTTGCGCCTCTTGGAAACCGTCCAAGCGCTCTGACCCCTAAGCCATACGTTTAAGAACGTATAACGTTCAATAACGTATAACGTTCAAAGTTTTATACTTTTTATAAAAATGTTTTTTATATCCATATGTTAGTGTGAAAATAACACTTAAAAAATATTAAAAACGAGTATTTATTTTAAATAAATATACATTATATATTTATGTACTTATTTTTAAAAAAGTTTATTTTCGGGACAGCCTGCCTACTAGTAAATATTACACATATTTAGAAAACGTATAATGTACACTGTAAATTTCTTAAATAATATAGCCTAATCGACATACTTATGGCAACGAAAACACAAGATATTTATTATACTTATTTGTTAAAGGCAATAAATAAAAAGAACATTACGGTACTGCTATAATAAAATTTGGATTATTTTAGTTTTTTTTTTTTTACAAAATTTATATATTTATGTTTCGTAAGATAGAATTATTGTTTGTTTATTTATATCTACATTTTGAGAGTCTTGTACCTACTTACCATCTTATTATATGACCCAATTATTACTGGATTATTTTCATAAGGGACAAGAGTTATGTGAGACGCTTTATTTTTATTATTATCTGGTATCAGACGTTGACGATAACGTAGCCAGTTGGGATTTTTAAAGCTAATGTTCTAACAAAAAAAATAGTCTGTTTGATTAAGCTTTATTTTGTTGTATAGCTTTTAAGTTATTTTAAAGACAATTAATGTACAATTCAATAAACCACTTTAAGGATAAGAAATCAAAAATTGGTACCCTGCCCTAGTAAAAGTTACTAAGCGTCATGGACATTTTTTAAATCATTTATATAATGTGGAATTCTAGTGTCTAAGTGACCACCTAAAATATTAAAAATATGGAATTTGAGTAGCCCCACAAAGCGAAGGTAGTGAAATTTTTGACTAAACTTGTCGTAATTAGAAAAGTGTATGATAATGATCATAAAATCCACACAAACAAAATTGCGGTCAGCAACTACTGTTTAAATAAAATTGATAAATATAAAATAATTTCATAGTATCAGCATTAGGATTTTTTGACTGTTCCGGTCCACTCAAGTCCTTGAGTTTGTTAGTTTAAAAAATATATATTTTTCTTTTTAAGTAGAATATAGGATATTTGTTTGCTCCGAGAAGTATCTGTAAATTAGACGAAAATTGAAGAATGGAGAAATGTGACACTACGCTCCCTTTCTCACATGCATTATGCTATTTTTAATATAAGAAATTACAGCTACCTACTGCAATATTTTTATTATTTACATTAATGTTGAAAAACACTAGGTTCACAATAATGATATTCTATAAATATATTATCGTCTGCACTTGCCATTTTTATTTATCGACCAATATGAGTCAATAAGACTAACATATGGTTCGTCGGCATTTTTTTATTTTTAAGGAATCGTACTTTGAAGTTGTTACTCGAGAAGTTTTTTAAGTTAGTAGAATACTTATTACCTGTTGATGTGTTAAAATACGCGTTGCCTTGGCAACATGAGTTAACACTGCAAAAGTGTATGTCAAAAATGTGTGTTGACTACCATGTAGTTCTGCACAGTAAACATCTGATGTTATGCCATGGCCAGATCGGAGGTAGCTAAAGTGAATTATACCATGAAGGTACCACCGAACAGTTACCATTACCTTTGTATGGAGTAAGCTTCGATTTAAGGCATTTTGTGGAGTTTGACCCGGGTTCAACCATTGCGTTTTGCGCTTACGATTGTCGTATTAAATCCATTTGTCGTTACACATCACAATACGGTGCGAAACCCCTTCATATCTATTAAGATTTAACAAGGAAGTGAATGCTCCAGCGCTGCTCTATGCAGATCTGTCAAATAAATTGGCAAAAAAGGCACCTTTTTTATTTTATTTGACCGATTTATTACCAAATGGAACAATATAACCTAACCTAACATCGAACGTACCGCTAAATCCTTGGCAGTTTGGTACGGTTCGGATTCCACCATCACCTTCAATTTATCATTGCTTACCTTAATGGAGGGTGTTCCTCGAAAAGACGAAAGCGGCTAAACCCAAAACGCACGGTGCGTTCGTTAGTCGTACCCTCTCCAAATACAGCATTGACATTACGAGCAGTTCCTGCTTCGTTAGTGCCACATTGGTACTCGTATTCGCATTATCCATCTTCACTTACAAAACTGAATTTAAAAATTATTGAAATTCGAACAATCAATAGTAATTTGGTTTTTATTTGTCTTCGGTTTCGTGTGAAAATAATTTAACTCTGAAGTCTGACACCATGCAAGCTTTATTTTTATTCAAAGTAGTACGTAGGTTAAAATGGCAATTTCATATTTAAACCCCTATTATAATAATACTAGTAGTTATTTTTTTATAGCGTCACGCTTTTACTGCACCCACATAGCAGGGTAGGAAGAGAGTACCTAGTGTCCGTTCGAATCCGAGATATTGCGTGTTGGGTTAGCACAGCGCCACGTTTCGTCTTGTCACCAGAGCAGAGAAATGAGAATAATTAAAATATAATAATTCCTCCTAGTGCGATCGAACCCACAACCATCGAGTTTACAGTCCGACGCTGTCGTACTGCGCTACGATGGCCTTTTTTTGTACAAATTGCTTAAAATTCATGTCATTTTTAAGGTTTTTACTTTCGTACGTCCTCAGCCTCATTAAGGGTACAATTATTTGCTAAGCCTCGTTGTTTTTTTAGAAATAAAAAAATTATTGAGATAAATACTACGAAGTGAAACAAGCCGTTAGAATGTCTAAATATTTAATTATATGGAGGAGGCTGACTCAATCCCTAACGTCACAGTCAACTGCTGTTTATGCGAATTACGCGCTTGTTCTTAAAAACTATATCTAGTTCAATGTTAATTTTCAAGGTCAGCAAAAAGTATCTAAACAAACTCTAGTTAAAAGTTAACATAGATATGTATACTAACTTCTCATGATCTTACTTACGTGAATTTTTGTCATCTTGTATTGATTTTGATTATAATATATAAGTACTACATTAATAAAACTTCTTTAAAACCCTTTCATTGGTTCTTTTGTAAGTGTATGTCATTGTTTCACTGGAAACAAAACATTATATATTACTGCTGATCAGTTTTGAATTTTTTAAAATCGCTAACTATCTTCATTTATATCTATTAATTGATATAAGAAAATCTCAACGCTATTTTCATCCACTTCTCACCGTCCCAGTAGCACTCGTGTCCGGTTCCGACGGCAATACAATATTAAAATAGCATCAACCTTCCTCTTGATAATGTTTTTAAGAAAACCTTTTTATTTTCTTTAAAACTATTATTTTAAATTAGTATATCACGATTGTCAACACAATTATTTAGTATTAAATAATACTTACAATTAGTCGTTAATTAGAAACACGGGCATTTATTACAACAGGAAATATTGTCATCACAAACACATTTTCTGAAGATTTATTTGATATATATTTTGTTAACATTTTTTAAAGTGTTATTCCCACACTTAGGAAATTGAAAAAGACATATTTAGAAAACGTATAAAAATTTGAACGCAGCGGGATTTGAACCCGCGCCTCTTGAAGAGATTTATTTGATGTTTTCCTTCTACACAAAACTTATTTTATAATAATCCTTCCGATCCGAAAAAAGACGGTTAATAGGATATGTGTTAATTAACATTCTTTCATTATCTGTTAGATAATAATGTACTAAATAGACCTTTAAATCTAGGAATTATTATTGGCCTCTTTATCAAATATTGAACTTTATAATTAACAACAATAGCGGTCCCTAATTCATGAAGCCACTGGCTCGAATGGCTTGTTAACAGCAACAGCATAATCTATAGTATATTTTTTACCGTCTAATTACACTCCAATTACGCGTATGGCCAAATGCCCGACATAGGCTAAGACGGTATTGGTAGTATATTATTATTAAACTCGCATCTGCCTTGCTTTGCTTTCGAATCGTTTAGCAAACTGTAAAAAATTTGATATAAGATTAACTTTCTTTTGAAGTTTGTTTCATCTACACTCTACAGCTTTCGTGATTTTTAAATACATACATATAAACACACTTGTTTACTGTGTTTGAATCTCCATAACAGTTCCTTATTTACCCTAATGTCTGGTTAGGCATGTTATTTAATTATTAATAATAAAGTATCGCTATCTAGAAAGCAAAGCTACTGAGCGTACTGACGGTAGTGACAATTGTCGTGGCGTTTATTCAATGTTTATTTAAAGTAGAAGATTATATACTAACCTTCTTCTAAATGTTTAATTTTTTTTTAATATAATCATAAATAAACCGATTTGTATCTAAGAAATTCGATAATATAATAACCCAGCCCATCGTGGCTCAATCGGACAGCGTCTGATTGCATAAGCGATTAGTTGTAGTTTCTATCCCTACTCAGAGGAACGGAATATTTAAATTATTTTTATTTGTCCGCTCTGGTGATAAGGCAAAGTTGCGCTACTCAACGCGCAATGTCCCGAATATGGGCGAAAATAAATATATATATTTGTTTTTAATTACATAAATATTGCAATTTAATTAAAACATTAAGAATATGTGCATGTGATTATTAAGAAACCTAATACAATCAAACTGATTGAGTAATTATTTTTAATTCGATCATTTGTAACATAATATTTTATGAACACAAAATGAACCAGCAATTTGTATGATTTTTATAACTTTGATTTGATTTTAATGTTTTTATTTTGTTATTACGAATAAATGAAATTAATAAGCCATCGTTGCATTGTAGGACAGTGTCTGATATTGAAACGCGACGCACTCGAGGAAATATTAATTAGATTTATTTAAATTAATTTAATTTCTTCGTTCTGGTAAGATCAATCGTGGCGTTTGGTTTCGCGACTTAACACGCTATAACTCGAATTTAGGTGGAAAACGTAGAACGGAGTGTCTTGCCACTAGATTCTGTGTATTCCTTACTATTCACGTAAAACTGTGAAGCTGAAAATTTAAATTGTCATATTTGGGTTTACAGGCGAGCTCATTGTGGGCGCTGCGCACAATGTGATGTTGTTGGCGCCCCTGAGCGAGCGCAAATCTGGTAGATTTGGTTCTCTCTTCGTCACCAATTACAAGCTGTCCTTCGTTCCGCTTGATATCTCTAGCAATGACGTAAGTACTAAATACCTGAATTATTAAGTAAACTACACTCAATTATTCAAAAATATACAAGTTACTATTAGTTTCTGTGGACATATTTTAATTTAACTTGTATTTCTACTGTTAACAATGACGTCTTTTATAGAATTTAGAAAAATAAAACAAAAAATATCCTATGATTATTTTTGGCTAATTTAAAATGTGTCAATGTGTGAATTTCGACGCCGGATGTAGAACGCATGGCTTAGCGGTCAGAGCGCTTGGATGGTTTCGAAGAGGCGCTGCGTTCAAATTTTTATACGTTATCTAAAAATGTTTTTCAATTTCGCAAGTGTGTGAATAACACTTTAAAATAAATATTAAAAAAATGTACACAATTTATTATAAAGATGACAATGTTAATAACTATATTTAACTTAATGTTATAATAACAAAGGAGTAACAATATTATAGGAATATGGTCAGAAAAATCAATTAGTAGGCGTGTTCGATGTACCATTGACGGGCGTTGGAGCACTTTGGCAGACCGATGGCACGCCCACGAGGCGACGGCGACTCCTGCCACGCTCTGATGTACCAGTCAAGTGTAAGGGGCTACAGATTGTTTGTAAGGTGAATATTATTTAATATATAATAGTGGTGTGACGCCGCCTCATTAGTTTCCGCTACTGCACACAATGTCTCGGATTCTGGAGAAAAATGGAGACCGGAGTGTCTCGTCACTTCTCTCTGCCTAACTTGAGCTTTTAACTGCCAACATAATACGAGTATATTAAACATATACTCGTATTATGTTGTAACTTCGTATAGAGGTTGATTTGATATACGTACGCCAATTATTAGCATATGACTCAAATTCAGAATACGGTAATATAATTATTATTTTTTAATTTATAGTGACCTACAATATCTTTATTTATTCTGTTAAACTGTTTTCTTACCTACATAAGTAAATAATGAGAAATCGATACAAAATGAATTTAATTTTCATCTTATATTTCTATTCCAGAACATGAAAGTATTAACGTTCAGTTTCATGCACTCCGCCATAGGCAGCGCCAGACAAGTGGCGATAGCCTTGCTACACCACGCTTTTCCCAAACGACACGACTTGTTATTCGCCTTTGAATATCGAGAGCCATACTACCCCACTCTTCCCTCAGACCTAAATATGTTTCAAAGACCAGGGGACTGGAAAAGAGAGTTAGAACGATGCGACTGTCCACATTGGAGGATAACCTGCATTAACGGCACTTCTGATGCCTTCATGCTGACCGCTGGGGAAACCCTGATAGTACCAAGTTCGGTTCTCGATTACAATTTGATAGAAACGGCGAGGCATTTCCGATCTGGCAGAGTGCCTATATGGGTATGGGGTCGAAGTGAAGGCGCGGCCCTTTTAAGAAGCGGCGAACTATTGCTTACAGAGCAGTCGGCGACAGCTGAAAGTGTTCTATTGGAACAGGTATATTTTTATATTATATTTATATGTTATTATTATTATTAATTATATATTGATACGATAAGTATTGTGTTAAGAGTTTTTTTAATCAAATTAAGAACGTTCAAATATAGCTGTGTCGTGTATAATTTGCAGAAGATATTATTTTTAATAATGAATGAATAATATTTTTAAATACAAAAACAATAAATATACAAAAATTATAACAATCTTATTATGATATGTTGTTTATTTCCAGGTTCGTCGTTCCCATCCAAAATTAACGCCTCCCCACGTGATTTATTTATGTGGAAACACTTTCAATAACAGCGGGTCGTCTTCCACTTTGCCGCCATTGAGCACGTTGCACATGTCTTTTAAAAAGTTGGCCGATTTATGTACACCTACTTCGCTGTCTGGATTTTGGGTACGTTATTTTTTTTCTCATAAATATTATGTTAGTTAATTATTATATTAATACCGTCACTGAAAACTACTCGTAGTGCAGTGGTAATCTCGGTCACATTGCGTGCAGTTCTAAGTACTACTCCGAGATGGAAAGGGTGTTTTTTTTATTCTTGATCTTAATTAAATGACAATTCGATCTTTATTTCCGTCGATATTTATATTACCTAACCATGTTTATAATAGAAATACACTAGCTGTTTAACGCCTGACAGATGGCTCTTTATCAAAGTTAAAGTCCGATACGATGCTGCTATAGCCTAAAGGACGTTAACAGATATACATATATAAATCAAAAGTATTTTGTAACATGTGACATCGACATTACATTCTAAAGTCCTTACTTATCCAAAATGTGTATATTATTTATAGCTTATTTACAAAGAACCTAGTGTCAAGAAACGCCGTTCTCCACTTTTCGCCTTTTCGAATATGAGACATTGCGTGTTAAGTGGCGAAACTCAACGCCATAGTTCGTTTTGTTCGCCAGAGCAGAGATATGAAAATAATTAAATAATTATAATCATTCCAACGAGCCTGATTCGAACCCACAACCAATCGCGACGGCTACTCACCATTATATATTTAATATTGTAGATGCAAGACTCTCAGTACTACTCCATACTGGAGTCCAGCAGGTGGCTGCGCTACGTGGCGGCGTGCATCGCCTTCGCGGACGACGCCGCCTCCCAGCTCTGTGATAATGTCACTGTGGTCTTGCAAGAAGGTTACATTGCTTTTTACACTTTGTTTTTATATTCTGTTATTATTTGGTGGAGAGAGGAGCTCGGGCAGTGGAGTGGAGTGGAGTGGAGGCCTACTAAAGTCGTACTTTGTATTAATCATAATATTTTTAATATAATGATTAAAAACGGGTTCGTAGTTTTTCATGTTTACGAAAATTATTTTATAGGAAGTGTATAAAATTTGGCGGACTTAAATAAATATTGAACACAAGTGTGTGTTTTACATACACTTACTTTTCTATAACATAACATACATTATATTTAAATTTAGTATTTTTGAAATAAAACTATTTTAACCGGGTTAATCGCGTATAATTTTGGTATTCGAAAATACATTTTAGAACCCGACGTTTCGAAAACTTTACAGTAGTCCGTGGTCACAAGTAAGTAGACTGAGGTGGCACTTGTCTGTCATTTGATACAATTATTATTTCAAACTACCGCCAACGAATATCTGCCTCGCGTACTGCCATGGATTCTTGCAAAATGAGCCGACTGTATCTGGTGTGATCGGATTGAGACTTCAAAGTTTTCAGTATTGGTTCCCAGGTGGTAGAAAGTTTCCAACCGTCTTCTCTATTGAAATTAGGATGTTTTTGTATTTCAATAGCCTCGAAGGATCATCCTTGGGATAAATCTGTTTTCCCTAGCGAGTATATGAGGTTTATCAAACCTGAGGTAATGGTTGTGTTTATACGTTGTATGCTCACACACTTCGATACACGCCCATTATTTACATCGGAGATGTGTTCCTTCCCCCTTATACCGATGCTCCTCTTTGTTTGACCAATGTAAGATAAGCCACAGTCACAATCTAGTTTGTATATACCAGCACACTGCAAAGGAATGTTACTTTTCACTGGTCTAACAAGAACTGGCTCATTTTCTTGTTAGGCTTAATAGTTTCATTTCAAAATGTGTAATAATCGTGAAAATCAAAGAACTACTTAGTATTTTTATTTTTGTTTGTTAAGATACCTTTTTTTATTTTAGGAAACATTTAACTTTCCAGGTGACGGTGTAGATTATAGTGCAGTGGTGTCGTGTCTCACACAGCTTCTATTAGATGAACATTTTAGAACAATCACAGGATTTCAGTCGCTGATACAGAAAGAATGGGTCGCTCTCGGACATCCGTTCTGTGATAGGTTAGTTTGTAATTATTTTAATGAAGGGTACAGTTTCATTATTGTAAGGGTTACATTTTAAGTGCAATTGAGTTTAAATGTGGAGAGGAATCATCACAATAATTTGATAAGAAATAAATTATTAGGCAGAGAGAACTCTAGGTCCCTAATATAAAGTTCACTTACTTAAAAAAACCATAACTTCTGTTTTTTCTTACAAATTAATATTTAAAAGCCTCAGCTAAGTTTTCCTCATGATTTCCTGCAATTTTATTTTTTTTCCTTCTATTTTCCATATTGCTTATAAATAAATACATTTTCTCTAGTCAAGCATAATAATGATTGAAAGTATCTTTTTAAGAAAATCACTAACCATGCTGTTCTCTCACACTACAGATAGTTAACGAACATGAACTAGTAGTAACTTTAAATTGAGTCCATCATGATGTAGTGGCATAGTGTGAAGAGTAAATTGGTGATTATATTCATTTTTTTTCATTTCTCTGCTTTTGTAAGACAGCGTGGCGTTCAGCCCCGCCAGTCAACATGTATTGCCTCGGATTCGGACGGAAAGTAGAGAATTTCTTTCTCGACACTAACTACGTTATTTCTGTCCTTTCGTGCGGTACAAAGCGTGAAACTTAAAAAAAAAACATTTTATTCATTGTTAAAAACAATAGAAACCTACTTCCAGATTCGGCCTCCCTCGCCCAGGGACATGTAAAGAGGAGGCCGAGCGGGAGCCGCAGGCGCAGGCCGCGCCCGTGTTCCTGCTGCTGCTGGACTGCGCGTGGCAGCTGCAGAGGCAGTTCCCCGCCACCTTCCAGTTCACGGAGACCTACCTCACCACACTGTGGGACTGTGCTCACAACCATTTGTTTGACACTTTCCTGTTCAACTGTCCTAGAGATAGGGAGCTGGCTGTTGCTAAGGTAACGCTCTTTCAGTACTCCTCTCACTTTTCTTTTTAACTGTCCTAGAGAGAGGGAATTGGCTCTCACTAAGGTAATGTGAGGAGAAGTTGTTTGAAGCCTTTTTACTACTTCATTTATATTTTCTACTTTACTTATTATGATTATTGAAAAATTCCGTCTTTTATATTATTATACATCATATATATGTGTGGCGTTTTGCTATTGTAATAAAAAAAAATTTAAAAAAATACACATAAATAAAACAAATAATGATGCATATTAAACATTTAAGCCCAAAAATATAACATTATAATAAATACAATTAGCTAACTTTCAATATATATTTTCAGAATTTCGTTCAAAGACCGCTTTGGGACTGGGAGGAGCAGTTCTCTGAGCAAGACATCGCGCTCTTCTACAATCCGTTGTACTCAGGACCTGTCAAAACACCGCCTACACAAAGGCATAGTAAGTTATTTGTGAAAATTATTTATTTATAATGTGCAAGTTTTCGTCATTACAAAACGTATTTAAAATATTTATTTTCTGTACTATTTTATATCCAAATTCTGAAATTGAGTAGTAAAATAATTACTTTGCTTTAATTTCGGCCGGACCTATTTTAAAAACACACACACATACTCATCCAACATTTATATTCTTAGACCCCTTTTTTATTTATTATCAGCCTGTGTATTTTTTATTGTAGCAAACTATTAAAATGTTATACATTTTCAATTTTCATATCAACTATTAAAAAAACAGCTTCATGTTTTTTCCCGCATAGCAGGGTAGTCAGAGAGAACCTAGTGTCAAGACACTCCACTTTAATACTTTAACAAATATATTTCACAATAAGAAATTAATGAATAATCTCTATCTAAAACAATATTTATAACAGTACAAGCACAAGGCAGCCGTCTCTCTACACAAGGGCCGGCAGTGTCGCGGCTGATGCCGTGCACGTCAGTGGCGGGGGTAGAAATATGGGCGCAGTGCTACGAACGGTGGCTGGCGCCGTTAGACGCGCCCCGCGCCGGCCACGTACAGTACTACGTGTTCCATTGCGCGGTGCGTGATAAGGTATTGCGTTTTTTTGTTTTGTAACGCGTAATGTATACGATGCATTTGTAGAATATGTTAGTGTACATTAAGTATTATGCGTTCCATTGCGCGGTGCATGATGAGGTAATATGATTTATTGTTTTGTAACGCGTAATGTATACGATGCATTTGTAGGACGTATTTCATTGCGCAGTGCTTGATCATTTAAAATGGATACTTGTTTTTTTTTTAAAGGAATGTTATGAAATAGTATAATAAAATAAAGAAAAACAAATAAAAATCCAGCAAGCTATATTTAGTTATTACTACCATCTGACAAGTATAAATTCTGTGACACAAAAATAAAACTAGAAAAACATGAAGTTTATTCATATTATTTATCATATCATTCATTATATTAAAAAAAAATCAGAGTTGCCTGCGTTACAAAATGAAGAGACCTTCAATAGTCTTGTAACACGTTATGTATGCAATATTGCATTTTTATGAGTACGATATTTTTAACATAGGCGGAGGAACAGAATTATTTTAACTGCTTTTCTCTCTCTCTGTATATTACAGAGAAAGCAAATAAAAATAAAATAATTCATTATTAAGTCGAAAATATAAACCTTTATTTCACACGTTTATACTACTAAAGTTACTACTCTCCACAGATACAAAAACTAAACGACAAATTGACGTCACTGTCAATTCTCAACCGGCATTCGAATGGTGACACCGACGCATCAGAACCCGCAACCACCCCCGTAGTGACTCGATTCTACCCCTTCAGCTTGCGGAGCAACGATGAGGTCAGTAGGAACCTGGACTCAATGCAAGTAAGCCTTATCGATGCCAGTCAGCTGTTGGACTCACAGTCTTTGTTAAATGCACCCGATTAAGTATGTAATTAGTAATATACTATAAACAAATTGTATGTTTTTTTAATTTATTTGATGTATTGTGGGTTAAATTGTTCTACGTTATTTCAGTTGGTTGAGATTATAAAGAAAGTCACTTTAAAGCAAGATAAACTTTTTTTTTAAATCATAGAGTAACATTAAAAGTTTTGCAATAACTGGTTTTGTAACAACATTCTGACATTCATATGTCACACATAAAAATAATTTGTTTTGTTCCATGCATATTGCTTTATATTGCCTTTTAATATTTTTTTTAATAAAATCAAAATATAAAATTGTTATTTTTGTATAAATAATATTAAAATTTAATTACCAAATATTAAGCCACGACACATGCAATTGGAGTTCTTCTATCCCACATCTCCAATCAAATGCCAAACCACACAGTTTTAAATATGTTACATTATTATACCACAGAGAGCGAGATAGAAATATACGCAAAAGACAGAGACACAACACTATCGCTAAGCGTTTTCAACATAGTTCTATCTCTTTCTTATGTATGAAAATGACAAGAGATAGATGATTTCCTTATAGTTATAAGAAATAACTATACACTATATATAGTACGTCTGTTTATATACAGCTATTTTTGAATCTGGCGTAACTCAAAATTTCTTTGAGTTTGTCAAAAACTCATTATGAAAACTTATTCAAACATTGAGTTAGGTCACTTTTATTCTATATGTGCGATATATAGTTTTAGTTATAATGACATGTACGACAAGTACTTAGAGGCGATTTATTTTTTCTGTATAAATAAGTATTTAAAAGTATGAATAGCCATTACTTTGATGAGTATTAAATAGAATAATATATTTTTATGTATATAGTATATTTTTTGAATGTAAACAATAGAAATTGAATTGAGCATTTTTACTTTTGGTTGTTTTCATACAATCTCTTGGTCTTAATTTTGTATAGACTACGAGTTGGAAATATTTTCTGAAATCTACAATTTCAGAAAGTATTTCCAATTTGAGTTATTTCAGTAATAACTAATTATTATTTATTTACTAAATAGGTTTGCAATAATATTACAAAAACCATACATATATGGGACATGGGTATGCCATAATTTAAATTCATATAAGAATACTTGAAAGGCGTCTAAATTAAACCGTAAATGTTATTAGTTTTTGTTGTATTATGTTGTATTTACACTGAATTATAGAAATTTAACAAAATCAACATATACATTGCGTGTTGAATAATGGAACTCTACGTCGCGTTTCTTTACCAGAATTGATAAAAAAAATTGTTAAAATTTATTTCCTTAAGTAGGGATCGAACCTACAACCATTGTGATTACAGTCAGACGCTGTCCCACTGCGCCACGAAACAAATTATCAATGATGTCAGCTATGTGCATAAATTAAAGTTACTTTCAAGAAAATACTTATATATTGAACACTTGACCTTAAGTTTAGTTATGTAAAACATATTAAGCAATAAAAATCGACCTAAGTGTGAATACTTGTTAACTCTAAGTTAAAATGAGAAGTTTTGAATCTTTTACATACAAATATAAAATATTCTTTTCGCACTTTTAAGTGTTATTTACACATTGAATTAAATATAATATCTGAATATCTAGATAGTGTTACATTATTTATATAATATATTAAATACTGTTGTAATAGAAGCGGATTTAAGTATTGTAAAGCAAAAACATTCAACAAACGTGGCAAGACTCGAACCTTTACCTCTTGGAAACCGTCCGAACCGTCAAAACGCTTGGACGGTAACTGGGTTCGAGGCCCGCTACGTTTTATACCTTTTCTAAAAATATTTTTTTCTTATACTAACCAATAAGTTGTAACACTTAAAAAAATATAATAATAAAGCTCTTAAATTACTTTATTGCAAAGCAACTAAATGTATATATTTTAACAATGAATGTTTGATTCGATTTCTTTTAAGATTTATTTTATAAGAAACTTTCTTAACGAATAAGAGAAAAATATATAGGTTTACAATTGTGTATATGAACTTATAATCCTCAATTGAGGCCATCGTGGCGCAATAGTACATCTTCCGAGTAAACGCGATTGATTGTCGATTCATTTCCACTCGGTGGAATAATTATATTCGAATTATTTTTATTACTTCGCTCTAACAAGGACGGCGATGAGTTTCGCCGCTTAACACTCGATGTCTCGAATCCAGGCGGGAAATGGAGAGTCTTGACATTAGGTTCTCTCCGACTACCCTGTTATGCGGAAAAAATCGTGAAGCGCCTGTTTGCTTTTTTTAACAATCTTCTCTTATGTATAGGAGGCGGACAATGAGTGTCGTCAAGCGTTATAAATCCACTATAGCTTAGATATACTTCTACACTTCTATACAATTGTTAAAACATGTTTACTAACTATAAAATATTAATTGTGTTACCTGAACAATTACAGTAATATTAAAAAAATAGAGTTAAAATATTAAAATTAGAATTTAACATCTTGTAACTCAAAGTGAGTCCTTTTATTCTTCTTACACTAAAACAATTTACTTACAAATTGTTTAATTGTTTTTTAACAATAACATGTTCTTGTTGTTACCATTCTTTTAAATATTGTATATTATTAGTATTTACGTTATTAGGAAACCCTGACTGTGTTATACGTACATAACTAGGTGTTCTTTTTTAATGCTGAACAAATCAGAAAAATATAGTGCTTTCCATAATAAATTAACTGCTATTATTATTTTCTATTAGTACAGATTATCAAATAAATGAATGTAGTGTTGCATTTGTTCATTCTTTTTTTAAATAAATATATTATAAATTGTTTTTATTATATAAATTATAACTGAATGAATGACTGTGTGTATTTAGATTGAGTTAAATCAGTAGAAATATTAGAAAATGCAGAAAATAATAAGCAAAGTAAGTTTATTACGCATATTAAGTAGATTTTTGTTGCACATATTAAATTTAATATTTATAATTGACCAAATTTTATTTATTTCTGATACTTTCTTTGTTATAAATATGGCAGCTACCAAGTGTTCTATATTATTAATTTGTTAATAGTTTAAATGCACATTTATGTTTTTAAATGTTTTACTGTACATTATTAACAAGACTTGGCACTTCATTTTTCATTTTAATTATTATGTCATACATTCGTGAAATGAATTTATTTATGAATATTGTATAATTTGGGTTTAATGAGACTGTAAAAGCTTAAAATTTGTGATTGTTACAACAAAATTCGATATTAATTGTAATATTTAAATATTTTTTTAAAGCTTTATTTAATTAAAGAGTGCTATGCTATACCTGTCAGGTTATACAGAAAATTGATTGTATTTTTCTAGTATTAAGTGATGTATAAATATTTCTACGAATTGTTAAAATTACAATGATTAGAAATTTAAAGAGGTTCGCTGGCGTTTTGATATTTTGATGGAAATTGTGCCATTTCATAATATTTGGTTCAACCAAAATAATTCATCAATACTTAATATAGCCCAGTTAGTTAGTATAGCGTCGTTGCGTGTACCTGACAACGCGGAGGGCAGATGTTCAAATACGACAAATAAAACAACCTCGAACTTTTGTGTTTTATTTATTATCTGCGCCTTATAGAAACAGCCTGTTATTTTTTTATTTGTATATGTATTAGACGAATTACACAGATAAGTACTTAGTACGTACGTATTATAGTTCATACAATTACGACAATTTAGTACTTAGAATTAAGAGCTTATTTTCTTTGTATGTCGAAAGTAATACTTAGATCAGAAAATAGTCTTTTAACGTTCCAATAAATAATTGAATGAGTTATCAATCCATCCATCGTGTGTAAATACAGCTTCAACTTCAAGCTTATTCCCTCATAGCATTGAGTGTTGAGCGGTGGAATTCAATGTCATGCTTTGTCTTGTCACTAGGGTGGAGGATTGAAAAAAAATGAAATGTAATCATTCCCCCCAATTCAACAAAGATACATTCAATAAATCGATTTCAATAGTCTAATACTATCCTTAAATTTATAATGTCAAATAAAATCCTTACATTGCTCAAACAATGACAACAAATATTTTATTAGCTTTAATAAATATAATTAAAAAAACAAAGTTTATATTTTTTTATATTATTACACAACTATTTTATCTTTTACCTTATTTTTTAAGTGATGTGAATTTTGCACACTTGCAATACTCTTTAAATATATTCTTCTTACCTAATATTGAAAATGTTATATGTTCAATTCATAGTTCATGTCGCAGGTTTATCTTCCTCCTTCAAAGCTTGTAATCGCCTGAGCTTCTCCAACTGTTTCTTGGCGATGCGGAATTTATTAAGAACTATTGTCCGTTCCCAGCTCCATAGTGAGAGACGCTGTTAAAACATCCTTTATATTTAATTTTTCTACATATTATATAATTTAAACGTTTATTTCTTTATTATATAAAAAATATATACTGGGTACTCAGTAATATGTGAAAATTAACTTCTATTTTTGTATTATTAAATTAATTTTACACACAAAATAATTAAACACCATTAAAATATATATAATGTACATAATTAAAAGCATTTATAGACTAAGCAATTCTAATAAATATACTATCCGAATAAAGGTAAGATCTTCATATATATATATATATATATATATATATATATATAACAAAAAACTTTTACTACTATATAATTAAGCGTACTTAAAGTTTATTTACATAGGTGTAGAAAGCCAATATTTGAATTTTGAAACACATTACATTCATAAAATAAATATTACACACTTCCATGTATTTAGCCATAGACATTCATATAAAGACATATCGCTATGGTAACGCGTATTTTACGCGTCCACTGGCACTGCTACTAACTAATGGGTAATCAAAGGCAAGTGAAAAACGAAAATTGACAAACAAACTTTATTCATGCTCCACTAATAAGTTAAAACAAATA
The DNA here is from genome assembly GCA_038994665.1 of Podotricha telesiphe. Taxonomy (NCBI): domain Eukaryota; kingdom Metazoa; phylum Arthropoda; class Insecta; order Lepidoptera; family Nymphalidae; genus Podotricha; species Podotricha telesiphe. The sequence goes on along the minus strand of JAOYRR010000321.1, from coordinate 432,720 downwards.
GTTCAGTCGTTTGAAACTATCTATAAAGCACTCTAGGAACCATTTACACTAGAAATACAATTACATACATTCACGTTCCATAGTGCGTTCACATCTCAATTTATATTTACTTTAAAATAAAATAAAAAAATCAAAATAAAACTTTTGTAAGAAAATCAATTTAATTTGTAATTAATTGAAAAAAAAATCTTTGAAACTGGCTCCAACCCAAAAATTGACTGAAACTTAAAATATCTATTAGATTATATAGCAAAACTTTAGAAGCAATGTTTATTTTTTAAATATTTTAATTACGCTAATTTTCAAACAGGTTATTTGTATATTAATAATGAAATTAACAAATACCGACAACTCTATACCCTTAAAATAAAAAAAAATAAACTAATTTACTAAAAATGCAACAATCTGAATGTGATTTAAAATGTGAACAAAAAGAAGACCTAAAAAATTTTGAGCATCATTTGAGATGGTCATAATAATACAAAATGAATAAACTTTAGTAAATAAAATACTAAAAGGGGACGCTAATAATTTTTCCTTGAAATAATATTTAAAAGTTATTTTATATACTCAAAGTAATATTGTATATACTAAAACATTACTAAATATTATTTTGTATTAATTGTATTCATAAAAAATTATCAACAAGCGCAACATGCTTATTTTATGTTTTGGTCATTTTACAACACATATATAAGATTTTCCACATATACCTACTCCAAAAACTAAATTATTTTGTTAATAAAATTAAAGAGAAGCTATTATAATATATATATTATAAAAATATTTATAAAATTTATATAATAAGAGCAGCTTTTTATTGTAGTTTCTAAGCTGCATCCACTATCAGTGCGAAACGCCTTAACCTCACTGTCAGTTGTCGTCCTCTTCATTCTCAAACATATCGCCGTACTCTTGCGAGTGCTCGAAATCTCTAAAATCCTGAATAAATAACGTGAGAATGAATAAGAGTACAACTGTACATTCAAAATTATATCTATATTTAAGTATGACATCTTTAAATATATATATTTTTAAATTAACTTCTATACCTGTTGCGTGACAAAAATACAGAAGCAAGAATTAAATAAATAATAATTATAAATAATCAGCAAACCATGCGAGCAAATATTAAATAATTATTATAGAACAGTAATACGTACATTATAGCAAAAAAAGTATAATATAATGTAAGAAGTAACCAGTAAGTGTTTAAGTATCTACAGAGGTGCGAACAATAAACAAACATATAAATGTTTCAACGTAGCTGGACGTATGGCTTAGCGGTCAGAGCGCTTCGACAGTATCCAAGAGGCGCGGGTTCGACTCTCGCTACGTTAAAAATTTTATACGTTGTCTAAAAATATTTCACAACACTACTAGTCCTAACACTAGGTTCTCTGACTACTATCTTACAAACGGAAGATTAAATACTTACAAGAAGAAAAAATTGTAAGCTTTAAAGGTAATATAATTAGACTTTAGTCTATTTTCTTAAAGCAAGCTTTTTTTAGCTTCCCACTTTATCCTGCATGGCAGGTAAGCAAAGAGAACCTAGCGTCAAGACACTTACAGAGCAGAGAAATGAAAATAATTTAAATATATTTTCCTCATATGGGGATCGAACACAACCATCGCGTTTCATTCTGACGCTGTCCCATTATGCCATGATGGCTTCAAATACACACATATATATTTGTGTATTTGAGGTAATTATATATATATAATTACCTGAAACATTATGGAGACATATATATATATATGACACATATATATGTGTATTTGAGGTAATTATATATATATAATTACCTGAACCATTATGGAGACATATATATACTAGCTGTGCCCGCGTCTTCGTCCGCGTTGAATACTAAAATAAAAGTACATCAGCTATCTGCCCGTCAAAATCGGTCCGGCCGTTTCAGAGAACAAAGAGACAGACGGACATACATATGAATTTAGTAAACAGCGGTTAGTTTAATATTTAAAACAGACACTTCAATTTGACTTCATCTTGAAATAAATTCTCTTTTAGTATTATGTCATACGCTTGCCATGGGATTTACCTCATTTTTCTATCACTATCTATCTATCTCTGTATCGTTGTAATATAATCTCGCAAAGCAAACTTTAGACCCCGTGTCGTCTTAAAAATTTGCACATGTCTCCGGATCGGGTAACAAAATAATATTTTCATAACACGAACTTATTATCCTTGCCAGGACATCCTGTCCTAGATGAGTTCGATCAGGATAATGACATTTTTTAGTTTAAAAAAACTATTATTACGCGTAAAGTTGTATTTTATAGCATAGTACTTTTTTTTAGTTAAGTGTTGTATGTGAAATTGTAAAGATTGTAACGCTTTCTAAACGCGACGTTTGTAGATCCAAATATTACTTGGAGAAATATTTCTTATTTATGTCATATATATACACGATGCGTTATTAATAATATAGTTTAATTGTTAACGATTGATTGATTAAGAAATCGCAAGGCATTGGTTCGATACCCATTTGCAGGACAAAAAAATAATTAGACGTTCTAATGTGTGTATTTAAAGTATATATCGTCGATTGGGTGGTGACATGAGTTCTTTGGTCAAATTGAAGAATGACATATTTACGGATGTGAATAGATCTAAACCATAAAATGACAATATATGATAATCCTACTAACATTATAGCTAGCTGCTAGCTGTTTTTTTTTTAAAGCCAGCCTAAAAATAAAAATAATTTAATGTCATAATGTTACTTTTTTTCTTACGCTACGCTAATATAAGCTACTCGAAATACTAATCCTGCGCAGACGAATCAGCTAGACATGATGTCCTGACGTGACAACCTATAATTTAAATAAAACCGAAGAAATTCGTAATAATTTACAGGTAAATAACCTAATTACATAATTAAAATTATAATGAAGTAGGTATCTTTTTATATCTACGTGTAACTGTGTAACTCCTAACCAAAAAAAAACCTGCCACTAACTAACCCTGGACCTATATTACTTTCAGTACAATGCGTAACCAAATAAAAACCTGCCAATAACTAAACCTGGACGAATAACTAAAGCAATATAGCTTTAAGTACAATGCCTTTTGAACAATGCTAATTCCTTGAAAATTCGCAAAACAGACACAACCATCAATGACGTCTGCCCTCACGCGTCTGTCCGCGTTCGGGTCGCGGTCGCGCACTCAGCGATGAGCGACTTCTTCCCCCACCTCACCCGCCGTGCGTCGGCCACGCCGTAGAATAGCGCACTCGGTTAAAATAATATTTGTCCGAATGAAACCCGTGAAAGACATTATATCTACTTTAAATACCAGAAGCGATTACAGTATCTAACTACCATATTAATTTATTGACTACAATGGTTCACTATTTTGGCTTTAATGGCTTGAACATAAGATACTTACTTGATATTTTGGTCAATGCACACAATGTCTTTATAACTTTAGCCTATGTTATTCTGATGTATAAGCTATATTATTGTAAAGTTTCATTAAAATCCATTCAGTAGTTTTTACGTGAAAGAGTAACAAACATCCTTACAAACTTTCGAGTTTATAATATTAGTATGATATAGACACATATATATGTGTATTTGAGGTAATTATATATATATTTTATATATATATAATTAACTGAAGCAAGAGCTTATTATTACCTTATTAATTACCTGAAACATGCCAGTAGCTGCTGCATACCCCGTCATAGCAAGCAGTGCAAATATACCAGCTAGGAACTTGTTACGCGTTGCATTAGGAAACTGTGCCTCTCGCTCCGCTTGTGTACCCTGAGACTTCTTTGCATTTTGCCTGTTGTATTCTATAAATAAAAATATAAATATGATTATATAAATTAATAAATACAATATATTTTTATCTTTGAATTAAAAAGTTTTTAGTATTTAAAGATATTAAGTAATCTGTATAAATAATACCAACAATGAGGCAACATGAGACAGCATCTGATTGTAAGGGTGATTGGTTTTGGAATCGAGTCCCATTCAGAGAAATGATCATATAAATTATAATTATTTTGATTTCTCCGCTCTGACACAAGCCAAAACGCGGCGTTGAGTTCCGCCAATCGACACGATTTATCTTGAATTAGGGCGGAAAGTGGAGAACAAAGTGGCTTGATACTGACGACTATACTGATACTACACTGCTACACATTCGTTATTATTAATAAATTGTATATAAAATTGCCAATAAATTGTTTTTATATTTATTGACTAGACCTTGATAAGCTAGTCTAAGCCATTTAACATACTCATTACATTTGATTGCATGTTATAATACAGCAAGTTTGTTCAAGGGCTAGTTTATGCACACTTTAATAATAACTAATAAGCCCATAAAATATGCCTTGCCTTAGCAAGATGTCATTATATCACCTCATTTATCAACCACCACCACCTTATATCAAATGTGTGTGTAAAACTCATGTAAATGTGTGTAATATGTAGTTTATTAATTTAACATATTTCCAATGCATTTTTATTTAACATATTGGGTTTTATGCTTCTTCTCTTATAGCTTTAATTATGCCAAATTCATAAGTAAGAGTTTCTTTTATATACTAATATGAATATCTAATTATAATTTTGAGACTAAAACAAATATATATAATATGCTGTATATCTACTTATGTTTAGAAAGTTATTCATTCCTTTATTTGTATAAAATATATTAATTAAGCATAATATTTAAGAATTAAAATTTACCATCACTAACATTCCTAAAGTTTTTCTGACCAATCCTCGCAACAAATCTACTTAAATTTGCTATTCCTTTGACATGATTTGATAGAGTTGCATTAGGGAAAGGTGCTTTTACTAGCGGGGCGAGATATGCAAATACTATTGCATCAAATGAAGATGGGCGGTTTCCAAAGAAATATTCACTTTCCCCTAGCCTGTCTGAAAGAGTCTTTAGGCATTTCTCTGCTTCACTGTACACCTGTAAAGTTATAAGTTGGCATTATTAATTATATCATATAAAAATTTTACACTAAAGGATATATATTTAATACAAAAAATATAATTCCACATTTTTATACAGTACTAGTATATGTATATTAAACAAGCTTTTTTATGGAAGTAAATATATGAATATTTATCTAATATTATTTAACACATAAATATAAGGAATTGGATTATACACACAGTTTTCTCAATTTCTTTTAACTCTGTATGTTCTCCATATAATGCATCTATCATTTCCTTAGCAACATTTTGGTATCTTGATGGATAGTAAAAATTAAATGGTATTTGTAATGCCTTTGCAAATGTAGGTCTTGTAATATCTCCATAATTCTTCTCATCTACCCACCAAGCATATTGATATGCAGGATAAAGTTTATCTCGGAGGTACTGAGTAAATGCACTAGCTTCAGCAGCTTGTTTTTGATTTAAATGTACATCAGTGCTGTAATGCTAAAATATTTTAGTTAATAAAAAGAATATTATTAAATTTTGAGAAATAGCAATTTATAGATAATGTCTCTTACCAATGATTTTAAATATTCTACAACCTCTTCAAAATTTGTAAGAATGGTTCTTCCGTCTTTCATAACAGGTAACGTGCCCTTTGGTGTGAAAAATGGATTGCTACATTCTCGGACCTTCACTGGTACGCCAATAAATTTCATATAAGTCTGAAATTTAAAGACGAAATTGTGTAAACTATTAGCACCGGTATAAAATAAATAGGTTATAAATAAAACACATACTAAGACTTTGAGGCACTCTAAGTCAATAGACGCTAGCCCCCATTCCCCTCTCCATATATCCAATTCTATGCTAGCCATAATATTTTTCCAGGACCTATTCACAATTTCAAATTAATTTGAACTTCTATTTTTTTTTTGACATTGCACAAAAGATGTCAGTATAATCAGATGTAAATGTTACACACAGGTAATAAATTAAAATACATTAATACTTCTTGGTTACTTTAAATGTTCGTTGAAAAAGATATTTACAAAATGTAAAATTATACTGTAAAAGTCTAATGTCATTTATAGAGTAAATAGCAGGTATCATATTAAGTTTATATTTTATAATAGTAAGCTTAAACTATATTATGTTATACGCAAAAATAAATTAACTTAGATAAGGCCAGTTAATAACTATGACTTATGAAGAAGTCAACTTCGTTTGAAGTTTGTAACTTAGCAATTTTTCTGATTTGAAATATTCACATAAAATTTATGATTCCGTTGTCGGTGTCCTTTGTGTTTTTGTAGACATTATATATATTATTTTATTCATTTAAATTAAATATATTTTGGTATTCAAACAAATCTATGTAGGAGTAATCATGTTGATTGATCAAGTGCCAGAAAAGAATGACGATTCAGGAACAGAAGAAGATTTGGATTTAAAGAACAGCTTAAAAGAAAATATAAATAACGGTCAGATATTCGAACTTGAGGAAACAAAATGTGATGGTATATCTTAAATTCTGTACATGACCCTTTTATATAGTAGACTTGTAATATTATTAATAGGTAATATTATTTAACATTCTCTCCTTTTATTTTAGAAAATAGCATGTGTACACATGATTTAGTTATTCTATATGAAAAGATGGATCATTGTTCGAAAGGAATTCATCTTCCTAATAATATAGTCGAAAAACCACCTAATCAGTATGTCGAAACAGTTATTTACAATGATGATTTGGATTCTGATGTTTCGGATGTTAGTGACATTTACAGTAATGAAGACGTCCATAATGTTATCATGATAAACGACGAAAGGATTGATCTTCTAAACATAATTCCTTCTTTTCAAGCTGCATTATGTCATAAATATGGCAAGGTGAATATGGAAACAACTTATAAATATAACGAATATGAGAAACATTTTTTGTTTAGAGACGCTCATATTAAAGACCAGTTAAATATACATTCGATGTCTCGTTGCAAATACTCTGACAGTACTGTTATTCCTGCATCACTATTAGACTATATTTGTTGCAAGCGCTTAGAAGATAATGATAGTTTTTATATGGATAATGTTATCAAACATGTTCAACATACTATAGAGCAGTTGAAACGTATAAGTAATGGTGACTATTTAACTGACACAGCTAAAGAAAAGTGGCAGGAGGTAAACACTACTCATAAGAAAAATGAATGTGAAAAGAATGCCTTAGTGAGTTGTTCCAACGTACGAGTTAAAAAAAATTCCGGACATTTTAGAAATACATGGGATGATAACGTACATTCTGAAATGGATATTAGATATGTAAAAAAAATGTTAAAAAAAAAGATTTATCTACAAGTCCCGAAATTGTTAAGCGGTACTTTCAAACTTTTTAGCAAGTACTTTGATGATAAATTTATTATAAACTGTAAAAAGAATGAACAAACATCTAATGACGAAAATATTAATGAGTCGTGTGTAAACGTAGTATTAAAATTACAATGCTCAAAGTCTAATAATGTGGATACAAATATAAAATCGGTAATGGTTCTTAAGACGTCCCTATTAGATGAACTTAAAACAGGTAGATATTTTCTTACAAGTTTACTCTGTAAGTATTATGCACGTTTAGTCAGATTAACTTATTTTAATAACTTTCTAGAACAATGTTCGGTTATAGAAATCACATCCGATAATGCTGAAAAACAAAAATTAATTGAAATTGAAAATGACATTGATGATATCGTTTTACAACCTACACCTAGCTTACTATATTATAACCAATTTGCGTTAAACGATGATATTAAAACCGAAGAACATACTGTTGTTGACGAATTTACTGAACCTTATCCACGGATTACGGATGAACTCTCATATACACTGCGGCGGTTAAACGTGCACTCTCCTGTGCTAGAGGAAAGTGAAGACACGTCAACAAAAAAGAAAAGACCTTCTTCTCGCGTAAGAATAAGATCGCCGTATGAAAATAGATCGTATGTTATTGAAGATAAGAAAAGAAAAATGCTTTTAGAGATTAAAGATAAACGAGAAAAGAAAAAGGTGACTATGAACGAAAGTCATAAAGTCACTAAACCAAAATATGGGAAAGGCGCAATAATGGCTCACTCTTCTTACTCTGTTACAAAATTATCTATTACAAATAAATCTTTTTACAATTCCATATATGGGCAAACCTTAGATAATAAAAATTTTAAAAAAGCTTTTAAAAAGCCTAAAAGGGATAATTTGTCTTCGCTGGATTTAGACTATGATAATGAAGATAAAAAGGAATCTGGATTATTACCAAATAAAACAAGCCAACATTATATTAGTAGCAGTTATTATTTAGATGACGCGGATACAGAAATAATGCACTTACCTATTAAATCGGATAGTATTCAAGATGTAGCAAAAGATACCCTATCGACTTCCACTTTATCCAACGACATGGACAATTTGAGCATTGTGAAGCGGCTATGTACAAATACATCTGTGTCAGATATAAGTATTACAGATACTATGTCAAGCTTACACAAACAAATCTTGTAAGACATTTTTAGAAAACGCATAATTTTTTTAACGCAGCGGGCCCGCATTTCTCGGAAACTGTGCAAGGGCTCTGACCGCTAAGCCTGCATGCATTCCAACTTATTTTTGTTGCAAGCATTTTTATAGAGGGATTATTATAAACTTCTACTACCCAAGAATTGTTCTATGAACAAACGTTTAACTAGAGAGAATGCTATTTATTAATAATAATCACTCTCTATGAACGTTTTCTAAGAGGCGCCGGTTAGAATCCCGTTGCATTAAAATTTTCGTACGTTTTCTAAAAATATCCTAAGTGTGTAAATACAACACTTTAAAATGTTTAAAATCTTGTAAGTATGTCCTTATACTCGAGAGCATCCTTGTATTTAAATTATTTTCACTTTCCTGCTCTGGTAAGAAAAAGCGCGGTATTGAGTTACAACGACTCGAATAGGGCGGAAAACAGGTGAAGTGTCTCTTAAAGAAGCGTGAAGCTAATAAAAATATTACATATCTACATGAATATAGAATAAATATGTCAATTTAAAATTCTTAACATCAGTAGAATTAATCATGATTGACGTTTTAAGATGTAGTATTTATAATTTTTAATAGAGTGAGAGCAAACGAAGACACTAAAAACGATTTTCTTAAAATCGTACAAAGTACTGAAGTCATAGTTCCAACTAATACACCAAGGCACCATGAACATAATGATAAAAAAGCAATAACTACCGAGTGCCGAAGAAATATAGATAAAATATACGATTTGATGAAAATAAATAATGATCCGGAGCCGTATGGCTCTAGACTTATTAGTAAAAATATTGCGACAACAGTTGCTATAAAAGAAAGTTTTAGTACGCAAAGTTGTGACAGTGGGAGTAGCAACAAGCATCAAGTAATGTCCTCAATCCTAAACAAAGATGTAAACAGTGATATTGTTGCTGTAGTTCCAAAAGTTATAATAAATTCGAAACAGCGTACAATGGGAATGGATAATAAAGTAAAAAAAGAACTTAAAAAAATTGACACCAATAAAATAAGTAATAATCCATTAAAAGCAATATCTCAATTGCTCCATGATATAGATAACGTTCAGAAGACGAGACAAAAAGGTGGAAATGAAAGAAGGTCATTAAAGAAATCTGAAACAGTGTATCCGGAAAATAAAATGAAAGCATTAAGTTATAAAAAAAATTGCGAAGTAAATCCTTCGCGATTACAATCGCAGAAAGAGAGAATTGTACACCAGAACTTAACAAAACCCCCAAATAAAATGTATAGAAAAAATGTAATAGACATCATTGATGAAGTGAAGGAATTAAAAGGCGAAGCGGTACGTGGGCCTTCGAAACGATCTAGATTAGATAATTTGGCACAACCAAAAAAGTTATATGTTCAGGCTCATAATGAACAATATCAAAATAGATATGAGAAGCAATTTGGGACTGACAAACAAAGGGTATCAGCATTTCAATTTTCTAATAGGGAAAAATATTCACCAGCTGCAGTAAAACGACAAAAGAGAATTGTAGATACGTCAACATTATCGACGAAGCAGATGGTTCTTGACCCAGCAATAGGTGCGTACAGGTGAATTTGTGAATTTGTAACAAATATGGTAAAAGTTTAAATGAGGAGTTAAACTTTTAAAAATATCTAATTAATATTCTTACATATTTATTGAAGTGTTATTCGCTCACTTAGGAAATTGTAAAAGACATATTTAGAAACGTATAAAAATTTGAACGCAGCGGGATTTGAACCCGCGCCTCTTGACATCTGTTCGAGCGCTCTGGCTGCTAAGCTTGTTCGTAGAATCTTTAGGTAGTATATTTTTTTTTAAAATCTCAACAGAGATGCTAACAACAAATATAAGTTGTAATAAGCGTATAAAAATTTCGACGTAGCTGGATGTAGAACGCATGGCTTAGCGGTCAGAGCGCTTGACGGTTATCAAGAGGCGCGGGTTCAAATCCGGCTGCGTTCAAATTTTTATACTATTTCTAAATATGTCTATATCTGATTAATGATCATATGTAAGATGTTACCATCGTGGCGCAGTGCAGCAGCGTCTGACTGTAATTGCGATTGATGATTAGTTGTGGGTTCGATCCCACTCGTTCGTAATTAAATTATTTTCATTTCTACCCTCTGGTGAGTTCACCAGAATGAAAGAAGAAATGTCTAGTTAGACAAAGCGCTGCGTTGAGATCCGCCACTCAACACGCAATGTCTCGGGTTCGAGCAGTGCGTGGAAAACGGAGTCCCTAGAACTACCTTGCTATGTGGGAAATCATATGCAAATATTACATTTATATTTTAGTTTAAATGAATAATACTATGTTTTTATTTTAAATTTCTATGAACTATAAAAAAGGTTTAAAAATTTTAAAGATTAAAAATGAAGTTAAAGAGTTTCATATTTATTTACATATTACAGAAAAATCTATAAACTCTAAAATATATAGACATAGCTTGGAGGATCACGAAAAGAAAATTCCAGCCTTCCCAAAAAGACCAACTTCTTCTTCTACTAAGACAAACTCGTTTTTCGTCTCTTTGTAAGACTTTGTTGTATATTTTTATAATAATTTCGAAATTTACAATTTACATTTCGAGAATTTACGTCTTAACTTTTTTCCAGAAACAAAAGAATGATTGATGTTGAACCTGCAAATAATCATTATAGTAAAGTTACTCCAGCTTTATCTCGTAATAGTAATAACGAAAATTCTCGAGCGCCACTTATACCTGTGTGTATTGACCTTGGTAAAGTATACTCATGTGTCATAGACATTAATATACACAACTTAAATTATATAACTCATAGTTCTAATTTCTTCATAACTATATTTATAATCTAACTTTATTTAACATGTACCTAGTTTACATATATATTCTCATGTTGTTGTAGAATCTGTAACATCATCTCCATCTGCAGAAGAATCGAATACTCTTGGTAACAAATTACACTTAATGATTAATTCTATTACCAATACAAACTTTGCATTGAAAGGTCTAGCTGAAATCAAAGAACCTCTAATAAAATGTGATGTAAATGACAAAATTCAGGAACCTGATTCTCACTCATTAAAAGAAAATAATTTATCAAGTTCTGATTATTCTATCGATGTATTTAAAGACAAAAATATTGTAACTGCAGTAGCGTGTATTTCTAAAGATAATCAAAGTAGTAAAGCCAATAAAGGTAATATACAAAAAATGTTGACATATGAAGTGAAAGACTCAGAAAGTGAGCTCCACAAATTAGAAAATGCCTTATATAATCAAATATCAATTGGCACGTTTCAAAAACGACTGAAAATAAAAAAGCTGACTCTTACTCCTAAGCATTCTATACAGGAAGCATTTGTTCTTAATTCTGGAGATACTGATACTATGCTTGTTAAATCATCATTATTATGGAAAATTGACACATCTAAAACGGATATATCTGAAGTCAAGCCTTTTCCCGTTTTGTCTAATATGTTTATAAATAGGTTTCCTATTCAAGTACCAACAGTGGGATATGCTTTTCTAAAACATTACGATTATAATATTTTAAATCTTACCGGAAATGAAATGGTTCCATTAAAAGACAAATCATCTAAGATAACTTTTATTAAAAAAAGTACACCTACAATTAAAGAGCTATGTCATAAAAGCTTTCAATGCAATATTGAGATTAAGGAAGTGGCAGAACCCAATGAGCTTAAGTTGTTAAAAGAGAAATATGTAAGCCCCCAGCCCGGTAAAATCGATGGCTTAAGTGAAACCACCGAAAGGAAATTTAAACATCGTAGTTTGAAAATGACAGATTTAGAAGAAAAGAACAACGATAATGAAACAAATCTAACAGCGAATTCTGACAACATCAGCAATTCAACTTCATTAGATATTCTAGTGGGGCTATTGAATGAAATTAAAAAGATTACTTCATGTCAGGCTAATCTTGTAAAATGCAGTAATGAGAATAATTCGATTCCAAAAAATAAAGAGTTTGAAGTTATACTCAATAATGTTTCGAATCTAAAAAATTCTCCTGATATCAGTATTAATAGTTCGAATTCATTGATTTCTTTTATCAATAAGCAGCAAGATTCTACGGATCTTCTCGAGCTAACTAATTACGAAGGTGGCAATCGCGTAGACATTGCTAAAATGGGAACAAGGCAAGAAAATGTTGTTGATAATATTAAACGTATATGCATTGATAAAGAAGTAACTGTCAAAATTTCGCAAAAAGGGATTAGACATACTTTCACAGATGTACCATCAGAATTTTTTATAACTACCGTCAATAGAGATACTGACATTATAAATTCTTTTAAATATAATAAGAAACGCTCCAGCCACTCTGTGACAACGCTGTATGATTGCAGCGTACTACATTTTAATTCATCAAATGACAAGATAACAGATTTATCGAAACTTAAACAAGAAATATGTGTATATAATAATAATCAGATCGTAAATGAAACAAACAATATTAGAAATTATAATTCTATAATGAAAAAAATAATAAAAAATGAGAATACGCTTTCTGAATTTGATCCGATAATGAAAATTAAAAGGGATATTTTAGTAACAATGTATTCAATACTAGTATTGACTATATTTACTGCTTTGACGTTTCCTGATTTATTACATCCAGCGTAATTTAATTTAAAATATGAATTTAACAAAATTTTGAGTCACATATATTTTTTTGGTAAATTATACATATTTTTATATTATATTTTATTTATTCAATGAATTTGTTGTTTTATATTGGATACATGAAATAAAATTTAATTGATTTACTTTTAATATAAATTGATTTAATTATTTGACAGCACTGTTGATATATATCATCGTCTACATTTAATTTGCTCTTAATCTTTAAAAATGATTATTTAATTAACTCATCTCGATCATATATAATGAACTAATCGCACGTAACACGAATCACGATTTTAATTTTTAGCTCATTTAGTCAATTGCTTTAGTACGCAGGACAATATTCTTATGTGACTTACTTTTGTTGTTAGCTGCTCTTTATTATATTTAATATTATAGTAGTTCAAGACACGGACTCAAATTTAAAAAAATATTTAAAAACGTGTATGGTCTAGTTCTGTGGGCGTGCTAGAAATAAATGTATTATACAGTTCATATTACAGCTTAAAGTCAATGTCAGATTCACATGTTCATATAACGACAGCTGTCAAGTGCCATTCGAAATTTTAGAAAAGATTTTTCATAACCATAACTATAAATAGCAATTTAATTTTGTTTCTAAAAACATTTATAGGTTTTTTAAGCAACATGTCAGTCGTTAAATGTAAATCGACTAAGGTGCATATTTGATTATAATTCTGAACGTAATAATATAATAGATTTTTTCTTAAACATTAACAATATTTATGTTAACATTTATTTTCTTTAGCGCAAAAAGAAAAATATTGAATTTACTGCTGAAAATATTGATAATACAGCACCAGTGAAGAAAATCTTAGACGAACTACAGCACAAAAATTTACAAGCATATATGTTTTATACCCGTAATATAAAACAGAGACTTACCACTCAGAAATGTTTGCAGAACTATCATTGTGTGGTACCGGGTTTCCCCCTCAGCACTTTTGATGATGATTGGGATGGAGAACTTAATATAGACTTTTTTGAACCATTTTGTTATAAAAGTTTAACTCCAAAAATAATTTCGACATTAAAAAATATAGAAAAAGCAGATCCACTTACAAGTTATATGAAGGCTAAAATGGAATGGCAGAGAGGCTGCCGAAATCTTAAATTAACAGCTAGTTAGTGTTCACCATCTAAACATACATATTAAAAATAGCATTTATACTATTATATTATTATAAAAATATTTAAATTTTTAGCTTTTACCAATATGATGCAAAAGTATGAGAGTCTAAATGAAGAAGTTGTGCAGTGTCCAAAGCACATAGTGGACATGGCTGCCCATCTTGACAGTGATCCTGATCCATATTTTAGTAGTCCATATAACTGGTATTATGCTGGCAATGGAAATTTGCAACTAATATGCATTGATTGGTTTGACTATTTTCTACACAGTCAATTTTCTACAGTTTGTAAGTATCAATATTTTAAGCAAGGATATCTTGGTGACAGTATCTAAATGTGTAAAAATATATTTGGTTATGAGTTTGAACTGCTAGGAGGTTTTACTTCCCTGCTCTGGTAGTCAGCATGCTATATCTCAAATTCGGAAAGTGAAGATTGTAATATATTAGTAACACTAGGTTCTCTCTTGACTACCTGCTAGGCGGGAAAAGGAGTGACATTGTTTTTTTTTAAATTGTATGAAGAATAATATGTCAATATGTCTTTTAAACTTTTATACATAAGGATATCAAACAACAAAAAAAATAATATTTTAAAAGCAATATATTATCAAAAATATTATTTTAATTTCAGATTTATCTCTTTTTGACAAAAATGAACTTGTAATTAACCAAACACCAGCAGCATCATTTGACTGTGGAAAAGACTGTAATATACTTGAAACAATATGTTCAGCACATAATATTATTGCATTGAGAACAAAATACAAAATTTTCATTTTAAAAGCAGTTACAGAAAACTGTGAAGTTAAATTTGAAAACATAAAATGTGTAGAGTCAGAGATGCCGTACACAGGCATATCTTTTGATGATTATCATAAAAACATTCTATACATTACAACTTTAGATTCTAAGTTAAGTATTGTTAACTTAGACAGACTGAAAGCAAGAAATGTGAAATTAAAAGGTAACAGCTCAATGAAGGATAACTGGAATACAGTTGTAGGCACGGGAAGGAATTTTTATACACATGTTGGACGCAAATCCATTTCTATTTATGACAAAAGATTTAATAATCCTGTGCTAAATTGGAAAGAGTTAAGAAATATGACAGATGAAATTGCATGTAATGATATAAGTATTGCAAAATTTATTGGAGAGCATTCATTGTATTTTGGCACAGATCATCATCTTTTCTTAATGGATTTACGCAACACAAACCAAAATGACAAACCCAAAGTCGTACAGCGGTGGACCCACGGCATGGAATGCATACCTTCATACATATCCTATACTAATTTTGAGATGAATAAAGAACTTTTAGTTGTTAGCAGTCAGTGGTGCGAAGATATGTGTGTCTTACCAAATTGTAGCAATACGATAAAAGAGACGAATTCGAGTGGTGTAGTTATACCTTATCGTCCTCCAAATATTTTGAACACTCTTGAGGAAGCCCGGCAAAAAATGTTGTGCAATGATTTATACAATCCAGTCGACGCAAGACTTTGTACAGCTATAACAGGTGTTTTAATAATGGAGAGAACTGACAAGTATGACATATTGATGCAAAACGCATTAGGAGATATAACTTGTCACACCCTTTTCCCAGAGTACATGGAAACATTTATTGAAAATGAGGGCCCGCAGAATTTACACGACTGGAGTACGTCATTTAAGCTGCCAACTAAAATATTTGAAGTATCGTCCGTAGAAAATATAGCTAGCATATGGATGCAATTAAAGAAATTACCTAATAACTTTCGAGTAGAAGGAAATCTCAATGGAAAAAGTTTATTCAATGAAGCTGAGATATTTGACGCGTTTAAAAACGAAGAAGTGGACAGCGGCCTGCAGGATGTTTGGTTGATAGGGCAAAATGACAGTGCTGTAGATGAATCGTCATTTGCTTTGAATTTCTATTTTTCTGATGACGAAACTTAATAGAGTATAGACGCTATCGTATAGTTTGGGAACATTCAGAAGTACGTACATGTAGTCAGCAGTAGTGTTTATTTAAAAACATTTATTTTCGTCGTCTAACGCGCAACTTGTTTAAAACAGGAGACAGGAAGGGGATAAAGGATGCTGAATCACGATGCTCTTTCGCATGAAGATATATAATGTTTGGAGACAAAAAAAAAAGAAACTGCTATTTACTTTGCATAGTATAATATCCAAAATAGTAAAACCGCGGCATTCCTATGATTTAACCTCTTTATATTATTTATACTATTCTACTTTGTTAGATCTCTAAACTTAATATTTATTTTTTGGCTGTGTTAAACTAGATTTTATGAAATATAAACCAACAATAAAATCAAAGGACAATAAATAAAAGAGGTTTTATTTAACAAATCTATAATTAATATCTACAAGTGAGATAACAAGCGCGTCATGACGTCAAACACTCAATTACACTACAGCAATAAAATAAGTACAAGTATAATTACATTCAGAGTTAATATTTTTGACTATATAAAAAAATGCCACAGGATGGAAACAAAATAAATAGAAGTAATTATTGAATGAATACGTCAATGAAATAACCTTCAAAATTTATAATAATAACTGACATGTGTAAAAGTGTTAAAAATTAATGTTCGTAAATCGGCTAAAATTTAAATTTATAAGATTCATTCTAATATTCGTTTAATGAAACAATTATATTTACCATTAAACAATTTAAATTATGCAAACAAATAAGATTTTGTCTTTTATAATTCTTTAGACAAAGCGCGATACTTAGTTTCGCGACTCACTAGACAAAATCTCTATTTCGGGTGGACCGTGGAAACAGAGTGTCTTGGCTACTAACTACTACTAAACTAGGGTCTCTCTAACTACCCTGATCTGCGAGTAAAAACGTGAAGCTGCCTTTTTTTTTATAATTCTTTAACATTAACAAACTTATGGCATAATTAAGGAAGTAACGAAACTTTCTCAATAAATAAATTGGTTAACTGCGAAAAACATAGTTTAAACATATTATTTATTTTATCTTATATCCTTTTCCGTTATTTTTATTATATGATAAGTTTGTATAGCGTTACTAAGAATAGATTCACACAGTTGCCTTGAATTTTGGTCTAAACATTTAACTATAGAAAATAAATACATGAATATATGATGTTTAATAAATTTAAAAGTTAATTTCATCAATTTACATCAAATGGGAAGATTTTATTTATATGTATGTATAAATAATGATTACGAGGTTTGAAGCCGGGCTTATACATTTGCTACTACATCCGTTGAACCTTTGCAGGAAACTGTAAAGGAAAATATAACAAAATTAGGCATTTTTTTAAGTAACAAAATTGTGAATAAACAGCTCCACACTTTTTCCCGCATAGTATGGTAGTCAGAGTCAAAACACTCTACGGCCGAAATCGAGACATTGCGTGCTGCGTGCGTATCAGAACATAGAAATGAAAACATTTTAAATATAATCACTTTCCAAGAGTGAGAAACGAACGCACAATCAATAGCATTCACAGTCAGACGTAGTCCCACTGCGAATAATAATAATAAAGCCTGCCTTTAGATAATAGCAAATATATTTTCTAAAAGTTGTCATATATTGGTACTTTACAATAAAATGTTATGGCGATCTTTGACTCCAATGTGGCGCATTGTGAAGCATTCCTACTTAACGCGTGATAGTTGTGAATTTCCAACACGGCGGACGTCTATATTTAAAAGACATTTTCTCCTACTGAGTTCCTCGCTCCTAGCTAACAGAAAGTAGCGCCACTTTAAAATCTACGAAAAATAGGTGAAGGAGTTCTACAAAACTTGTTCTCAGATATCCCAAATTAGCACTAGTACTATACACAACAATACATAATTAAGAAATTAAGTTTGTTTATATCATGTTTGATAGATCAAATTAAATGAAATCAAAATATAAATAATAAATTATTTAAATATTTTATTAATTTATTTATTTAAATAGGCTATTGCGAGCACTTTCGAATCGTCAATTAACATAAAATGTCAGTACTATCAGTTCTAGCGGCAGCCACCACCGGCTCGGAAGGCAGTTCTGTGTAAATATAGTTTTACAATAAGTAACCCCCCTAGTAGTAGTAGTAGTAAAAATGAGCATCAACAGCATTTAATTCCACACATTAACATCAGAATAGTATTCATGGACCGAATAATACACTGTCCTTAATAAAAACTTTTAATCTTAATTTTAAATTGTTCAAGTGGCAAGTCTGTTATTATTTGTGGAACTTTATTATACATACGTATACCATGTGACATAAATGATTTATTCACCTTATGAAGGCGAAAATAAGAAGGTTTGATAGAGGACCCAGTGTTAAAGACTTAAAGACACTCCGTTTACATTATCTGCCCAATATCCAGACATTGAGTGCCAGAAACCAACCGCTTCTTACTAGAATTATTAAATGAAAACAACCAATACCCCGAGTGGAGATTGAATTCACGTGTATGCGAGCAGATGCCGACAGCCACGCACCACGATGACCTCAGAATAACGATGCAATTCAACATTTTGCATCTAATCATAAATTAGTAATTAAGGCCGTCATTGGATAGTGGGGAGGGTCTGACTGAAATCCCGATGATTGTAGATACGCATCCCATTCGGGAGGAAAGTTATGGTAAAATGAAATGCGGCGTTGATCTGCCAATTAACACGCAACGTCTGGAATTGGAAAACGGAGTATTTTCAATCTGAACAATTTTGGAATATTGTGAAAACTGTCTGTTCGTGGGTCGAAGTCCCGATACATTCAAACTTTTATTATCTTAAAATGTTCTTCATTTATTAAACTTAAAGAATATAAAAATAATGAGTAGGCCTCTCTGCTCAGTGGGAACAAGCTTTTAACTGTAATAAAAAAATGAAATAATAAAAGTGTACCCTATCGCCTCGTGAACCCTCTCAGCCAGGAGCCGGTGAGCGAGGGCTGCGGCTGCTCCTTCTCCATGTGCTCGAGGAGGCGGCGCTGGTTGTCGCGGAAGGCTGCTATGGGGTCCTCGAACTGGCTGTAGTAGCGCAGCACCTCACGCACGTCCGACACGTTGGACATCGCTATGGCTGAGGTACGGTAGGATTCACATTTAAGTATTTTATATTTTGAAACAAATTTAGAATTTTTTTTTTGGAGTAAAACTTATTTAAGCACGCTTCACTGGGGAGGAAGTTACAGAATGTGTAACGAAAGTGTGAACGGGCGAGGCGTACGGAAGTTGAGAGGGAGATATAAAGTAAGTGAAGACAGAAAGAGAGAGTTGCATTTCGTATATTACTGTAGGGACAAGAGAGCTAGGATCGAGCACACATTTCCTTTCTCTAGTAGTCAGTTACGTTTTGTTTTTCTAAGACACAATGCAGGTATACCGTCTGTTTGTTCGTTTACTTAGTCTGGCCATAAATACTGTTATAATTCAAAATAAACAAAATATTACTTTTGAATATGCAATCTATCATTGGTAATTGTGTTTTCTTATTTTTGCGTCAATATATTGTAAAATATAATAATCTAACAAAACCACTACAAAAACCTATTTTAATTAATACACGACAATTTTAACGTATAATGTATTTCTTTACTCAGTATGCTTTACAAAAAGGTCACACTTCGCCTCTCATAAATACTTCTCAATATAACTGACCTTGTAACAAATTAGCTAGATCCAGCAGTGCGGTGTCGTCGTCCGCTCCCTTCCACTTCTTGAGTACGAGCGAGTTGTCTGGTTGGAATTTGGTCGTCATTTTGTTCCAATCCACTACTATTACCTGAAAAATTATATAATCATTCTACTCACTAACATTTTAGTTAATATTTAAAGAATAGTTTTTTTACAGCTTCACACTTTCTACCGTATAGCTAGCGTAGCATCACTAATATTTATATTGTAGGTGTAAGTCTGGCATGTCGTCATCACCTGACGGCTCCTTTGCGGCTGCACTTTGTTTTTAGTGTTAAGCTAACTAGCTTTTGTTGTTTTTTATTTTGCTAGTGTTGACTTTGTTAGTGTTTATAATAAATAAATTAATAGTAGTAACTTAGTGTCCAGGCACTCTGTTCTCTACTTTCAGCCTGAATTCGAGTTTCCAAAATAGTTTACTGAATTACGCAATTATTATTTCGAAATAGCGTTTAGTCAGCCGGCCTAATTTCTCAGTCAGCTTTAATCACGATTGTATTGATCGATATAATTTTCGTAGAAAACTTTTGAGTTATCAGGCAAAGCGTGGCTTCGTAAAAATCTATATATGTAGAAACCTAAACACCATCTGACATATCTTTAAAAAGAGACAATGAATGTTACTTAACTAGATTTTATGCAATTTAATGAAAAAACAGTTAAAATGTCAACGAAAAACTGTAAAATCTTACACTACATACACACGACTGTAATTTTTACAACATTTATGAATTTCCGTGTACACAAATGCATACTAAGTGCATATAAATAATTACAAGCTTTGAAATCAACACTGGTTTTTTGTTCAGACATTTTAAATATTTTATACATACACTTCATTGTCGACAATTGTTATTATATATTTTTGAAATTAATATGTATCAATTATATTTTTAGTATGTGTTTACATACGAACACGTGTGCAATTAAAAATATATGAAAATGCGCAAAAATATACAAAAAGAAAATTAGTTCTCTTTCCATTGTAAAAATATTTAAGTTTACGATGTAACAAACATGATGTTTATTTTGCAGTGAAATTTTAAACAGAATTTTCTCATAATTTTATAAATATCATCAATAATAACAAATAAAAAGGAACCTTTGACAAATCTCGATTAAGACCTTCCAGATTTTTAACATGAACCCCGTCTATAAAGTGAGTGGAATCTCTGAACAGTCGGTATGATATCAGCTTGTTCTCGGGATCCAGTTTGTCTAACACCGGCCATATCATAAACCCATTTTCTGAAGTAAATATAACAACTTCATAATCTGAGTTGGCAACTGTTTGTAAAAATTGATCAACTCCAGGACGCTTCTTGAATCTGAAATTATCATAAAATATTGAAAAATATCATAACTCTAGTACTGTAATAGATTTTTTGTACAGCTTCAATATTTTTTTTCTGCATAGGAGTGTTATCAGATAGAACAGTATCAAGACATTCCCGCATTCACTTTCAGTTGAAATTCGAGACATTGCGTGGCGAGCGGCATAACACAACGCCGCACTTGTCCTGTTTACCAGAGGGAAGAAATGAAAATAATTAATTATGATCATTCCCCTGAATGGGCATCGTACCTGCGATAAATCGTATTTACAGTCAAACGCTGTACCACTGCGCCACGATGGCTTCGAACTTTGTTAATTAACACATATAATATAAAAAACTTCCAAATTGTCACAAGGACTTTTTTACAACAAACCTATAATTAAAACATATTGTATAACGTGGGCAAAGTTTTATACCTCCATCCAGTTTGATAAGACCAGTCAGGATGCACTAGCACATCAGTGAATTCTAAGACTAGAGTATAAGTGGGTTGGTACGGAGAAGGTAGTGGGTCTGGTAGTAGTTTCTCACGAGAAGGCTCTTTTATCATCTGTGAAATGAAACAGTAACAGTCACTATTCATTTGTGTTATTATATCAAAATATTTTAGAAAATAGAACATCAAAGATTGATATAGGAAACTCAAAAATAATATTACTTGTTTGTAATGATATGTTTAACAGGTTAATGCTTTACACTTGTTCCCACAAAGCAGGGTAGTCAGATAGAACCTGGTGTCATAACACTTTAATCTGGAAGGTAATTTCTACCCAATTTTAATAGATTGTGTTAAGTGATGGACCTCAACATCACCTCTCTTGTCTTGTTTACCAGAGCTAGGAAAGAAAATAATTAAATTATGATCATTACACCAAGTGGGAATTGAACCCATAACCAATCACAATTACAGTAAATGTCCCACTGGACTATAAGCACCTTGTATTAAGAAAGTTTAATGAAATGTATTTAGTTCCATTACAACTATCACAATATTTCTTGTCAAGTTGTTTAAAGTTACCTTTTCATAAAATGTTAGTTCTTTCCAAGTTCTACTAAGGTATTGCAAAGGTACTGCTAGGTGAGAGAATTCATCCTCTATGGGTTGGCCTTCATCATCCCTCCTTGGAGCCCCCATCTCTATCACCATACAACCCCCCATTATAGTAATTGCTCCACCAAATGCTGCAAAACTATTAACTGTGATTATTAATTGACATTTATTGAACAATTTTATTAATTTGTCTTAGACAAACATTTATATTGAAAATTGCATTTATTTCCATATTTATTTTTAAAATATTTTCAGTAATATATTTTGCTTGACATTTATGTTTCATGGCTTTTTTATATATGTCTATATAACCACAGATATTTTTTTAACATGTCTTATGATTAATTGTGAATTGTTATTATTCTCTATCTGATATGTTTAGGGCTTTAGGAATACTGATATATCTCTATGTATATGAAGGACTGGAGGCATCCCTCCAAGTCATATCTGGTGCAGTCTTCATTTGTCACACATGGGGGAATTATTATATTTAAATTATTTTCATTTAGGCAATCTAGTAAGAAAGATAAAGCACTACATTGAAGTGGTACTCCATGTCTCTGGCATAAATGGAGAATCTTGACAGTAGGACAGTAGTTTAAGTTGAAATAAAAACAAGTAATATTTTATAAATGCTTAATTCTATAATAAAAAATATTTTGAAATTAAATTACCCAATTTTCATTCGCCTCCAACTTTTTTCATTTTCCTCAGTTTTCTCTTTCTGCTCTTCATCAAATTTTTGCTGTTCTTGTTGTATTTCTTGAGCATCTTTTTGGCCTGGAGTAGATTGAGGGAAGAAACGTCCTAGGATATCTACTTTTTCTGGTTCTTTTGCAGTTTTGTTCTTATCTCCTATAATTGATTTATTATTCATGTTATTAAATTTTAGAAGCTTTATATTCTACGTACTACTATTTATATACTATGTAGTAAAATAATTTTTTACTCTTACTGTTTTAAATTTATTTTAAAATCTGTAAAACTAAAATAATATTGAAAACTAACCTATATTTTCGGACGAATATAATCTAGCGGAGTTTGTTGAGAAAAGAAACATATTTTGCCTCAACAAATTTGTGCTTTTGAGTGTAAGAGAATTACAACAAACCGCTCGTGTCAAAAAAAATGCTTTTCTGAGCGCCATTATATTAAATATAATAAAAATTAAAAGCCGAATTCACATTTCTTTGAAACAAAACAACTGACACTGTCAAATTGCTGTTACTTCATACCTGTCTTTTTAAAAACTCAAAATTGTGTAACAGATAGTACAAAAATCAACGTAAACTATAAACAACTAGTTAACAATTTAATTTATTGAATATGTATATATCGAATAATTAACAGTGGTCCAAGGAGAGGAGGAGGACAGTGGAGGACCTGAATGTATATCGATTTCATGTATGTTCAGTAATTTTCTGATATTTTTGAAAAGCCGAAGAATTGAATTGAAAAGAAAGAAAAAAAATTTTTAAAAATGCTAAAATCTAATCAAATTATTATTCATAAATACCTCAAAATATTGCGCTATAATTGTTCTTATTTTTATTGCAAACTATAATTTTTCGTTCGCATTGTTCGATAAACCTACTTTTAAGTAATTTTGAGAAAAACAAAACGAGATCATAACCCCCCTACAATTAGGATAGGTCAGTTAGGTTTGTTACAAATTCTGATATAACTGCTAAAATTGCTAAAATTATATGGAATTTAAATGACCACAATACATATCAAATTGAGGTCTCTATTTCGTGCGTCATCGACTCGCCACGTACTGATGTATACACACACATCGATTCAACTACACGTTGTATATCTTCATCTATCTGAAATTAATCCCGCCCTAGCCAGGGTCTGCCTTCTTAATCTCTATCACTTTGCACGATCTATGACATCCTCAGTGGTTAGCCCATTTGCTCTCATATCCTGCTTCACGACACCCGGTCCGGCCGGTGCGCAACGTGGCCGTACCATCTCAGGCGACGCTCTTGGAGTCTGTCCAATACGCCACGGATTCTAAGACTACCTCGAATTAATGTGTTACTTATGCAGTCAGCCCGCATTACGACATACATCCACCTCAAAATATTCAATTCCGTGACGTGAAGCTCCTGAATGTGCCTAGACAGTACTGGCCAGCATTCGCTGCCGTACAAGAGAACCGGTCGGATTATGCTCTTGTATACAAGCCTCTTGAGCTTGGGTGGTATTCTACAGCCTCAGATTACACCTGTGACCTCACGCCACTTCATCGAAGCAGCGCTTATTCAGACCTGAACATTGTGATCGATGTCTCCAGACACGTGCAGAATAGATCCTGAGTTGATCCAGAGTTACCTGAACTTTTCCGACTGAACGGCTGGTTCAGGACCTATATGGAATGTGCCATCTTAAACACTGCCCCTGCCTTTAAAAATAAGGGTAATAAAGCTGTATCGCCACTGACTTCACAGTGTTCCAGTGTTCAAGATGTTATTGGGGCAAAAGTCCAAGATTAGGTGGTTCGGATAGATAACAGCACGGCTGTTAAGTATTTAGCGGCTTCTTGAAGTCTCTTCTCCTTCTCTCCTTCACAGAGGCATGATTACATATAGCTACACACTGTATATATCAAATAATTTTTATATAAAACCAATCATAATTCAAAGAAAAGCTAGCTGTGTAGCTGAAAAAAGATACATGCCATTAACATACTACTATTGTTATATGATTTCTTGGAATAAACTAGTTGTTTATATACTCTATATCAACAACTAGTTTATCACTTCATATCATTTTATGTTTACACAAAAATTATCTTATTATTATGTATTATACAAAACACAATTTTAGCTCAATATTATAATATATTATTCAGTTTTACTTTTTTGCACACGATGGATAACTACGCTGCTGTTTTATACGGACCAAAAGATTTGAGGGTCGTAAGTAATAATTCAAATAATTTAGACCAACTTATAAGTAGATCCATATAATGTAGAAAAATTCAATATGTTTTTGTCTGAGTAAGCTTCTTTAGTAATTATAGAGTGTTTGAATTTTATTTTGCTATGTTACTTAAAAAAAATATAAGATGTTCTTTATATTAATAATATCATATATCGTACGTCGTATTACGACAAAGTACCTAATAGTCATAATACAGTTTATTTACAATAATATTTGTTTCAGGTAAAATGGCCGAATCCCGTGATTAATGAAAATGGTGAATAATATATAGAACTAGTGACCCGCTCGCAGCTTCACCTGCGTAAACTACACGGTTAAACTATTCCGTGTAGTCGCCCACGCGAGTTCTCACTTAAATCACACACTGCTTAAATTTATAATTAAGAGTGTTGTAATTTTTTTATTTATGAACCGATTCCAAATAAAAAAATAATCAATTTCATTAAATGTTAATGGAAATTTATCAAAATACGACAGTCAAAACTGCATTTAAATCTTTAATCTAATATTTTTTTTTTCCAAATATTTCCACGTACAGATAGCATTCTGTTATATTTTTATTATATGCATAGATATAATTATTTCATGCGATAAAATCTCCCTGTCTCTCTCTCCGATGCATTGTTACTTCCATCTGGATGTGGTGTCTGTTTTTTTTGTCTCTTCCTTCCACTTCCCTCGATCGTCGTGAACGTTTCATGTTTTACCGGATGACATCTGATCATTTTAAGTTCGGTGGTCGGTCTTCGTTTTCTTCTGGACCCAGAGATGTTCAGAGATTCATTGTGACATTTATATATACGTGTCCGTTTCATGTCCGTTATACACGGATAATATGTGAAAAATATTTGTTCTGGTGTTCTTGATTATCAAGCGTGTTATGAAATAAACAGATTTTAAGAAGTCCGTTTAATAAAATTACATGTAATAATGCAAAAAAAAATATTTTAATTAATTTTATTTGTTTTTAATTTTTATTAGCATATATTATTTGATATAAACATATTTACAGAGGTACTTCTTAAAATGGAATGTGTCGGCATTTGCGGCTCAGACGTGAAGCTATATAACAGTTTCAAATGTGGCTTGGAAGTTCTCAGTGAGCCCATTGTCATGGGCCATGAAGGTGCCGGTACGGTAATTCAGGTAAGAGTAATATTGTCTTGTGTTGATATTTTTTATTGTTTTATGAAGAACATACAGTTTAATTTATTTCCTCATAGTTTCTACTAAAAATAATTAGAAAAGAACAATAAGAAAACTAAAGAAATAAATAAATAACAACTTCAAAATTCCACAAATTGGATATTTTATTCCGTTTTAAATTGTTTTTTACAAAGCTACCCGCGTTTTTTATTTTGATGCTTGACCCTTTTTTGTGCATATTAGGGTAGTCAGAGAGAACATCGTGTTAAGACACTGCGATTTCCATTTTCCGGACAGGCTCATTTTTTATTTTTTACTTTTTAGTTATCTATATTCACTATAATAAAACAGTAAATAAGTGTGTCTGTACATAAAATTTATTTACGAAAAAATAATTTAGAGAGATATAAAAATCGTAATCGAATATAAATCTACCATTTTAAAATGTTTTTCTATCTGTTGTCATGTAGGCTATAGAGCCTACAATTCAAGCTAGTGAACTAGTAACCGTGGTAAAAAGTGATTGTAATATAGGTGGGGCGGAAAGTAACGAACGTCGCAGTAGGAGATCGTGTAGCTGTGGAGCCTACGCAGCCATGTCGTAGCTGCGAGCTTTGCAAGCAAGGGCGGTACAATCTGTGCGTAAAGCCCGGCTACTGCTCTACTACGGACGTTTCCGGGAACCTTTGCAATTATTATAAACATGTTGCTGATTTTTGCCATAAGTATATGTGTTTTATTAATTTTATTGAATAATATATTATGTATATTATAAGTTTTATTATAGATAAATATAGAAGACTTCGTGGTGCATTAAGGTCGGTTGGAGATTCAAATTCATATTATTATAATAGTTAATTTATTTCTACAATAAATATGTTTCTTAAATCAGATTGTAATAAGCGTGGCGTAAATTTTTATGACTGCACCGTAGCATATAATATCTAAAATATTGCGTTTTAGATGTACGGAAAAGGTAAATACAGACACAACGTTAGTTTTTTTTAATGTTTCCTATACTATTCATGACATTTAAGCTCTTTAATGTTTTAATATTTTAATTGAAATAATAAATGTTTCACTTGTTAGAAAAAACTCGCTTAAGCATCACCTAGAATTAGATTTTAGTATTAATTCATATTAATATATAATAATACGAAACAAAATACACAGACAAAGTGTATGTAGGTCTCCAAGCACCAACATAAAAAATGTTAAATATAGAAAATACAAAAATCCATCCACAGAATCCCAGATAATATGACAATGGAGGAAGGGGCTGCAGTACAGCCGCTAGCTATAGCTATCCATGCGTGCAGCCGCGCAAACATCCGCCTCGGCAGCGTGCTGGTGGTGCTCGGCGCTGGACCTATCGGCGTGCTTTGCGCGCTCACTGCACGCGCAATGGGAGTGGCTAAGATACTTATGACTGGTAATAACAATAAAATTTATATTTTTAAATTAGCAAATAATGTTATTTAATTCTTCACGCTTTATCCTTTTTCATTTTATAATTAAAACTTAATTATTTTTTTAACTTTTAACTTAATTATTTATCATCTCATATATGTGAGATTGTTCTTATTTTATAATATTTATTGAGTAATTGTTTATAGTATTTATTTAGACCATATTTGTTATTTTTAAAATTATAGTCTAACATTTTTCGTATTAATATGATGAAAAGTACTTTTAAGCGATTAGTCTATGAGAGTACAATGTATTTTTTTACCTTTTGAAGTGAAATAAAATTAAGTAATATAACTTAATGTTATCCAGATATAGTTGAATCTCGATTGAAAATAGCAAAGGAATTAGTTGCTGATTACACGTTG
This sequence comes from Podotricha telesiphe, assembly GCA_038994665.1. NCBI lineage: Eukaryota > Metazoa > Arthropoda > Insecta > Lepidoptera > Nymphalidae > Podotricha > Podotricha telesiphe. The sequence goes on along the minus strand of JAOYRR010000321.1, from coordinate 404,420 downwards.
CTTGTTGAACTGGACAGTAAAAATGAAGATGTTGTGGATAAAATAACAAAAATCTTGGGCACGTCTCCCCACGTGACCATAGACGCGTGCGGATATGAGTCCAGCCAGAGTGTTGCAATGATGGTAATTTAGTTTTTATAATAATAAATAATATTATCGTGATATTTAATTGTATTACAATTGTCATAAAAAGCATGTTCACGTATTTTCAGTAGTCAGAAAATATCTACTTATAAACAATGATAAAAGATCTACTTATAAATGGGAGCATTTACGCCCAAAAATAAGCAATGCGTGGAAATGCTGTGGCGGAACTCAACACTGAGTGTTACTAGAGCGGGAAAATTAAAATATAAACATTTCCTCGAATGGGGATCTGAGTTACAACCATCACGTGTAAACTCCACGCTGTCCCGCTACGCCATGATTTATATTGATTTAAGATATTTAAATCTACGATTTATTAATAAGTAATTTATTGGTAAAACAATACACAGGTGACACGTACTGGCGGTACGGTGCTAGTGGTGGGTATCGGCGAAACCTTCGCACGTGTCCCGCTCAGCAACGCGCTCCTAAGAGAAGTGGACGTCCGAGGAGCATATAGATTACTTAATTCGTAAATAATATTTTAAAATATTTTGGCATGATTAAATATTTTGTTGGCTTTATCTTAATACATTTCCGACGTGAAGCTGAATAATTTAAAAGAAACGATTAATAATTCCTATATCTCTTTTCTGTCTAAAATTTTTTTGAGTTGTTTGCTGCACTTCGTATTCATATATTTAATATAAATATTCACCTGATTGGTATTCAAAAACTACTATCGCGTGCAAATACAACAGTACAGTTTTTCGTAAAGAAATACACTAAATCTATACTGGTACCTATTATTGGAGGAGTATGAAATTAGGATTTCATTATCATGAATTTGACATACACTTCTGTATAAAGTATGACACATACAAAAGTGTATGTCACTTTTGTATAAAGTATGACACTTTATACAAAAGTGTATGTCAAACCCATTCACTCACCCACACGTTGCTAAGGTTATGCGTACATTACGTTACATTGACGCTACGAGTGTTTATTAATTATGAAGGTTGAATAAAATGAAACGACTATTGATTTCTTTTGTAGGTATCCGTTAGCGTTAGCAGCAGTATCGAGGGGAGCGATAGATCTTAAGTCATTCATAACACATCACTTTACGTTGGAAAAGACGAAGGAGGCTTTAGAATTTGCTGCAACTGGTGAAGCAATGAAAATTATTATACATTTCTAATAAATATACTTGTAGTTTTATTGGCTCTTAGCTTCTATTAACCTTACCTTAGGCTTAACCTGGTTTTATACTCGTATACTGTATAATAGTAATACCGTATACCGTATAATATACGTATATTATATTATGAATGATAAATTTCAAATTAAAAGTAAATGATAAAATTATTAATTATTTGTATAAAAAAAGAAATATTTAAATTATTGTTAAAAATAAATAAATATATTTTCGTATATTGCTACTCGGTAGTTTTTCCTTATCGTTTCCTTCGATTTGCTATTTAGTTTTTGTACTTAAACTTGGGTTATAAAAATGCCATGTGAATTATCAAGTCAAAAATGACTATTGACCGTCTGAAAAAAATTAAAGAAAACAATTAGATTTCTTTAAATATAATTTATTAATACTGAGTAGTATTAAGTACAAGGGCATATGTTTCACATTAAATACAAACCATATATACATTGGAATGTAATGTTCATATATAAATAACTTTATATATGTTTACAAATAATTACCTCAGGCTTAAAATTACGAATTACCTTAGCATATTATATTATATGCATGTATTACATTATTATGTTGCAATTTCGATATATTTTACATTTTAATAGTAGCTGCAATGTTTTCATTACATTTTTAGATATTTAAAAAAAAATTGCGTTGCAGCCCTTGCGCGTACATAGTGTTTTTGTATGAAAATTAACATTGTTCTCCTGCATTACTAGAAAAAAGATAAAGTGTGTAAAAAGTTTTTAATATAATAATGGTATTATAACATCTAAACGTAACATCTAAAGGTATTATTACGTTATATATCTGCGCAAATTAAAAAATATATATTAATATTGTTTCTAATTTTTTAAAAGTTCATGTTTAAATATGTTAACAGTCGCTTTTTAAGAATTCAGCTATCGTTTAATTGAATTGCTAACTGTAATAGTGTGTAATTTAGAAAAAGTTTTTTACAAACATATTTCACATTTGTGAAGTGTTATTCATACTCTTAGTATATGAAAAGCAATTTTAGAGAAATTATAAAAATTAGAACGTTCGTTCCTGCAGGATTCGAACCCACTCCTCTGGGAAGCCGTCCAAACGCTTTGTACATCCGGATGCGTCGAAACCGATTATTTGTATAAATCATTTTTGGGTAGCAGAAATTTAAAAAAATCTTTTTATAGAGATATATTAACAACAAAAATAACTTGTAATAACAGTATAAGAGTTTCGACGTAGCCGGATATAGAACGCATGGCTCGAATACCGCTGCGTTCAAGTGTTATTTGACATTGTCTCTGTTATATTACCACATTAGTCATATTATTAAGCAAACTGTGTTGTAATAAGTCACGGCGCCCTAAACAGCGATTCGAGTAACTCAGGCTCGGTTAAGTCCTTCTTGTATTGTTGTGCGATGTCTTGTATGAGGTGACGACGACGCACGTGCGGCGGCTGGTACCTGCGGGGTTATAATGACAACCAATTTACATATACATATATAGTACTATCACTTTTATACACGGAAAACACATCTCTGTACAAAATAGTTTATTGCATAGGCACTAAACTATTTTCTTGTGTAAACCTGAACTGTTCTTTCTACTAACGAACATGCATTTCCAACAAGAACTGATTAAACGCAAACTCATAACTAGGCTTTTTACACGGATTTATATTGGATATGGTACCTATATGTACATCTCTATTTATGTAGACGTGTTTTTTTTATAGAAATTTCTTAACGAAATTTCAAAAATATGTGAGTTTTAAGGTTAATAATAATTAATATGCACTTAAAATCATCGTAATTTATGCAAGTAATTCAGAAAATTTAAAAAAGTAACACTATCTTCATTAATGCAAATGTTCATCAACATTTTAAATTTTTCGAAACATTACTTATTACTTTTTTCTAGCTTTACACTTGTTCCCGCATATCAGGGTAGGCAGAGAGAACCTAGTGTCAAGACACTCTGCTTTATACTTACCGCCTAAATCCGAGACATTGCGTGTTGAGAGACGGTACTCAACGCTGCGCTTTCCCTTGTTACCAAAGCGGAGATATGAAAATAATATAAATATAATAATTCCCACGTGTGAGAATAGAACCTGCAACTACTAACTGTCGCATAGAGTCAGATGGCGCCTCTCCTCATTAGTAGCGGTACTCACAGGTCGGTGTTGAGCCGCGCGCGGCGCGCCAGGAAGCAGGCGGCGCGGCGCAGCGCGGCTGGCAGGAGGCGCGGCGCAAGCAGCGCGCCGTCCGCCAGCACGCCCGCGCCCCCGCGCACGCGCACGCGCGTCAGGCCCCCGCGCGCGCCCGACACGCACAGCGCGCTGCACGCCCCCGCGCCCGCGCCCGCGCCCGCCGGCACGCCCGTGTCGCAGTAGCGGAGCAGGTCGGCTGTCAAATTGTTTCATTTAAATTAAGGCTTTCAAACTGCGCATTAAAAGGCATCAAACGCTCTACCCAGTAGGCTGAGCTCGGCTCGAGCGAAGCAAGCCCTCCACTACAAACGAAGTACGCAAGCCGAGGACCGTGTCTCACAGGAGACGCCCTTGCCACTTCGTGATCTCATTAGCTGGCACCTCCCAAGGTGGTCAAGCCAAGGTCAGAGCTCGTCTAACTCGGCCTCCCACAAAGCCCGTGTGACGCTGTAGAGGCCACTATCGCCAACAACAAACTTCACAATCGAAAAAAAAAAATAATAAACTGCGCATTAACGCTCGCCTTCACTACCCTAGCTCCTCTCTAGTAACGTAACACGTTACATACACGTTGCTATGGCAAAGAGTTATTATTTTATATTAAACTGCAACATGCTAATGTGTGTAATATTTATTTTATTAATTAAAAGTCTTTCTAAATTATAAATATTCATTTCCTGCACCTTAGACACGATAATAATAATGCTTGTACATTAATATATATTAGTTAGAAACAATATTTTCTAGCGCCATTACTAACCAATAGGTAAATTGAGATGATCTTCAAAATCTTCCAGCCATATAATGAGAATCTTTGGCATAAAATCTCTATTTCTTCTGCCACTGCCTGAAATAATAAATGAACATATATTTTTTTGGAAACTATGTAATGGAAAAATGATTATTGCTTTCGCTATTGTTTTTAAAAGACTTGACACTCAGGCAGAGCGAACTAGTGTCAAGAAACTACGTTCTGCACTTTCATTCCCCCGAATGAGAATCAACCCACAACCATCGAGTATACGTTATCACACTGCGCCACGATGGCCTCAAATTAATTATAACCTATACAAATCATTATAAATTTTCACGTATACGAAGACGCGAGTTATCCGAGAGATTTGAAATTTCATAATACTTTGTTACAGGGGCTTTAAAGATAAAATAATGATAATTTATTTACCAGAAAGCCCAGATTGATGCGAAAGCGGGGGTGCAGCGATGGGCGCAGTGCTGGGAGCGGAGCTGGGAGCGGAGCTGGGCGCAGAGCTAGGCGCAGGCCGATCTAGTTCAAGCGACAGAGCACGCGCCTGCTCCCTCGCCCGCCGCTCCCCGCGCTCGCTCTCGCTGACGCTTCGCTCGTAGCCCACGCTGGCTGGCACGCCGCTCCCGCTCGACACGTCCCACCACGAACCGGCTGATTTGTCTGAGCTGCGGCTGTTTTATTCAAACACAATAAATTTAAAAACTATGAATAAAATAAACAATTGGCGGGACTCGAACTCGCCCCTCTCTTGACATGGACAGTTCTCAAGAAGCGCGGTTTCGAGTCACACAAGCTTGTACAGTACAGAAAGGGCATTTTATGTTGACCGGTCATATCTAGACTTTCCGAAGATTTCGGGGCACAGTCAAGCTGGCAATGACAGTTGACGAGTGACTGAGACACAAGACACCGTACGACACCGACACGTAATGGAATCACTAGCGTCTGCCGCCAATAACTACCTAAATATCTGTTATTCAACGTAGAATTAGAAGATTATAAAGCGAGCATACTTAGTAGATAGACAGGAGCCGTCGACGTCGGTGGTGTCATCGTCGCCGAGCTCGTAGCCGGAGGGCACTACGAACGCGATTTCGTCCGTCGAATCCGACCAGTACAGCACCTATTATGATATTACACACACATTAGTTCACTTTCCTTTTCATTAACTAAACGTACATAAAATATAAAGTAGCTTCATTAAAAATTTGTGTCAGGAATGAGAAACTAATAAATTTGTTATATAAATTAAGAATATGCTTTTCTTGTCGTCCTGATTTTTAATGGCGCTAAATAAAAATGCTTTCGGTATAATTTATTTTGCTAACAGTTCCTGTTATGTTACCTCTTTTTCTAATGTAGATTTTTTATAATCAAAAACCACGATTTTCTTTAAAATATTTTTTTGAGTAATTTATGTAATTAATTAACTACACATATAATAGGGTTATATCACCCAAAAATGAACTAACAACAAAAAGTACCCAAACATACTGAAAAAAGGTATACTAATAAACGGAACAAAAATATATCTGACCTGCTCCCTCCCGTCGTACAGCGCGGGGGTGTCGGGCGCGGGGGGCGAGGGGGCGGCGGGCGCGGCTGGCGGCGCTGGCGCGTCGTAGCTGGTGCGCGCGTGCCCGCTCCACCCGGCGTGCCCCGCCACGCGCACGGGCGTGCCCAGCCTGTTACAGTTTTATGATCTATTTAATTCCGGTACACACAACCACAAATGTTTGTGTAAGATGGCAGTCTTGTCTTGGTAAGTTGGAATTTGTATACTATTTTTATGTACATTTTCAAAGCATTTAAATAACACTTGAAACATATTAATATATAAAATACATTTCAGATTTTAAATATTTATTCAATATATATTGAATACATATGTGTTTGATTGTGTATTACTAGTTACTCAGTTCCATATTTAAAACACAAATGTGCACGCGAATATGTTATGTTTTGTTGGCGTGTGCGCAAACGTCCATAAATATATATGAGTGTGAAGTTGAGTGTATTCATATATACTTATGTATGTGTATATTTGAATACACTCACCCACACAATATCCTAACAAAAACCGGCCCTTGATTACAGAGCCTCGTATTAGTCACCACATGTTGTGCGCCTACTATCATAGCTTACACACCTACTCACATGTTTACTTTTAATTATAACAGTATTAATGGCCAGACTTAGTATAACATGTGTATAATAATAATAATAATAAAAACACCTTATTGTACATCCACAAATAGAAATAAAAACAGAAAATAAGTTAAATAAATAAAAACATTCGAAATAAAAAAAAATATACAAAGTACAAGAATACTCGTATCGTGTACAATAAGCGGTCTCATCGCTAAAGTAGCGATTTCTTCCAAGTAACCTTAAGGCATAGGAAATAGCAAATTAAGAATGGGATAGTGTGAACAAACAACAAAATTATTTGTAAGATGTAACTTATATACATATATATAAATATAGATACATGTAAACTTACTTACATATATATACATATAGACATACACGCATACATATATACTTATATAAAATATACATACAAAAAATACACAAACACAAATGACAAAGACCAACCACTTAAAATGTAAGAAAGTGCTTCTTCAAACGATTATTAAAAATAAAGGTTTAGAGTTTCTAATATTTAAGGGATATGTATGTGTACTCACCCACGCAGCATCCTAACAAACGCGGGCGCTAGGTCGCTGCGCCTCGCATTGGCCACCACCTGGTGCGCGGCGACGGGCGCGTTGCCCGCGCGCACGTAGAACACGTGCACGGTGAGCGCGGCGCGGCTGCCTGTCGCGTCCAGGCGGCGCAGCGCGGCGCTGAACCCCGGCGCCGCGCTGTCTAGCGCCGCAAGCCGCGGGGCGCGCCCCTGGGACAAAGCGACGGTCAATCCAGTCAATCTTTCAAAGTACTCCTTTTAGTGTGTATAAAGATGAAGATTAGTTAAAAATACATATAGATATTTTAATCAAGTCACTGTGTCACTTATCACTTGGTAAATTTGTTGTAATTTACGTTTTTAGTAGTAGTTTTTAGTAGCTGCAATGTTTTAATTATGTTTTTTTGAGATATTTTGAAAATACTACATTGTGGTTATCTTGCGTAAACGTTAAAAATAAACACAAAAAATATAAAAATACTGCCCCCTGGGCATTTTTATATAAAAAGAAACATACTATAAAAAGTTTTTAAAATAATGATGGTTATGTAACATCTAATAGGTCTTATTTCGTAATATGCCTACGAAATTAAAAAAATATTTTTTAATTATATAATTCAATATTATTTCTTTTTATTTTTTATTTCATAAGAAGAAAGAAGTAGTTTAAAAGTTTGATTGTCCCTAATACGGCTTTAATGTAACAAAAAAATTGAGGTGATTGAGGTGACAATTTAGGTTAATTTTAGGTTAAATTGTCAAACAAAGTCACAATTTTATCCTGATATTTATAATAAATAATTAATAAATAATACGCTAGACTTTTTATGTAAGAAATACCTTCTTTTCGCCACCAATGTTTAAATATCCAAAATGTGATAAGAACAGTCTCGCTGTCTGAAATTCCGTCACAGGTTCAGGTGGCACATATTCTTCAGGGGTCTGAAAATAAATTGTTTAACTGCAAATCAATTAAGTAAATAGAAATTATATAATAATAAAGAATAACAGTATATTTGAAATTACTTAATGTCAAAAAAGTTATAGCCTTATTACACTTTCTTTTTAGCTTCAGACTTTTTCCCGCATAGCAGAGTCAGACAGAAATACCCCGTTTCCCATTGGCATCACCGCACCCGGGTCTCCCTGGCGAAAGAATACATTAGTATCTGATAAAGAAGATCACCGCATTGTCCTCAGCTTCGCGCACGCGCCGTTCGAGCGCGGCTTGCTGCTCCAGCAACCGGAACAGCGTCGGCGCCTCGGGGTCGTTGAGCTGCCGCAGCACCGCGTCCAGCGACGGGAACGCGCTGTCTCTGCAGAGAACGCTCATATATTATTACTACTATAACACCTGTCAATGATTGTTAGTTCCTTTTGTGTATTTTCGCTCCACCCTACCATAACCCAGTGTCATTCAACTCTCCGTCGATTTTTATACAAGTGTGGTGATTGTCCGAATCGAACGCTGTACTTTTTCTTTCCAGGGGAAATTAAAATAATTTTAAATAGAATTTATCTGTATGAGGATCGAAAACACAACCATCGCGTATTCGAAAATTGCCTCCCATTATTACGAACACTACTAGTAGAACAAAAAATATATAAATACACGGTCGACGGACGACGGCAGTCAAGGAACGGTCGACCGCTAAGAGCTGAAGGCCGAGTTCGGTCGAGGGCTATTTTATATATTTATGACCCTCACGATTCACGCGTGCCTCTAAGTCTATTGTATATTATGTTTACATTAAGAAAAAACACTGTCCAGTTGTAAAACTGGGAGATAGTGTTCTGCCTGAGAGAAACTCTGTCAAATATCTTGGCTTTCACCTAAACAGAAAACTAACCTGGAAGACATCAGAACATCAGATATATAAATATGTACTGGATATTAGCCGGCACGCAACTCCAAACTATATAACTAAAAATAAAAACAGTAAAAGAAGAAATAAAAAGCTTCAACTACATATCATTTACATTAAACGGTTCAAGCGCCACGATATCCAGCGACTTGAACCCGCTGAGATTCCTTGAAATACCAACAAATATACCTACAAGTTTCCTGGTTAAAAAATTGTCGGTGATTGATAGCAGCTGAACTAGAAGAAAAAGAGTATCTAGCCATGACACAATGGCTACATATGATAATAATAACGGAAGGATACGCACACGGCGCAGGGCGGTGCGCGGGCAGCGCGCGGCAGTGGCGCGCGGCGGCGGCTCGGCCATGGGCACGGGGCGCGCGCACGCTGCCGCGCCCCGCCCCGCGCACCGCGCCGCGCCGCGCATCGACAGCCATCATGTGGCGCTCCCCACTCCGCAGCGTAGGATCACTGAGGGCGAGGTTCACATATATCACTGTGAATCTATTTATTATATAAAAATGAGTCCCATTGACTTTCTTATGCCACATTTTCTTAGGCCTGAGGCGTTAACTATAATGAACCGACGGTAAATTATTTCACAACCAAAAAAGCATTTCATGAATAAGTTAAGAAGTCGTTAATGTATATATTTCAGGGCAGATATTTTTAAGTTTAATATTTATTCGAAAATTCCGTTTCATGTTAATTAAACCCTTTTATGCCTGCCTCATAATACCGTATTCGTCTTTTTGATTCATCAAAAAATTAAAGCAATAATCACACTATGTAATATAAAATTAGAAGAACATTTTATGCATTTAATTGTTATGAATGAAAGAGATAATAAGAGTAGAATGAACCCCGTACCGACAACAGTGGGCTGCGGCTCCTGGCTGTTCCCGAGCGGCTCCTCTAGCAGCGACAGCAGCGTGTTCCCGTCCGCCACGAAGTGCCGCAGCCGGCCGTGGCCCAGCGCGCCCAGCCAGCGCTCGTCCAGGCGGCACCAGCGCGCCCCCCCACCCCCGCCCCCGCCCCCGCCGCCCTCCGCCGTGCCCACCTGGCAACAACAAGGTCACACGCATATGTGGCACTGTTTTATATATTTTTAAGTATTTTAACACTTGGCTATCAAGGTGTTGAAATATTTAAAACATGATCCTCTATACTCTATAGGATACTAAAAACATATTTTACTAAAGATACGTAAAATCAAAATATGAACGTATTAAAATGTTTAACGCACCTCTTGTTGAGCAACAACAAAAATAAATAACAATAAGCGAAAAATAACTTCTATATGGCTGGATAAAACGTATGACTTAGTGGTCAGAGCGCTTGGACAGTTTCCAAGAGGTGTGGGTGCACGTCCCACTACGTTAAAATTTTTATAAGTTTTCAAAAACTGATATTCGGCATTGCCCGTTGGGCTCCACCACTAAACATATACGTCGAAATCGTGCACGAAATGCACAACGGACTGTCTCCGACAACCGAGTTGTTTGATGCCCGAGATATAAAATGGGTGTTATTTTAGCAGCCTTAAATAAATATATTTATCGTAAAAAAAAATAGCTTCGTTAAGTTCAGCAAAACGTACGAAAAGTATTCTACTCTAACAGCTTAGTTCCCTAAGTGGTTCTCTCTGGACGACATTGGACCTGAGATCTATAAGAAAACGTCTTCGGTCTTTTCTTTCTTTATTTTCTAATATATTAAATAAATTATTTTTAACATTTTGGACTACCTGTTCCAATATCAACATCAGTAGAGATTCAGCGGCGTCTCTTACTCTCATGGATACTGGTTTCAATTCTTTTTCATCTTTCATTTTAGGCGGCTCTCCTGGTTTACCTGCAATAGAAATATATTTCTTATCGACTAAAGAATTTCTTATTTATTTAATAACTAGTTAATACCCTACCCGCATCTTCGTTTGCGCAGGCTTTATGTCACACTACATCCATATCGACATGTGTAATATCAATTTCTTTAAATGGCAATTTTTTTTGTCCCACACTGTTCTATATTAGATGTTCCAGACGACTATAATTATATTTTCAGATCAACGTCCTTCTCTCTCTCTGTAGACAAAGAGGACCTAATGACACTTCGTTCTCCACTTTCTACCCGCATTCGAGACCTTACATATTGAATGCCGGAACTCACCGCCCTGTTTAGCCTTATCGGAAAGAATAACAATTTAAACAATTTAAATATACTATTTTTATCAAAATAAGTCATATTCGACAAAAATATGTCTTGAGATATTTTGATAACTAATGTTTTGTTTAGTTTCAATGATCAACTATGTTCACACACTTTGTCCTCTGTAGTATTAGTTACCCAGAGTCCAGATGCCCACCTTGGCTCTTGGAGCCAGAGATGCCGAGCTCGACGACCTCGAGAAGCGCGGCCAGGCAGGCGGCGTCGGCCAGCAGCGGCGCGCACAGCCACGCCGCCAGGCACGTGTACGCGCCCACCACGCACGAGTGCAGGTCGCGCGAGTGCGCGGGCGGCGGGCGGCTGCACTGCACGCTCATGTAGTCGCAGATCCAGCGCACCGCGCGCTTGCGCTCCACGGCCTCTGCGTGCACGTCAAAGAATACATCTATTATATCTACTTAAAAAATATCTAAACTATTATTTATATTTTACATATAAATGTAGGAATTCGACTTCCAAATTGAGCAAATTTAAAAATGTATGATGTAAATTTATTTATAATTGCTAGATATCATATTCAATGAATCATAACATTGTGTAACGATATAAATCATGTGTTCAATAAATTAAATCAATTACTCCATTCAATATGTATTACTTACCTATCATAAACTCTGAATGGCATGCAATTAAAAAAAACTTTTAAATATGTTTTTTCTAAACTAAGCTATAATAAACAATAAGCAATTCTAGATCAAAATACACACCTGGTTTAGTAGAATGTAACTTAGCAAGTCCGGACAAGAGCTCTAGGGCTGCCAGTGAAACTTGCAAATCTCCCTTCCAAGACGATATAAGGCGATGACACACTAGGTATGTAGCGCGCACTACTAGCGCTGAACCTATAATATTACTTTATATTGAAATAAATACTAAAATGTTCTTGAATTATTATACTACTTTTAAAAAAAAACCAGTAAATTAATATAGAAAAAATACACAGTTTAACCAAATCCGAGAAAAGGTTACATTTTAAATGAAAAGTAAGTTTAAATTAACGTCGTGTTTTGACATCAATTTGATATAATTATTATGCTCAACTCTTAGATAATAACATTATTGGTTGTCAACTCCAAATTCATTGTTTCAGGACCCAAATTAACGTTTTGAACTTCAAATTCATGATCATAATTTGAAACTGGAAAATATGAAATTAAAGATCAAAACCCATAAACATATTTATTACAAAAATACTATGTTTAAACGAACATAATAAAAATATTATCACATTATATTTATTTATTGCATGCTGTAAAATGAATACATCAGTTAAATATATTTTTTAAATATAATGTATTGATATGATAAATTAAATATATGTATAAAACTAATATCAGCAAGCATTTATTAAAAACAAAACAAAAAAACAAGAAGCTACACGCCATATTATTATCGTATGACGCGTTAGAATGATATTTGAATTTTTATTTAGTATAGAAATATTTTTAAGTGGTACAGACTATATCAGAGAAAATAGTGACTTAAATAGTGAATCAGTTCACATTTTTGTTTGTCTTTCAGTGTCTCTATCTAAAATAAATCGGGAAAAAATTGTAATTAGTTAGCTACTTTTTTCAGATAAGTAAACATATATTGTGTAGCTTAGGGGTATTGTAATAATTTAAAAATGTTACAATACAATATTCGGTATTAAATATATAAAAAACGAACAGCGTCTGACTACGATGGATGTAGGTTCAAGCCCACTCAGGACTCAGGAAGAACGATTATATTTAAATTATTTTCATTCACCGCTCACAGCTAAGGCAAACCGCGACGAAATGTATCGGAAAATCCGAGGAGAAAACGGAGTTTCTTGACAATAGATTCTCTATGTCTTCCTGCCACAAGGAAAAAATGATAAAGCTGTATTTTAAAAATTCAAACATTATCCTAATATTCGCAAAAAAAAATGGAAAATTACCGAAAAAAGGCGATGACGGGTCTAACTCCCTAACATCGGCGGCGTAGTCGTCTTGCGAGCCTTCCGCGCTAGCCGGCCCGCTGCTATCCGACCGCGCTAAAATGACCCCCAGTATGATTTAATTGTAGTGGGCATATGGGATCAATCTGGCTATTAATATTCCATACAATGTTTAATTTTTGCTTGTCCTATAAACCCTTTAAAATATTTTTAGAATAAACATTCTCTTACAAAAGAGACTTACTATATTGCTCTATTAATTTAAAAAATTGAAGTCAAGTAAAAACGTATTTTAAAAGTATTTTTTTTTTATTTTATAATGACCAAATAATCCTGGAAAAAGTAAAATTTAAACAGCATTTTTGTATTTTTTTAATATAATTATAATGGTTATGTGTCAAAGACCAGCATAAGCAAACAAAACGTAGCTTTTGCGTGACCGTTGTAACGAAACAAATGTGTGTGTGTGATAGTGAAGCGTGATGTGAAGTTAGTATATTCTGTTCATTTATAAATTACAATGTATTATAATTATAATAAAATTAGATATATCAATCCAAATGTCTTGAAAAATATTGAAAAAATGTTCTTAATTTGGACCACAACATTAAAAACAACAGATTAAAAAAAATTACATGGACCTATATAATTATTGTTAAATACTAACGATCACACCAACAGACATCAATTAAGGTTTAACTGACGTCAATGAATTATTCTATTTATATCACAAAATCTTGCATTCTGTCATCTACCATATGTCATTGTTATGACATATAACCTACATAAGAAAACCTCACGACATACAGCCAACCTACAAAATTAAAAAAAAGCACCCAACCTTTAGTATCCCCCGTCGGCGCAGTGGGTGCGGAGGGTGCGGAGGGCGCGGAGGGCGGCGGGGAGGCGGGCGCGGCGGCGTTGTGTCGCACGCACAGGTAGAGCGCGCTGAGCAGCGGCACGGCGAGCGCGTCCGACGCCTCCGCCTGCACGGCGCCCACGCACACCAGCGCGAGGCGTCCGCGCGCGTAGTCGCCGAGCGTCATGCCCGCGCTGGATAGTGGCGGCTTGGTTCATTTATTCTTGTTATAGAGTAATGTTAATTTTGGTATTCAGCCAAATCACTATCCATGGTAACACTTAAATATGCGTGATGAAATATAGCATTTAATCTATATTTTTTTAACCAACAGCACAAGAGTTTAATACAAAGTATAATATCGTGATTATCATCTTTATTTTTTTATTTACACAATATTTATACACCAAATATTACATATTTGTATTCCAAGAAATAATCGATACATGTAGATTCTTTCTATAGGAACGAAACCGGTAATTTCGACATATTACGGAATATTTCACATTTGTTAGTGTATTTTTTATTAAACAATCATCATTGTACCTTACAATCGAGTAGGTAGTAATCTCTTTAGAATTAAGTAGGTTTTTTTCGGCCTTTAGCTTCTAACATAAGATATGTGAGTACTAACTATTCGTTACAGCCCGGGAACTCGGGCACGGGCAGGCCCCTGTAGTGGTAAGGGAAGGCGACCAGCGACAGCAGCAGGCTGATGGCGGCCTTGCGCAGCTCGCGCTTGTCGACGGCGCCGCACTCCAGCTTCGGCTCGCGCTCCGTGAGGATGCGGTCTAGCGCGTTTATGTAGTCGGGGACCAGTACTAGAACACCGTCTAGGTCGATTCTGACAGAAAAAAATAATGTTTGCTATCTACTGATGTTTGAGGGAGGGTAATTTATCAAGTCATTAGTCTATATTAAAAACATAATGTTTGTACGCACTCATCTTCGGCATCATTGAACCGATTTTTGAAGAGTGTAAAAACTAAATGAAGAACCATAATAGTCTAACCACACAATTAATAATAAAGAAATGTCGTCTTTAAAAAAAAGTGTCAGTGTAGTCAGCATTGTCAGTTGACATGTAAAAATTAAAGATGTGTAACGCCTGATGTAGAATCATAATATATAACTACACCATAAGATGTACGGAAATTGTACCTTAACAAACTTTGTTATTCGAGATAGGTATTTGCGGACAGCTTATAGTAATCAATAAATAAAAAAAATATTTAAGAACATTTTTATCACATTCATCGTAACCAACATTCTCTTAAATAAAATTATACAAAATAAAAAAGTAGTAAAAAATATAAACTTTTTAACCTATAAATAAAATAAATAAACCTGAATATATCCTCAGAATGTCTAACAACAGCGGCGGCAACGGCACGGTCGCGCAAGCCGCGCTGCAGCGCTGCGTACGCGCGCGCCAGGTACGGCGCCAGCACCTGCTCGCGACATTGCTTCGCGCACAGCACGCGGCAAAGCGCACCTAGCGCTACTGCGCGGCCTGACACAGATAACCAAATAACTTGCTACACTACACAATTATATCTAATATTATAGCTTATATTTCTTGCTTTTATCCACGTGATAATTTGAGCAAGGAGAGAACCCTAGAGTCCCGATTTTAAGACATTGCTCACAACATCACTGGCGAGCTAAGCGCCGTGCTGTGCGGAACCAGGGCGAATGAATGAAAATATGTTTATTACAAATGATTCTTGTCCTAAATGTTGAATCTTCATTTCCTTTGAATGATAAACCCAAACGTTTTAATATGACATTTTAATAATTAAGCATGCATTAGAAATAAGTAGTAAAAAAAAAAATTACTATAAGACTTAAATAATTAAATATTAGATTCAAATATTTACAATAACTAATGGCCCCGTCGACGTATAATATATGCGTTAACTTAGCAACGTCTATCACAAGTCCAACATATGGTGTGTAAAATTTATTTAATTACATTTATGTTTTTCTAATAAATATTGGCTATCTGTACTTTTGGCTAACCGTGCCATATGCTTCACTCCTTCGTCTGCATAATTTTTGTAAACAGGTGTCCAAAGTTTTTCCTTCACGTGTTAATATAAAGATTGTAAATATATAAACCTGCTTGATAGCTGCTCATATTAAGTTTCAGCGATGCGTCCGACAAAGAGGCGGGCGGTGGAGTCCCCTCTGAGCGTTCTAAAAATAAATATGATAAAACATTAATGCTGGTAAATAAAACAATACTAATTAGTAATTATTTACTGATTCAAGTAAATTACACAATTACTCTAAATAATTAACTTGAATTAATTTATTCATGTTACAAAAATAATAATCCCAATATAACTAAAACAAAAAAAAATAAAGGAAAATTATTAAGTAATACAATTTATATCTTAAGCTATAAACAAAAATTGATAAATGAATACATATTAAAATTGATGTGTGAGTCAACTTAGTGTCAAGACACTCCATTAATGAAATTGCTAAAACCTGCGTTGTCCTACTTCGGCACGACGGCCTTAATAAATAAATAATTAAATTCTATTCTATTATAATAACTTACGTTGATTATTATTAACGGGTGTGGTACCGACGAGCGCGGCTTCAAACAGCCACTCTCCGAACAGATGGAATATGGAGTTTACTTTAGGCCGCAGCGGCGTCAGCGGAGGCTTCTCTATTTCAACAACTGTAATATATAAAATATCCAGAAATGTATTACTTTCTTTTATATATAGCTACACGCTTTTTCAAATTCAGAAAGAACCTCAGTGTCAAGACAATTCGTTTTGCACTTTCCGCCCGAATTCTAGACTTTGCGTGTTGGATGGCGGATATCAACACCGCGCTTTGATTTATCACCAGAGCAGAGAAATAAGCATAATTGAAATATCCCCGAGCGGGTATCGTACCCACAACCAATCGCATTTCCAATCAAACGCTGTCCCACTGCACCACGATGGCCTCATGGCTGTTAAAACATAAATTCACACATTACCTTGAGAACTAATAGAATTGGGTGGCGTAGCGGGAACAACACTAGAAGGCCTGCTGGTTAAACCTATCAAAGACGAACGAGGAGTACCTGTAAAAACATTTCGTACAATAATATCATGTACAAAATATATAGATAATAATAAATAAAAATGTTAATAATTAACATATATAAATAAAAATGGTGTCTTAAATGGTGTTTTCTACATAAGTTAGCTATTCTACAGTGCAAAGAAGCAGAAAAACTAAGTGCAATTTTTAATACTAGATACTTACTATTCTACATCACTAATAAAGTACGAACTAAGTGTCAGCCCAACTAAAGTAGGATAAACTTTGACTGATATTAAAATGAGTTAAAATAATGTGTAATACTTATAGTATAACAAATAAGCATAAACACTTTTTTTTTTATTTACAATACTAAACAATCAAAAATATATGTAGAAATCATAAAATAATTAAACTACTTATTTACATCACTTAAAAAGTTATCAGTCGAAACTAAAGTAAAATAACATATATTTCATTGATTATGCTTATTTATTTTATCAATTATATACAATGTGTGGAAAATAATAAATCATTACATATTCATTTTTTAAAGTATATTACTTTATTAATAATTAAAAGATAAAACAAAATGGCGTAACAGTAAAATAGTTTGCAATTCAGTCAATATGAAATATAAAAAGTATATGTTTTCGAAGCAATTTAAAATTCAAGCAAAGAAAAAAAATGGGCATGCTATTAATTTCCAACACATTAAAAACATGTTACGCTTGATTAATGTGGATATCGAGTTGTAATCACTCTTAGGGCACTAAAAAAAACACGTGATAACGTGTTAAAATAGAAATAAATCAGTTTCCTTAAAAACACAGCAATTCTAAAGTTTTGCTTAAAACTTTAATCTAGTCCAAAAACAATCATATGAATAATTATTTTCACACCGTTGTTTTTTATATATTTTTATTAATTTAATTTTGAAAAAAAATGTAATTCTAAAATTTTTATATCAGAATTATGTACATATCTTGTTTTTTTTTGACTGCTCATATTAGGTATCGTTGACGTGGAATAAAAACTAGAACCTTGAAATGTTTTGTTTAAGGACGAACAAAGTTACCTATAGTTATAGAAACAAACACAGAACGTGAAAAGTGGCCTAAAGTTGATCACACTCTAGTCCACAAGTCATACTTTTATCAACAGGTTTGTCCCGTGGCCGCGCTGCGCTGAAGGACTTGGCGAGGCGGCGGTGGGGCGGGGGCGTGGCGTCGTCTTCCCCCGCTCCGCCACCTCCGCCCTCCCCCGCGACCCCCACGCTCTCCACCGTCCAGCGCTCCGTACTGCGCCCTGTCACGCAACACGCACACACTCACCACACACCGCTACGCTACTACACCATTGTGACATTGTGGTGGATTCACGGTGACAATTTAAAAAAAAAACATAGGTTCAGATAATAAAATATTTATAAAATAGTGAAATGTTTTAGGTATACAAACATTAAGTATACATTTGATTCAAAATATAAGTGTTTTAAATCATTTTAATATTTTGTATATAACTGGACAAGCCTAATAAATCATTGTTTTTATTATGCAAACATGAATCCACCACTAGCTAACTACTACCACAGATTATATATTTTCAGTACATATGATATAGAAAAGGAGGAATTCTTTAGAACTCCTCATTTTGAATAAAATATAATAAAATTTCTATTTTATTCGATTCATTTCTGACTAAGAAAGAAAAAATATATACATTATATGTACACACAGTCTTTGTAAGACTATATAGAAAAATAGAAAGTGTTGAATAATTCAAAATGAATATAAATTATATTTAAAAAACTTTCAAAACTACCATGCTTTAAGTTATATTCATTTTACTTTTAATTTAAATAAACACATTTCTATTAAGCTAAGATATAGTTTAAAATAAGTTTTATTTTACATATATTATATGTTAAGCAGAAATACAGTTAAAAGTATTTTCTTGTGTAATTCCATACAACCCTCCATTTTTTTAAAGATATGTGATAATAAAATGAACTAAGATTCCCAGAAGAATTGTGCTGTCAATGGGTTAAGTGGGAAGTATTATTTATGTACGCATATGAAAAGTAATTAATTATGATACAATTATAAAAAAAAATTGACAATGGAATATTTTAATACATAAAATAAATTTTTAAAATATCTGTTAATTACTTACTTAAAACACACATATCCATTCCATGTTTAAAAAAAACAACTTATTCAACTACAACTTATTAAAAATGACCTCAATCGTACTGACAAGTTACAAGCGCACCAAAAATCTTATCATTCCATTATCAAATTAGAAAATCCAATTTTTAATAATCACTTTTGATTGTGATTCTTAACCAAGTCCAATTAAAAAATATAATATTTTTTTTATTCGTACCAAGGAAGGCGTCAACGTGTGCGGCAACACCGAGCATGGCGCGGTGGAAGATATGCGCTAGTGACGTCACCCAAATATCTCGCGACTCCTTGCCTTCTTCTTTGTCTTCTGTCATCCAATGCTGTACAAAATATATCAGTGTAATGAGGACGTGTTTATCAAACATTTGTCTGGCCGTGAATTCAAATTTTTCAAGAATATTTAATATTAAAATATTTTTTTTATTTACAATTTGATAATTTTTACAGGTGACAACTTTAATTATTGTAGATATATAAAAGTATATAATGTTCCGTTTAGATGTATGCACTGAACGCATGTGTCTGTATATGTGAAAGTTTTAATAATAAAAAGTCCTTGCCTATCTTTAGATTTTAACTAAAACCTAGAAATAGGCTATTGATTGTATTCAAAGTGAATATCTTCAGAAAATAAAGGAGTTATCGAGAGTACATTTTTGTGCCAAACTTTTACCTGGAAAAATAGGGGCGTGTTAGTAATAAGGTGGAACTTGGTGAGGTCGACGGGGTTTCCGATGGTGTGCAGCATGCGGTACCAACTCTGCGTCACCGCCTCCGCGCTCATGTCCGCTGGCACCAGGTTCGCATCTTCTTCCCCTGATACATTTATGTATATGTTTATTCAATACTAGCTGTTTGCCTGCTACTATGCCCGCGCAGCAAGGAACATGTCTATCTTCCAGATTTCAGGTACAAAACCTTGGACTTCATATAAACTTGCAAGAGCCCTTACGCCACTTAATCTGGGCCTGATTCATAATCCGTTATAAGCGGACGCCTACAAACTATAAACTATGTCATTTCACTTTTATATATACAAAGTGTCCCAAAATCCAACGATATGCCGGCACTCGAAGATGAGCCTGCATTAACATAACATCTAATTTATTTAATTAACATAAAAATATTGAATTTTTTTTAGAAGTTACACATAAAAATTTATATCTTTTGAAAATTTCTCATTTTGATATTTTTAATTATCACGTTCACAATTTATCGAAGAATAGGTCTCTACATTCTGTATCAGAAAATTTAGTAGTACAGCTCTTAACCACAATCCTTAAAAAAGTAAAGAATAACTGTAGTTTCTACACAATCAAACTCAAATTAATTTAATTTTACTTTAATAATCTTCACTGATCGTGGTGAAAAACATCTATAGACACCACTATAGCGAGTATTATAAATAATTGAGACAACTACTCGATACCACAAATAGTATGAAGACTTTAGAAAACTAATCATCAGAAAAAAAGTATTTTCAAAACAAGTACCGGTACAAGAATTTAACGTATTTTTTGTATGTTCAATGATGTTCATCATCATCAGTAGCTTAACCATGAGAAATGGGCGTTTCAGATTTTCAGGGCATTAATAGGCTATTTTTAATTATGAAAATAATTCTTCTTCTATCCTAAATATTAAAATGAACATTGTATACACACCTCTAAGTTAACTTTTTAAAGTAACTATAAAATTTAAAAATTATTCTAATAGAGCGATTCATTTGACGATTCACATGTCAATTTGAATAAAGGATATTTTGTTTTTTATATTTATATAAAATAGTTGTTTTGTGTTTCAGACTCTAAAAAGAAAGAGAATAAAAAATATAAAAAATTATAGCGTTACCTATCGGCATCGCTGGATACATCGGTCCATAGGCGTGCCGTAACAACCGCGCGGTGAGACATAGCGACACGCGCGTCCACTGCTCCGTGAGCGGCGCGCGGTGTCGCCAGCGCACGCACTGCTCGCGCAGTGTACGCCACAGCGCGGGAGAAGGAAAACATCTGGTAACAAAATTCAAGTATGTTTTATGTAAAGTTAATTCGTTTAAAATGAAAATAAAAATTGTGAAAGCTTTGTGGATGTTTCATAAGTGTTCCGTACATAACAAATACAAATATAAAATACAGACAGACTGTTTTACTGTGACTCACTATTTTGTATGGCATTTTGACCGTTAGATAAACCAAATACGATCTAACATTTTATAACAGTGTACTTATCCTACGCTACATAAAACTATAAATATACTTATACAATTTATTACAATCTTAAATACAAGTTCAAATAGTTATAAACTATTACACACCTATGACATGCCAATATCCAAACTTCAAACAACACACACAGCACCCTCTCGCAGAGCTCTTCAGCTGCGCCCAGCAAGGGGCCGGGCGGGGCCAGCAGCGCGGCCGCCGCCGCCAGCAGCAGCAGCAGCAGCGAGCGCCACTCGCGCGGGCCCAGCGACCCGCTGTCGGCGAGCAAGCGAGCCAGACGGAGCACGCGGTGGCAGAGTACCGCGTGTTTGCTTATTAGGTTGCCGCCTATGTTTATATGCATCGTGGTTTGTAATAGGTACATTTACACGTATTTACATGATTACTGTACAGCGGTACTGCATTACATACAGTAGATGGACATAAAAATGACAACCTTATCCCCGGATGATTAACACAATATCCAATGACACATAAGCTTACATAATATTATATAACAATAATAAATAAGAAATACGTGTATGTAACAGTAACATTTTAATACTTTTTACTGCGCATCTTTTTCCTTTTCATTTTTCACTTTCCGCCTGTATTCGAGACGTTATGTATTGAGCAGAAGAACTCAACGACTCGCTTCGTCTTACAAGCAGCAAAATGAAAACAATTTAAATATAATCTACTCCCTGATTGGGAATCGCACCCACAACCATCGCACTCAGACTCTATTCAAAGCTTTCATACAATGTCCACATCTTGCGTGATAGATGAAGGTACATATCACTCATACAACAACATACAACGTGACATTGACAATGTGATCTATGTCCATCTGGCACATTCAAAGCCATTCACTAAAGAACAGAAGTGAACTGAACTCTAGACATAAGTAAATGATAGCATCCAATTCCCGAAATTAAAAAAAAAGCAGCAAACAAAAAAAATTTCAAAAACAATAGGGACTTCAAACATAGGACAATAACATTTCAATTTATCACAGATTCACTCACCTAAATCCTTTTGGTATATAAAGGAAAGTGCTTGAAAAGAAATTTGAAAAGTTTTTACTGGTGAAAAATGAATTTATACTTGTTTAGGAATGTGAGGGAAAAGTTTATCCGATCACTATTATCAGATTGTGGGAAATTACTACAAAAAGCACAGGTTACATTTTAAAGTAACACTTATTGTTATAGATGTTTCGACCAGTATCGTAGTCGATCATCGATGACTAGTCGGCAAAAAGACTATCCGGCTTCTTACTTTTTATGATACCTTTCAATAAAATGTATGTAGAGGGAATTAGATATAATCAATGTATATTATACAAATGTAATTAGATATATATAATGTAAAGTAAATCAATATTTTCTTTTAGTAGTGATTAATCAGTTCAAACTTGCTCACAACCAGTTGCAGACAGTGTCCACAGAAATCATCGAAACCGTAAACGGGTTAGCCGTATAGTATGCCTGTATACATCCGACTTATCGACTAGTTTGTTAATCGGCAAAAATCATAATAACCGCATTTCTACTTTTATTATTTATTTCAAAATATATACCTTTTTCAAAGTTTTTTTTTGTCAACAACTGTTTCTAGAACTTTACTGCACTACAGCGATATGCATAAATAATATTATTAATATTAGTAGTTTAAACTTTGTAAAGTTAAGACTTTAAAACACCACAAATATGAACAACAAGTAATACTTACTTTCATTAGGCCTTGGCACAAACAAATTGTGAAGATGATTGAATATCTTGTTTGCATATCTATGTGGTTCAGCAGCTAAGGGTGGTGGTACAGCGGGCTGCGGTGGGTGTGCTGGTGCAGCAGCTGTTGAGGCTGGCAGCAAGGCGGAGAGCCATGAATAGCATATATTCACACAAGCTCGTAATGCCTCATGCTCAGACAGTGGTAAAGATAATCCATAACGGATTACTTCTAAAACCCATTCAACCTGAAAAATTTTCAGTTTAAATTCAGGAGACAATGCACAATTTCCATTTTAAGTACAAGATATTTTATAAAAAAGCTTTTTATATTTTAAACACACAAGATATTTATAATTTGTAAATTATTGTTTAAGAACAAAAAAATAAGTCCCACTGAGTTTCTTGTGTTGGTTGTTCTCAGGTCTAAGGCATTAAATTGAGTGAACTGGTTGTAAATTATTTGATATTCAAAAAATTTAGCGTATAACTTCTTATTTTAAATAAAATTATTTGGCTTTGAGAAAAAAGTCTCCATCTAAAAAATAAAAATGTTAGGTCTTACAGGATAAAAAAAATTAAACATTTACAAACTCCCCATCCGAATTAAGGCCACTATGATTGTGTAGTTAGATACTTACTATCTGTCCCTATTTCATATTATTATCATAATTAATATGTTAAATACATGTATGTGGATTTATTTCATGGATATGTAGTATATAACTTTAATTTACCTCAGCATCTGTAGTAAGTGGGCTGCGTTGGTGAGAAGCAAGTTGACAAACAACTGCTAATACCACATCTCTACCACCAACTGCACCTAGGACTCCTCGCCCACCTCCCTCTAGGGGTAGAGAATTCCATTCAGAATACATTCCGTCACCCTCCTTGACCTAAAAGACAGTAAACTGATATTACAATCATGGACCTGCACATATATTTTATTACATAAATAATAAAAATATTTTAGACATTTCTATACTGTATAATATTTATAACAATAATATTGTATTTTATAAAATCATAAAAAGCTAAATTAAAGCAACATTTTTTTTTTTTCATATAAACTTACGGCTGTAACTTTCTTAATTATTTGAATATATTCTCATTATATTGATAATGTATCAATGCTAAAATAGACAGTTAATAGCATATTATACAAAAAGTTATTTTCCTGCCTATCATAAAAGTCTAAAATATATGTTGTAAGCTGTTCTGTATATTTTTATAATTTCAATACACAAGTCTTTGACGGAAAAAAACAGAGGTTTAGTAGATCATCATATTTAAAAACATAGTCCCGCAAAGTATGAATACTTTCACAACTAGATCAACTTATATCGTCATTATATGTACCAACATATAATGACGATATAAAATACATTACAAATATGAGAAAGCAACGTTTTAAGTAAGAAAAAACAAAACTCACTTTACTGTTGACTCTATTAAAAATTCCCACATTCATAAATAAAGTATACCTAACGGTATACAGCACTTTTTAAAGATTGAAATGTAGGAAAATATTCCAAGATAGTTAGATTGACGTAGATATGTTAACTTATAATACTGTGTTGTTTAAACTCCTTTTAAACACAAAATATAATTTTAAGCAATACAACAGTTTAAATATAAATACGCTATGATGCTTCAATTTTCTTTTACACTAAGAGATTAAACAATTTTATTTTCAAATTACAATATCTATTAACTAGGCATAAATTAACATTATGAGTAACGACTGACGTTTCACTTGACGTTACAATTGACATGTAAGACTAGAAATTAGTGGTGTACGGAATCGATTAATCGATTATCAAGATCATCCTATTTGTTTTTTTTAATATTGTTTTTTAAGTGTTATTCGCACATTTAGGAAATTGAAAAACACATATTTAGAAAACGTCTAAAAATTTGAATGCAGCGGCATTTTAACCCGCGCCTCTTGAAAACCATTCTAGCGCTTTGACCGCTAAGCCATGCGTTCTACATCAAGCTACGTCGAAATTTTTATACGCTTATTACAACTTATATTTGTTGTTAGCACGTACTATAATTGTTGTACAGTAACCACAACCTAAGCGACATCAGTATGGAATGGTATCAACTCATTTGAAAGTGATATTTATTATTTATTAACTAGTGGTATCAACCCACAGTTTTGTTTGCGTGGATTTATGTCTTTCTACAATCTACAAAATAAAACAATCTACCAAAAATACCAAAATTATAATAACTTAATTTTAAATGGATTATCTTGTCTCTAATACTTTCACATCAGACTTTGTATTTTTTTTAACTTTACATGTTTCTTTCTTGGTGCTCAAATAGAAAGATGTAGTGACACTCCGTTCTCCGCTTTCCCCTCAAATTCGAAACAATGCTTATTGAATGTTGAAACTGAGCGCGTTGCTTTGTCTTAACGGAGAGAAAAAGTGAAAACAATTTAAATATAACCATTTCGTTCGGTTTGTATAGAACCCAAAACCATCGTGTTCAGTCAAACGATCCTACTGTATCACATTGGCCTTAATGATAAATACCTTTTATTTATTAACAAAAACTGCCTACTATAGTGGGCAGTTGTTAAGTATGCCTAACATTTTTTACTAACGCGCCATTTACTTTTACTTATACTTTAACTTGTCTATCATGGTTCTTCAAAAGGTTTTTCAGATGTTTTATTGTTAGATAGGTCAAAGGACAAATACCTAACACCTATCACGTTGAGCAGCAGAAGTGGACAATTACTTAATTCTTATAGTTCATCTATACTATTATAATTCTTCATCAGTTGTTCTAGATCTTTAATTTTTATATGTCAACGGAAATGCACATCACGCTAAATTATATTATAGCAGCTTTTCCTTATTTCTCTCTATAGTCTATTATGATTCTACAACAGATGTTCCACTCTTCGAACTCAATTATACCCTGAGTCGCTTCCAGGCTTAAAAGCTATTCAACCAAAAGAAGTTTTATTTAAATTCGTCCAATAACAACGAAGATGTGCTCGTACAAACATACAAACAAATTATCTGAATCAAAAGAATCACAGATTCATATTGTATCATTCACCTTTGTACTTGTCGGTGCTGGCTTTCCATCCCATAATCACACACTTAAAATTGGTGCACCAATTACGTTACTCAGGAATTGTATGCTAACGTTTATTATTTCATGTGTATGTAAATCGTTCTTCCTGGGCGAGATTTAGTATCAATTTTAAAGACGCTTGCAAATACGACGCACACCACCACATTCACAGTTCCACAGTAGTAGTACCAATGTGTTGATCGTTTTTTACTTACGCCTATGCCTTACTACAAAAGAAGCAAACTTATTATAATATTTTTCCAGTTCCTTCAAAAGCATCTACAAAGAAAAGTAAACCATTCCTATAATGTATACAATTTGATAAATTGTTATGCAATTTAATAAATTTAAACGTGTTATTCCGAAGTTGAAAGAAACCTACGCCATTCTTCATCTTCCTGTCTTCATATTAAATAGCGTATCGACCCACAACGCCGTTCCGATATGAAAATCGGACAAATATACATTGAAATTATATGTTATTTATATTATTTTATTTTTAAATAAGTAGCCCAAAAACAACGTCTCATATTTCTAATTTCAAAAATGGTGGCTTCTATACAAACATATAAACTTCCAACCCCTATTTCACCCCTTAGGGTTAAAAATTCACGAGCACTGGAACATGTATTTAGTCAATCATAACAGTAATAAATAAAGTAAATTGTGTACTTTCAACATAAAAAATGACGGATTTTCATACAAACTTCCATTTCCAAATAGGAGAAAAAAATTATATACACTAACATAATATTATTATCAATGCACAGTGACGTCACAAAATAAGCGCGCTAAAATGGTGCCGTTTAAATTATCCGAAAATTAAGATGTTTAAAGATTTTTTTTTAGCTTATTTACTGCATTTGTGCAATATTTTTTCCGTTTACATAATTAGTTTTAGAATTATGAAAAAAAGTAAATAAGAATACATGCATATTCTTTATTCTAATCAGTAGCAAAAAAATCATTTCGTTTTTTAATGTCAACACGTCGGTCTGCCATACATATTTCTAATCCCTTCTTCATCCCTTAGGGGTAAAATTTTCATAAACTATGGAGCACATATTTATAATATAAATATAACTTATTTATGATGAGTAGCCAATAAATTAAGTTTCATATTTCTAACATAAAAAATGAGGGATTTTCAACCTCTATCGTTCCCTTAGGAGTAGAGATTTTGAAAATAATAATTGACACGGAGTTTAATTTCAATTATACTAAACGCAGTAACTGTATAAATTATAATTGATAGCGGTAACTAACACATCTCTTTCTGTTCCTATTATTAAAGTAACAAGGATAATTTATATAAATTTAAAATTTCATGAAATATATTTGAAAGCATATACCTCAATGATCTTAATACGCTATTTTATGATTTGCGAAATGGCAACGGCCGCTAGGTAATTATTTATTTATTGTTATGAGTTTTCTTTTTCTTAAATTACGATTTACGACGTATTTATCGTTCTCCAGATTTCATCCAGATTATATTATGACAGTTGAGGAATGACATTTCTTGATCCTAAAACCTAATTTTTTTTTATCGATATTTAATAAGCCTGCCGTAAACCAGTGAAGTGATTGTAAAAACAATTATCAACTGTTAAAAAGTGACGTATCGCGTTAACAATAAGATATTATTTTCTTTGTTCAAACAGTCAATCAAAACAAACTGATTGAATTGTAATTTTGACAAAATGTTTTCACAGTGGACCTTTATTGCAGTTGTCCTATACCTTGAAATTTTTGGAATCCTCATACTGGTTTCACCCATATTTAGTTTTAGACGATGGAATGCTCTCCTACAGAGACCATTGATTGTATGCATTCGAGAACATGCATCTTTATATTTCTACAGTTTAATGGGAATATTGATTATATTTATAATTGACTCCTTTAGAGAATTAATAAAATATACCCACTCTCCTGACCTCAGCCAAATCCAATTGACTACTGAAATAAAGAACAGCATT
Source organism: Podotricha telesiphe (assembly GCA_038994665.1). NCBI lineage: Eukaryota > Metazoa > Arthropoda > Insecta > Lepidoptera > Nymphalidae > Podotricha > Podotricha telesiphe. The sequence goes on along the minus strand of JAOYRR010000321.1, from coordinate 376,334 downwards.
AAACTATTCAAATCTCAAAGAAATTTTTACATTATCGGCTCCTCTATTTTTTTAACAATTCTTGTCAAAAGAATAATATCCATACTCATTATGTATCATGGCCTGCAAGAAACATTTGACAACATGATCGGGAGGACACAAGAAGTTCTGAAAATGACTGCAGAAGCAGCTACTGAGGATGCAGAAGAACGTCTACAACAAAAAATAGATGACATGGAAGAAAATTTACAAGAATCTTTACGGTCATTGGAAGAGCAGAAATTAAAATACATTGAAATCGAAAAGGAAGCTAAAAAGTGGAAACAAAAGTATGAGGAACTTAAACGAATTCAAAATAGCCAAGATGTAAAGTAAACATCAGTCACAATAATCTATGTCTATCATGAGACTTTGTTTATTATTTATTATAAGAAGGCTATACTTATTACTGATAAACAGCTGCAGAGAAAGCAAAATAAGGAATAAAAAACAAATGGGAGTTAGTAGCGATTAGAAATTTACATAACATTTTTCCTGAGAATAAATAATTAGTTGCTCCAACATATTACTATTTTAAATAAGCTTAAAAAAAGATTTGCTGAAGCTATGTTTCTCAGTGTTTACTTAAATTTTGTTTATAAAATACTTGTTTAGAAATCTTATTGTATTACCTCCTCTGAGGACCATTTGTGGACATACTTGGAAATTAAGAATTTACCACTAGTGTAGGAATAAATACTGTATTTACTTGGTTTATGTATGTTATATGTTTATATATATACATAATTTTTAATTGTGTAGAACATGTTCAAGCTGATGTTATTTTATTTGATATTAGTGTTAATATTTATATACTATATAGACTTTCAACCCCATGCCAGGTGTGATAAGTTCTAATGCTTATATCATTTGAAATGTATTTAATAAACATATAACATTTACAAATAAGACTTAAAAAGCCTGGTTCAGTTTTAGTCCTTAATCTAGTTTCTTTATTTAGAATAACTATTAATGTTAAAGTTTTGGCTGTTATAATTTTAAAAGATTTTTATAAAGAATATTTTTTGTATAATAAATCTGGTCTTTTGTAGAGGTAATTTATTTTTAAAATCCTTTAAAAGTTATTGTTATAACTTATAATTAGTATTTAAGGTTAAGGAAATAATTAATGAAATATTTCATTTAATTAAAAATGTATTTATTTCAAAATCTTACACTTGAAAGTACTTGATATATTTCATATTCATAATTGGTGTACACTGTAGCAGAGTTCTTATTGACTAGATCAATTATAAGAATATTATGTAAATATACGCTGATATAACTTAAATTAATAAAATATAATGTATCTAAGTAATGTTCTTTTATTTTATATCCCACTAGTACCATTACTGCTATCAACTACATACAATTCAACAGCTCGATTTTTTGTTTCTGATTGCAAAAAACCATTGATTTAGTAAAAAATTAAAAAATAATAATAATAATAATAATATACATTTCTGATTTCAATGTTAAATCATAAATAGTTTTTATTTATTTATTATTTAAAATTTATTAGAGTTGTTGGCGTCTCTCGGTTGCACGTGTATCATGACTTTGATGCCGGCGCCTCGTCGCGCCACCTCGTAGGCCTCCAACGTCTCCTCGATGCTGAAGTGGTGAGTCACAAGCGGCTTCACGTTTATCTGTCCGCTCGACACCATTGATAGGGCTATTGGATACCTAATTATAAAACAACAATATTTAAATCTTTTATTGATGTATTTTGATCCAGGCCATCGTGGCGCAATGAGATAGCGTCTGTATACGAATCGTATCATATAGTTGTGGGTTCGATAAGCAACCGCCGGAAAGGTCATAATTAAAGTAATTTAATTGCTATGGTTTGGTAAAACAAACATTTTGTTTGTTATACCTTCAATACGCGTGTTGAATTCGGTAGGAAAGTGAAGAACGGAGTGTCTACAATAGGTTCTCGCTGACTACCTTTTTTGTGGTAAAAACGTAAAGCTGAAGAGAGTGGTAAGAAATACGGAGATACCTGGGTATACATATAGTAAGTGAGTCTAGCATAACCCCTCAATGTGCAATTTTAAAGAGGTTCACAAAAGTTGACAAAGCTAAAGGAGTATTGCAGGCACCGTAACACTAAATCTCTTCCAGAAACTCTTGAATATGAAAACAAGCGGTTCAAGCAAAGAATCACATACCTACTCTCCATTCCGTTTAATAGTTCAAGTGAGTGAATTTTTTTTTTTTACTTCGTTCAATTTATCATATTGCGTTTCGCTTAATCATACAGAAATTTCTTTTCTCCAAGTGGTATTCTGTAATCGGTATACTGTAACGATTAACAAATTTATTATAGCAACTGCGTCAGTGGCTTTGGATAAAATGTATTGTTTTATACATCTATTGAAGATATACTTCTATCTTAAATATCTGATATGTATGGACCTGCTAATGCAGGTAAAAAATTTTATAGATTCCATCTAAATCCGAGTACAGACTTTTAAAGTGTTAAAACATGTACGTCTAAGGTATTTAATGAAAATATAGCTTACTCATTGACGTAGCGGAAGATGCCGCGCACGTCCACCTCGCGCGCGACCGCGCCGGCCAGCGGCACTGTGAGCTCGGGGCTGCCCATACCTACCAACACTGCAGCGCCACCAGACTTTGTTGCCTGTACAAAGTTTTATATTTAAAAGTCGTGTGGGACTATGTTTTTATTTTGAATTATTTACACATGTACCTCTATGGACCTACATTACTTAAATAATCCAATTAAATAGTTTAATATATTTTAACAAAATATTATACATAGGTGCTTTGACTCAAAAGCTTAGATCAATTTTATAAGCTTCTTTGTGTGGCACTTTTATATGTTTAATGATATATTATTAAAGGACAAAAGACATATTGTGATAACTTACCAGTAGGGCAAGACGCACGGTGGCCTGCGCGCCACTCGCGTCTATTGAGATATCTGGATGTCCTCCCAGCAGCTCGTGTACCTAAAACAACAAATATTTTTTTATTAAATTTTATTATAAACAATAATATTTCTTTTGCACCTTCATGCTTTTTCATCTGACTGGTAATCAGAGAGAACCTAGTATCAAGACATTGTCTTCCATTTTCTACCCGAAATCGAGACATTGCGTGTTGGGTGTCGAAACTCAACGCCGCGCTTTTGTATTGCGCTTATGTAGTTATTGCTCTCTGTGGAGTTAAAACCCACAAGCACTCGCGTTTACAGAAAGACACTGTTCCACAGCACCACTCATTATAATAATATTTGATTCACAAAATAAAAGCACAAAACATAATGTTAGATAATAGAATTTGATGCATTATTTATTTTTTGTCATTTAGTGTCGGCGTCTGTAGCAAATACCAATACACTAATATCAAATTGAGAAAGGTACCAGGTATATAATTATATACCAGTATACACTTGTTCTGGTTACAAAGAAAATTAATTCAAATTGAATTTATTTGATAAGTAATTAGTTTATACATACATTTTGGTTAATATCTTTAACAATTGATTTTAAACAGAATAATGAAAAGATCGGCTACACTGAGATTGATATAACTATTTTTTGTTTAATCAATGTTCTACTTCGAAGTTGAGACTCACCTTATGTACTATTTCCGCCTCGTTAGAATCCTTTGTAACCAGTAAAGTGTGATCTGCGCCTAATTCCTTGGCTGTGTCTAGTCGTGACTGAAGTAAATCTAAAAATAAGATAGCAAAATAGCACACATACTTATAATATTCTTTTTATTACCTTATTTTCAGTTTCACGGTTTTTTTCCATATAGCTGGGTAAGCAGAGAGAGCCTAGTGTGAAGACACTCGATTTTCCACTTTCCGCCCGAATTTAAGACATTACATGACGAATGGCGGAATTCAACGCCGCGCTTATATTATCTTTAATATGTTTGAGTAAAAAAATAATTAGCAATGCAGTATCAATTTTTTGACGTAGTTCGATAAGGACAGTATGGCTTAGTACTTAGCTAGAGCGCTTGGACAAATTCCAAACAAGCAGGTTTTCAAATATTGTTACTTTTATATAATCTGTTTTTTTATGAACACTGTATATTTATTTTTTTAAAATAGTATTTAGTTCTTTCCCTTTTCAGCCATTTTTTCTAAGAGTTTTTCAATAATAACATATCTAAAATTAACCTGTAATTAGAATCTTGCTAGCACCCATAGCTCTAGCAGCCAGCATGGTCACAAGTCCGATGGGCCCCGCCCCCAACACGAGTACCGCCTGGCCAGCAGTGACGCCGCCGCGTCTGCACGCGTGGATACCTACGGAGAGAGGCTCCAGTAACGCTCCTTCTTCCATCGACACGTGATCTGGTAGTCTGAAAGTTAATAAGGACGAGTTGAAAGCTCACAATTTATTTCCCACAGAATCTCTCTTTTCCCGCAAGAGTTTTATATATTATATAGATTTATTCGCCACAGTTGCTTGTAAGCTTTACATAGGTTGCGTGTAGTGACACTTAATTGGTCTAAGAGCGCTTAAATCCTGTTATACTCGAAAAATGCCCACGAAATTTTAATAATACAGTTCATCATTCATTATATTTAAAATACTACCGTGATATGGGGATAACAGCGTCCATCTGAAAAACATAATAAAAAGACTACTATGGAAATATTAGGCAAAAGTGATTACTAAAGTTTCTAGAATTAACAAAAATGGTAATAAATGGTGGTAAATAAAAAGTTCCATAAGCTTTGCTCGCCTTAAATATACGCATTGTACTGTAATCAAAGTTACTTTGCAACGCTTATGAGAACCATCACAATATGCAATAACTCACTTATAGCAGAAGTCAGCGGCGTGTTTGTAATAGCGAGCTAGATTGCCGTGGAAGGGCGGTGTGGCACAGAACTGGATGTCGGGACAGAGGTGGTATCGACCAGTCTTGCAGAACTCACAGTAGCGACAAGGTACTCCCGGTTCGATGGCCACACGATCGCCTATTTGCAAGTTGTTTACTTTTGCACCTACCTGTAATATAGGTATCTAATTTTAGTAATATTTTAATTAATTGAAGTGTTATTTACATACTACGTGAAAGAACAAAATACAAAATTAGAAACTTCAAATTTTTTACGTACTGGACTTGAAACCGCGCCTCTTAAAAACCGTCTCAAGACTAGCCAATTAAGCCAAAGTTTCGTAAGACTTACGTCGCAATTCGTAGACGTTCTTGTTTTAATTAATTGTTCATCTTAACACAGCTATATTGAAGTTTTATATTTTATACGTCTCATCATATTGATCTTGATTTAACATTTCAATGATGACAATTAATTCCATAAACAGTTACAAGTATATTTATAACTCTTAAAAGCTGTTTTTATTAATAATCTATTTGTACTTTTATTATTAAAACAGTAAAAAAGGTAGACAATCTAAGCTATATAAGAAATAACTCAATGCCGCATATGTAAAAATTGATCAGTGTGGCACAGTGGTATACGTCTGAGTAAACGCGATGGTTGTGTGTTCGATTCCCAGTTCAGAGTATGGTTATATTTGTATTGTTTTCATTTTTTCACTTCGGTATGACAAGGATTGGTGATGAATCCAAAGAAAAGAAGTTTTGGCATTTAATATGCAACGTCTAGAATTTGGGTGAAATGCTTAAAACGTAGTATCACTAGGTCCTTTTTGCCGAGAGAAAAACTTTAAAAAAATTAAAATCGTCTCATTTGATTACTTACAGGCGACCGTCATTAGCGGATTTAAATTGTACATATTTGTTTCGCATATTCACATTTATCATGAAATGACTTAAATCGATATTTCACACACACACGTCGCGTCATGTTATTAAAAGCGATAATAACTAATAAGACGTTATCTTATTACGTAATTTTTTCAACTTCTCGTTCACGCATAGCAGGCACGCATTTGGACAATTTTAAATAAATATATCTAATCTTTTTGAACAAATGTAACTGAATAAACGGAACGACTGTGATAATATAATAATAAGATATAATTTTAATCTTTTAACTAATATTATGCTAGGTCATTTATATGTTTATTAGTAAATTATAATACATAATATTTTTTTACTTCAAAAGTTTCGAGAGTAGCCTAATATTACAGCTATCGATGCAGTGACTTCATATTTCAAAAGCAACTGCAATGCTGGATGATTGTTTTATATGTTTTATACGGTAGAGTTAATTTCTTTGCACTGGTTTAAGAAAAGGCGGGGCTGTATTATTTTTATCGAATAACATAACATAACAAATTTATTTTTATATATAGTATATATATATATACTATATATAAAAAATAATTTATTACTATATATAGGTATATATATATATATATATATTTAGAAATGTAATAAGCAAACTTTTTTCTGGATAATGTGATCGCTAGTCCATCGTTTACACTAGAAATTATGAACCGTTATTAAATCGAAAGCATGTTACTAACAAAAGATGTAGGTATGAAGTTAAGATAAAGTAAACGTTAAGATAGACTTCGTACACGTGTCAGTATGAAACGCCATCTACCTATATGTACATGATGTAAAATAATATACTATGTATTCTTTATGATAAGAATCACATGAGTTTAACTTGAAAACATTTCGTTATTATCTTAGCTCTAGTGCTTAAATTTTTTATATTTGCTATTTTCTTTAACTTGAAGTATACCTATGTAATTGTATGTATGTCGTGGAGATATCGTAGAATCGACGATTTCATGAAATAATCGACCATATCATTGAACGTTGGCCGTTTTCAGAAAATATATTTAGGTAATTTAAACATCCTAATTATAAATATTAAATTACCAGTATAGAAGGTGACACGATGAATGCAGATTCAATTCTCGTTTAAAAGCGAGCACTGCATAAACGCTGTTTTAATAGAAAAAAAATAGACTTTGTCAGCTTCTCGTATATTCCCGCATAGCAGGGAGAGCCTAGTGTCAAGACAATCCGCTTCCCACTTTCGTGGAGGAAATTTTTCAGAAGCGTGAAAAAAGTGATTAAGTGAGTTGATATTTTAATAATAACAACCGTTTAAAATATTCGATGATCGGAGAATTCAGCAAAAACATATATAATCATTAAATACATATATCATGAATATGTTAATTTGTCTGTTATTATCGCGAGACACACCTCCGGCCTCACTGGTTTAAATGTCAATTTTTTTTGTGACGACTGTCGATGTGTCGACGACTACTACGCATTAGTTAAGCGCCTACATAATTATGTAGTAAAAATACCAAGTCGTAGTTACATAATATATTATTATAGTACTATGTAAATATTACAATAATAATACCGGGTATGTAAATATTTAAAAAGGAAAGATAAATAATTGACTAGCTTCCGCCTTTTTCCGCATAGCAGTAGGCACTGACTGCCATTCTCCACTTTCCGCCCGAAATGGGAACACTGCGTGTTAAGTGGCCGAACTCAACACCGCACTTTGTCTTGTAACCAGCGTGGAGCGGAGAAATTAAAATAATTTATATACTACAACCATTGCCCCGAGTGGGAATCGAATGCGTATTAAAAATATATTAGCAACAAATAAGCTATAAGCTGGTCTTCAGTCTGAAAAACAATTGAGATTAAATATTTGCATACCTTAGCAACCACACCGGAAGCTTCGTGACCCATGATCATTGGTTCTTTAAGGACGAAGTGTCCACAGGCACCGCTCTGCCAGTAATGCACGTCTGATCCGCAGATGCCGACGCAATCCATGCGCAGGAGGACCTCTAGAAATATTGGAAATTTCAAATAATAATAATTATTCGTTTTCTAAAAATGAAAAGAATAGAACTGATTAAATGAAAAGAATAGGATAGAACAAAGCTTATAAAAAGAGAATATATTTTAAATTTATTTTATTTTAATTGTTTTATTAAAGAGACCTATAAATACTTAATATATTTGTATATTACTTAATATATTATATACTTTAGTATAATGTAAAGTTCTTACCATCGTCAGCTATTTTTGGGATCGGCGTTTGTTCCTACAACACAAAATTATAAAATTAACTTAATATAATATATTTAAGTATTTGTAAAATAAAAAATATTTTTAGTTTTCTAAAAATGTTTTCATATGCAAAGCATGTAAATAACACTATAAAAATACATAATTATTTTGTTTATATCACTAATCTTAGCAAACCCTATAAGCCTACCCCTATAACGATTTAGTAAACAAAAGCTATTGCAACATTCATTTAGACAAGTAAAATCATTAATGAATTTAATTTCCACACTGCAAAAGTAGCTTTGCGCTTTAGAAAGCTAATCAGAGAGAACATAGTGACAAGACACTCCGTTCTTTATTTTCAGCCCGAAATCGAGACAACCTACTCGAACTCTAAGCTTCAAATGAAAATAAATTAAGTAGACTGTAGTCAAACGCTGGTCCACTGCGCCGCGATGACCTTTGTTTTACTATAGCCGTTATTATTTATTTAGTTATTATTATTTGTGACAAAAATGCGTTTAATCAATAGAAAAAAAGATAAATGTAATTATTTCCTTTGAAACCTTATTAAAATTGACTCTATAATTATGTGTTCAAGTACAAAACATGATTGAAATTATTGATGGAACGGTGGAATGGTTAGCCGTCCTTGCTATTAGAATGTATGTAACCTATCTATTACAGAATCGAATAAATAAAGTTAAGTTATATTGTCTACCAACAAATATAATATGCATGTTTTAGTTGATTTCTTAACATTTAACATTATTTTGGACCCTTGAAGAAGAAGGATAATGAAGAAACTTATTATTTTTTTATAAAATTTGTTAATAATAAAATTCACTGGCTGGGTATTATATGCAAAACGCTTAAAAACTCTCTCACCACTAATTATATATTAAAATGTGTTAATAAATTATTAATATGAAAATAAGGAAAAGCGTGAAGCAGCTAATTTATGCTTATTTTTTTTATTTACTAAACTATGGTACAACAAGCTTATGAGTGACATAATAGCTTTGTATAAAATACGACGAAAGCTATTTTGTCACACAAAATCCTAACTGAATTTTAAACAGCATTTTATATGTATATTTCATTTAAGTACCTGCACTACGTAAAAAGATTCATAATACTGTACTATAATGTTCTTAGTTTGTTAATTTAACACTAAACATCTAAGAGTACTCAAATAAATGTTTTTGAAATTTTGTACAAATTTGTTAAACATTATATGAATATGATTTTATATCGTTTTTAAATTAGTGCGCGATTTTGGTTCTAAATTATATCACTACTTAGGTATTAGATAACGCCAATACTGCCAGTAAAAGTAGTTAAAATATTTTTTTTTAGCATATAACTTTGTTTTTCACTTTAATTAGCTAATACGCCTTTATAGGTGTATCTATGTAAAGCGATGGCATATAGGTATAAGCTATACAGGATAATAAATTTATAAATATTATATATAGGTTCTATAATTTCTGCATTTTTAGTTTACCCGATCGTGACCTCGTGACTTGACAGGCAACAGTGGATAATTAAAACAGTTGAATATCTATTTACTTTTTAATATTCGTATAAAGTAATATGTTTTTATTGTGCATACATAATAATATTACATTGCAAAAGTAAAAATCGTCATGGCAACCCTAAAATTGCTATCTAGCAATAATTTATGTTAATTATCGAACTTGGTTACGATCCTAGTCCGACATTATGAGTCTTAAGTATTAATAAATAATATTGCAAATTAGTTCGGTTCTTTCAAAAAACAGCAACACTTAAAACTTATTGAGATTTTTAAAAATAATTATACAAACAGACATTATAAATTTTATGTTTATAATTTAAATTAGAACTGAACTTACCAATCGTAAATCCTTGGTTTTGTACAAAACTGCGGTAAGGTTATCCGACGCCATTGCTCACGCGTGCGTTCTGACCGACTGTCACACAACTATTAAAGTTACCTAATGGCTATTGGTAATGATAATCGCAAAGGAGCAGCTGTATAAGAAATATTATTTTTTTTATTAAAAGAACTTCAGTCAATTGAGTTTTTCAAGACTGAACGTAGCTTGATAACGATAGATCATAATATTTATCAATTGAAGAATAAAACAGCTTAAAATATATACAGAACTAAAAGGTCGGGAGACAGGAGTTTTGTCTCAATATAAGGTTCCTACCTACACTTCAAATTATTATGATTTTCAGTTTCACGCTTGTTCCCACATAGCATAACATTTGTTTGCTGTTAAGTACAGTGAACACTCCGTTGTCTACTTTCCGCCCAAATGGGAGACATTATGTGTGGAGTGACATAATTCAACGCCACGCTTTTCTTTAACGACGTTTTAATAATGATAATTGCCTACCAAGCAAAATTTGATTTTTATTTGAGGTTTTCTGACAAAATGTGTCATCATGGTCAACAAAGGAAAAATTGTGCATTGAGTAATGGGACTGAGCCATGTCTGTCTTAACCAAACAAAATGGAAGTCTTTATCCGTATATTTAATACACAATACACAATATATATGTACAGTAACTAGATACACAAAAAAATTATATTAATATTATATAAAATTAGAACCTTCCCTATGCTATGTAATCCCTGAAATCTTGGCTTGAGTGGGGTTTTTTTCCAAGTGGGCGCAACGATTGTAATATAAAGAGGCTACGTTCCCAACGTGCATCTGCACTTTGCAGAGCAGCTGTTCTATACTATAGGGGTAGTTTTTGTACACATTATTGATAGGATATTGGGTGAATTTTATCGATACAATGTTTCATTTATAAACATATGAAACGTTTTGAAATATATATATTTAATATGTGTTAATATATCTTTGCAATCATTGTTTCAGAGGCAATAAATAACAACAGCCGTACAAAATTTAATAACGTTTTTAAAACGGTACGCTGTCTATAGGTATAAGTAATAGTTGCTATGCTCAAGCTTACTCTGTGTATGTAATTTATATAATAATAATAATTTATCTAAGAAACATCGTTGTCGCCTCTGGTTATAAAATTTTCACTTTTTAAAAAGCTTAAGACTTGTACTAGGTAAAGGTTTAGAATTTTAGATGATGCAGGATTAGGAGCAAATTTAGATGATGATGGAAATCCTGCAGGATCCGCACGCCCCGCCCCGCGCTATGTACGTCAACGGCCCTGCCCTTGACTCATTGTTACAAACATAATATACAGCTTTATCGCTTATCACACTATCTGAAAAGATATTTGTACGGTATAAAAGATTTTATTATACGTATTTAGAGAGCTTAAATATATTAACGTTGTTGAAAAATAATTTCATATGTCATAATAATATTACTGCACGTTAGTCGTCGATTCAAATTTAAAACTATAAACGTGTGAATATATATATTTTAAAATAAAATAATCCTCGGTTTCCTTGAAAATAAATGAGTTACGCCAAGACTCCTATAATCTGCCTAAGTGCATTGCGCGCTAGAGAAGATGAATGAATAAATAAATAAAATTAGCAGCCGTCTTTAGGCAGTTGCCTTAGCAACGTGTATTCCATTTTATAGAAAATGTATATCAAATTGGTATTGTGTGTAATACATGTTTATTTTAATAATTTAACATATAATGCGATCAGAGCGCTTGGACGGTTTCCAAGACCTATTAGAATACCTCTGCGTTCAAGTGTTTTTCAATTTAATTTATATTTGGCATTATAATAAAAAAATGGTTTTTTTTTATTTCTTAATTCAAAACTTTAACTATGCCATTTCCTATTAAATTTCAAATAAAAAATATTCATGTTAATCACATTATGATATTAATACAGGATAGGTATATACATACATACTTATTTATTTGTATTATAACCTACTATTATTTAATTAGCAACTGTCGTCTTATCGGCTTACTCTTTGAATCTAATCTTTATGACGGCCTCATGTGTGTTAGTATTATAAAATTAATATTATTTGTGAAAACTTAAAACAAAAATATATTTAAAGCATATAATTTTAAAGTTTGTATAAATATATAAAAACTACTTTTATTTATAGAGTTGCAAGCTTTCCTTACATTCATTAATTAATGAAAAATATTTTTTTCATAGTTTATATGACCGCTGTCTATTTAATCCCAATTTTGGATATTAAATCCCAAAGGCAAAAATAACCATATTAAAACGTCAAGACAAACGCTTTGGAACTCTCTGCAAGAAAATTATACAAACTGAAAGTGTAGGACGTTTACATTTTTTATAATATTGTATTACAAATACGTTGAATGATTATACTTAATACTTATTACACAAACTACAATGTGTTTGAAATACACTTTTGTGTAAAGTGATATGCACATTTCTAAGGTAACGTATTATACGTGTCAACAGGCCTACTGATAGGTATAATGTGAACTTCCATAATCATACTTAGTACATACACGTCATATACATTATAAAATAAGCAAATGATAGCAAATAAATGTTTTTTATTTAACAATAATATTAGATATTATGGTAAACCTACTGACCTTTACAAATAAATCAAAACATTTAGTTATCTTGATATCATTGGAATATTTTTGTTACAAGTATACACGCTGTCGCGACGTCAATATTCAGGGTGTAATTACCTTCGCGATATTAAGGTTTTGGGGTATACCTTAATTAAACATCAATGTGTAAATCTCTTGATTTAAACTTCTACAATTCTATTTAACGTTGCCGATCTACCATCTTTCATTGACCAAACACATATCGGATATCTCTTTATCTTTTACGTGTGTATCTAATATTTGTAATAATCCTAAAGAATATTACCCACCACTCGATTTCTTATGGTGCAGCATCTAAGCGCTCTGACAGGCTAATGTTAGCTTGAATAATTCGTTACAAATGGAGTTATAGTTTATTATTTACTAGTTGTGACTTCGTCCACGTGGATTTTAGCTAAGTTACTCCTTATTACATCAGCTATCTGCCAGTGAAAGTCCCGTTAAAATCGGTCCAGCCGTTCCATAGATTGGCCGGAACAAACAAACAGTAAAAAATAGTAAAAAACGGATTTTTGGTTTCTATGTGATGTGTATACATAAATTTAGTGAAAAGCGGTTATTTTAATATTACAAATAGACACTCCAATTATATTGATTTGCATAGATTTTGTTAAAAAATATATATAAATATATTTTTGAAATGAAACTATTTTAACCGGATTATTCGCGTATAACTTTAACACTTTATAATAGTCCGTGGTCACAGGTAGACTGAGGTGGCACTTGTCTGTCATTTGATACAATTATTTCAATACAGATTTTAATTATTTTTAATCTGGTTAAAATAGTTTCATTTCAAAAATATATATATATGTTTTTTTAACAAAATCTATGCAAATAAATATAATTGTAGTGTCTTCACTTTTAGTAAAAACAAGGCGATTCTTAGCATTTGCAACCAATCGCGTTCATGATCACTCTGAACCACCGCGCCACGAAACCTTCATTCTATTTGTCGAAAAAACAAAATTGTCAAGATAACAAATAAAATAAAAAACCAACAAATTACGAACATACATATTTTTATTTCTTACATTACTCCGCCCATCCCCACAGACCGTGACTTTCTCTAATAGTCTCTTTATTATCTCTCCTCTGCCGAGTCACAGCACTGGCTTCTCCCTTCGCAATAGCCTTCTTCCTCTCCATCTTCTTGAATCGAACTTCTAGGTTTTTCTTCACTTGTTGTTTAACTACTTCCGGAGCAATTGTGCTCGCTGAAGTATAGGACCTCATAGATCTAACATCAGATAACTCTTTTTCAATCATAGCTAGTCTATATTGTTGTGAACTTTTATCTTCTTTATTATCTTCTAAGTTCTGCTTATTTACTTCTCCTTCTTCAATTGGTACGAGTGTTGGTATTTGTTCTGTTTCTGAGATTGACAACTTTTTTGTATCGCTTATAACATTTTGTATTTGCGTTTCATCGTGTTGTATAGAGGCTTCAACCTGTGGATTATTATTTGAAATTTAACTTTTAGTAGGTGTTCTTGCGCAATAAGCGATTTTTTTATTTTTATATTATATTATTAATAACTAGCGACTTGCTCGCGGTTTCGCCTGGGTAAGCTACATGACTGAACTATTTAACTTTTTCGCACGCCTGCGTTCTCACTTAAATCATAAACTTTGATTAAATTTATAATTCAAATGGCTGTAACTTTTTTATTTATGAACCGATTGAAATTAAATAATATTAAGGGAAGGAAGCTTACCACAATGCAATACTCAAAATTGCGTGCAAAAACAGATAAGAAAATTAAAAATCATTGTTTTGTTTATATTACATTGATATATTATTATAATATAATATTTTACCCCTTATAATATTTTATCTCGTTACGTTGAAAGTATAATATTGTGGGTTTCTATATTACAACTTCACGCCTTTTCCCACATACCTCTATTCTCCAAGCACCGCCTAAATTCGAGACATTGCGTACTTATTGGCGGAACTCAACGCCGCGCTTCTTCTTGTCCAGCAAAGCAGAGAAGTGAATATGTAATTAAATTATGATCATCCCACCGAGTGGGTACCGAACCCGCAATCAATCGCAGCAAGACACTGTCCCACTGCGTCACGATAGCCTCCAAATACATCTGATACTTGTGTACGTTTGTTTTTAACAAATAAATTTAATTTTGTGTGTAATATAAAATATATAAATAAATAATTAATTAAAGATACTTATTTAGTTACAAAAAGCGCTGCTAAAAAGCACCGATATTAAAAAAAATACAGAATTGAAAAATTAACATAATAAAAAAATATGTATATATATTTAATTACTTTCATTCATTTACTATAAAATACGATAATGAATAACGTAGCTTAATAAAACGTAGAGCTTAATTGTTTAGACCGCTTAGTAGGTTTCTAAGAGGCGGGTTCGAATCCTGCTACATTCAAACTTTTATACGTTTCTGAAAATAGTATAATAAATATTCAATTCTTTTTTAATTAACCTGATGTCTTAGTAAAGTAATTTCATCTTCTGAATGTTGGCTACTCGTATTTTCTTCCTGTTTCTGTTTATCTTTTTCGTCACTGGCTTCGTCTTCACTGGCTTCATCTTCACTTACTTCAAGACCAATGCCCATTTCCTACAAATAACAGTTATTATTTAAAACGACTTACTTAACGATTTTTAATATATTTTGAAATTGGAATTCTCATAGGATATAGCATTATTCGTTTGACGACTAAGACATACGTTTTATCCCGCCACGCCACGACAAAAAGTTGTAACAAGTATAAAAAGATGTCGGCGTAGCTGAATAGAACGTGCATAGCGCTTGGACGGTTTCCGAGACGCGCGTGTTTGAGTCCCGATACGTTCAAATTATTATACGTTTTCTAAAAATATTTTTACAGGTAACGCAGGGTGCGTGTATGCATGTAATTTACCTATTAACATTACCTACAGTTAGTGATTTTGCTTGAAAAATTGACGTCTTACAATGCTATCAAAAAGCGTCTTGTTTAAATCAAAGGGTTCGACTCCTGCTACGTTACAATTGTTATATATGCTTTCTAAAAAAGTATATTCATTAATATTTTATACAGTTTTAACAAAACAACAAAAGTGATGATCAAATAACTTAATTTGTGTGTACAATGATAGCAGTGATTTCAAACCTTATTCGTGGGTAATGTTTATATCAACAATCACATTTCAAATTAAGTAGTAGTCCTTGATCGCGTGTTGACTATTTATGATATGTTTTCTTATAAAATACCAAAACGTACACAAACAATACATTTAAAACAGTTATATCATTTAAAATCTTTATATTAGCAATTCCACTGTAAAATAACAGTTACTGTAGAGTAGATAGAGACTCTTAGAGACATACAGACTGTTTTTATTTACCTAATTATCGATAAATTCAAATTACCTGTAAAAGTTCATCTTCAAGTCCGTGGGTCCTCTTGTAGCCGGAGCACGCCACTTCCTCGTCGAGGCGGTCGTCCCGCTCGAGGTCACTGAACCGCGGGTGCAAGCTGCTCTCATATCCGAAACGCTTTTTGAAGAACTCACGCACACATTTTACATCTCGATCAAAGTATCTGTTGAATAAAAATTAGCTTAATTTTAATTCAAATATAAATATGTATTTTAATTATAAAAATCAACCTTTGGCCTTTGCGCTTTTATATCCCACATTACAAGGTTGGCTGGTAGAGAATGCTTCTTAGCGTTAACCCACCTTTGCCCACCTTTTGTACATTTTTTTTTAATTGTGTGCAATAGGAGAATATATAAATAAATAAATAATATTGGTTTTTTAGCTGCACGCAACAAGAAACTATGCGGGAAAAAAGCGTGAAGCTACCAAAAAGAAACATTATAATTTCTCCGATGCGGTCTTATAAAACGGGGCATTATGTTTTCCGCCCATATTTATTGTTAGAATGAAGACATGCGTCGACAAAGATTAAAAAAAAATTGTTTAAAAATAATATTTTAAAAAGGATGTTTAACAACGACGGCATTAAAAAAGAAGCCTTGTATCTTTTGTAGTATCTGTTACACTTAATGAGATAGCATAAATGTATGGTTATGGTTATGTATGGTATCTATTTTTTTATTTTAATTTTATTTACTATATTTATTTTTTAGCTCATCGTGTTCAAGTCATGAGACAATGTTTGAGGAGGAAATGATTGTATTACATTTATTTCAACACTCTCGTGGCAAAACAAAGCGCGGCGTTGAGCTCCGCCACTCAATATTTATTGTCTCGAATTCAACAGAATTACACACATTAGAAATGAAGCACTTACAGCTCAGCATTAGGATGTTTAGTTGACACCATTTGTGGAAAATCAATAACAATTGGATGTCCTAGTTCATCTATCATAATATTGAACTCATTGAAGTCTCCATGAATAACCCCGCAGTTGCCGAGTCGCACTATTAAACTCATAAGCTCATCATAAAGACTTTCCACATCTTCTACTGCCATTACATGAGTCCTGAAAGATGAATAAATCAATATATTAATATGTGAAGGAAAACTTTGGACCCATTTTAAAGGAAATTATGCAGATAGAATTATATTTAATTTGGCATAGTCAAAGTATATATGGAGAAGAAGATCAAAATACCAAAACTTTTTTAAATATATTATTTTTTTTCCATTGTGGCTTGTTGTGACAGCGTCTTACCACATATGTGAAGCTTGTGGGTTTGATTCCCACTTGGGAAAATTATTATATTAAAAATTATCAAAAATTATTATGGAGTACAAAAATGTTTTTTTTCAGTCTCGTTACTGCTTTCTTGCAGAACTTGCCATAATGCTTAGTCTTATCAGAGCAGCGAATTGTAAATTATTCCCACTGGTCCATAATGATGCAATAATATTAATATTACACACACACTACCATGTGTACCACATACACATTGCTAAAGGAAGCTATATAATGCAGCAATAGAGCCACTTATTTAAATGTTTTAAAATATATAATTGTATAATTAAAAAATATATAATAAAAAAATATATTTTACAATGGTCCTCCGGTAACAAGATCCATAACAACACAGTGTCTATTAAAATCAAGTGGTTTAGGCACAGGGAATCCCCTGTCATGTAAAGCTTTCATGTAAGCAAACTCCTTGGTTGCAGAAATTCTGGACAAGTAAAGCCAAGAAGCTCGGTTTCTGTGTGCATGGTAGTCTCTTTTGTCTTTGATGTTTCGGAAACAAGTGCGTCCCAATCTGAAAAATATTGGATTTCTCTAATTAAAAACAATCATTTTTAGAAAACATATAAATTTAAATTTAGTGGGACTCAGACCTGCACTTCTTGGAACCATCCAAGGGCTTTCAACCACTAAGGCATTCTATATGCAGATACATTGAAATTCTCACACTTGTTATGACTTATTATTGTTCTCATCTAGCCAAAGATTAGTTTAAGAATAATCATTTGTCGAGAGAGAATGCTATTTATTATTTATTTTAACATTTTTAGAGGCTTGGCTTCTGTGTTCCTCTGCTACATTACACTGCTTTTATATTCTAAGTTAATTCATTCTACACTTGTATAAATATTTCTTTAATTAGGTAGTTTATTGATATTTTGCAACATTTATTTATATATAACATGACTTGCAGAACATTAAGTATACAAGCAAAAGAGTTTTTTATTATTTACCTGTGTAATTTTAAACACAATGGATTCCTATCTTCATCAGCAACAGTATATATGTTTGACTCTTTCCCAACCCCAATCTGATTACCAAAAGAAGCAATCACTTTTCTATTTGTCAAAGCTTTTAAAGCTAAATAGTCATATCCAGCATTTGTGAGTCTGTATCCATCATCTATAAGAATGTTATTTTTATATATATGTAAAACATTTTCAGATTTATAAAAAAAAAAAAGAGTATAAAAATTGGGACCCAGTTGGATGTAAAATTTTTTGGTTCTCAAGAGGTGTGGGTTCAAATCCTGTATTCTCAAAATTATTTTCAATTTCTTCAGTCTGTTTGTGTTCAAAATGTTTAAAAATTTACATATTTTATAGAGATTAATAGAATGCATTTGTTACTGAATTATTGATGTTAAAAGTAATTTTGAATGACTAATAATGTCAATTAAATACTATCATTATTATTTGCTTATTATAAAATATAATTTCTGAAAAATATAAGAAAATAAACACTTACAATGTTTTCCACGTTCATATGTCAATAGTCTATGTTTACATAAATCTTTCATGAGCTTATGAACACCTCCATGGCGTAGATTTGCAATAGATGCTACTAAGGATCCGGGTACCAGCTCGTGGTTTTTCATACCCATCTCTACCTGAAATAGTCTACATATTTAATAATATCTATAAAAGTAATTAAACAAGGTTATAAAAACAGTACTTACAGCTGTAAGAACACGAAAGTCTTCGGGTGTTAAATAACGCAAGATGGTAACGTCTAGTTTACCCATTTTTACTGTATTTTCGCTAACCTTAATCAATATAATCAAATTATTATTTTATCCCATCAAATAAAAACGTGGACACCAAACTTAAGACCCACAGACAAATGTATTATATTTTTGAAGTTGACATTTTTTAATATTATTTTGTAAAATTACGTTTAAAATTTCAATTGCAAATCGTTAAACGTATAATGTAATAAAATAATATTAAGCCAATAACAAATTAAATAAATAATATTTTTACTGTAAGAGTTTTAAGGATATTCTTATTTTGGAGATGGCCGAACATTGGCTAGTGTAGTATTGCTGTCAGTTGATTGCGTTTGTTATATTATATGTGTAATGTGTATTGGCGTAATATTGACAGCGTAATGTGTATGCTTTTGACATATAAATTATAATTTCAAGTTTGAACTCCTCTCCCATGTTTATTTTGTAAGTCAATGTATTTTTAAATGTTTTAATTAATGTTACAAATATTATTAATGAATAAATCAATTATGACTTAGAAAATAATTTTAAATATTAATTTGCAGTTCGGTTCTTTTTTATGTTATGAGTATGTTTATATAAATTGAAATCAAATCGATTTAAAAACTAATGATGGAACAAAACAGTTCAGAATTTACAAATGGATTAATCTGGTTGGAAGAACCAAAATCTGTGTACTACTCTGGGCAATTGATAGCAGGAAAAGTTAATTTTGAACTAAATAATCCACTGAAGTTATTGTGTAAGTTTTGACTGTACTGTGTTATATATTTTGTGTATATAAAACTCTAGTAATAAACAACATATACTATTATATTGAATATTCACACTATATTACATATTTTTTATTTGCAGATATTAACATGATTTTCAAAGGGGAAGCAAATGTAGAATGGTCAGAACAAGAATTTGAAACTTATTCTGGTGTTATGAGAAAGAAAGACATAAAATATATTGGGAAAGAAGTGTATTTCGACTTTACTCTATGTATTTGTGGAGGAAATGGTATATTTTGAACATATTATTTTAGCTTTAATTTTAAACTGTCTTTTAATGTGCATACTATACACACTAACTTTCTATAATTTATTTATTTTTGAATTAAATATTTGAGCAATTTACAGTGAAAAGTTTTGATTAACTTTAATTATTTTTAGGTGTGACAGTTCTGTCAACAGGAGCACACTCTATACCTTTTTTATATCAATTACCACCTTATATACCCTCATCATTTCAAGGAGATAGAGGAGAAATTTCATACAACATTACTGCAAGTCTTTTGCATGCGGATGGTGTAACTAAAGAGAATATTATTAAAAAAATTTATGTTATTGCTCCTTTGGATCTAAATACTGAAGAAAACAAGGTGAGGTTGAAATAATATATATTTTTCCTTTATATTTATTATATTTTCCTAGGACTTTAAAACTTAGAGATCTTAAGTGAAGCCAAGATTCAAAATTTAAAAAAAACATGGTAGTTTGAAGTTTATTTTAAAATAAATAGTCTTCTAAGTTTAATTAGCTCAATATATAAATTCATAATATGAATGTGGTATAAAATGATTGTTTGTAAATCAAACTAAAATTTAAGATAAGGTCCAAATATTAAGAAGGAATTTTATGTATATTAATAATATTACACATTAGACATAAACTTCCCCAGCATAAGTTAAATTATTAAAATGCAGTGTCTATTAGGCATGAGGCCGATATATCAAATCAAATGGTTATGGCACTTCAATTTTCGTAATGGATATGAAATAACTACTCAAAAAACAATGACCAGATATGAGAACTATATCAAAACGAAAACCTAAAATTAACAATTTAATGAATGCTAAACAACACACTTTATTTCAAATTCATTGCTTCTCTTTCTAAATGTCATCCTTTATATTGTAAGAAAAACTTATATATTTTTTTCTTAAACATTTATTATTAAATTAAATTATATATTAATAACGATAATTTAAAAATAATATAATAATATATAGTTCTGATTTAATTCGCGTTTACCATATCGATATCTGAAAATAGTGTTTGATGATGACATAAAAACTTTATATTGGATATGTAACCATTACAGCTAGGTACCAAAAACTCTTATGTCTAGTGTCTATGTCTGTAGATCACTCGAATCTGTCTATATACTGCTTAATATAGGAAAATATATTAATGACTATATTATCAGAGAGAATTCCAGTGTATTTTATCATCAAAACAAAGTTCTTAGTATAAAAATAAAATTATGTTCGACCATTAATAAAACTTATTTCTGAGCCATATGTTCTATATGCTATCTAGATATGTATACCAAAACGTTGTTAACATCTCTGTAGAGAGATTTTTAACAATTTTTTGACGTATTTGGAGAGGCGTCGATTACGTCGTAGTGCTTGAATGGTTTCTAATAGGCGTGGGTTCGAGTTTCCCGTTATGTTTAAATGTTTATACTCTCTCTAAAAAAAATTATCATCCAAAACATTTTTAAAGTAACGTTATCAATGTCATTAATTTGACTCATCATTAAACTACCACATATAGTTGTTAAAAGAATTGTATCTATTGATTATTCACATTAGTTACCCAGTTGAATGGTTAAATATTTATTTTCTGTTATCTTTATTATATTGTAGTTGTGCGTTTGATCCCTATTGGGGAGTATTTATGTTATTTTAAAATATTTTACATTTAAATTTTAAGGTTTGGGTAGACAAAACATTGAGTTAGGTTTTTTCCGCATAGCTGTGTAGTTTGAGAGAACCTAGTGTCTAGATACTCCGTTCTACACTTTCCGTTTGCGTAATGAGTGGCGGAACTGAACACCGCGCTTTGTCTTACCAGAGTGGAGAAATTTCCTATTTCCCCGAATGGGATGTCACACGCAGTTTCACTGTGCCACGATGGGCTCACTCTTTTTTTTAAAACATCCAGTTATTAATTACAAAGTATACAGGTGCTTGGCAACAGGAAAATGGGTCATAGCCTAGGCCATTTAGAACATTTGAGCCAACATGTCTTAGACGAAGTTTGATAGCTATTTTTTTTATTTAAGATTTAAGGTTTTCCTAATAAAACTCCAAAATGTGACAATAAATCTCTAATAGTATTTCTGTTACCGTAAATAGCTTTTTTTGTCTATATTGGATTGTGTAATGTCTATCCCATACCATGAAGGTAATTTGAAACTTCTGTGTCTCAGGAAAAAAGAACAGGAGAGTTTTAAAAATAAAAAATATAAAGCGAAATTTATTAAAGTAATCTGTTTAAGACAATTAAACAAAGGAAAATATCCCTGGTTATTCAAATCATTCTAAGAACATGCTTAGCTATTGCCCTTTCATTTAAGGTATCATTCACGACTGTATCTGTCGTATCTTTGAAAATAAGCTACCTGAATTAACCTTAGGATTATTTTAAAATTTTATTATTTATTTATTAATTTTACTATATTTGACACATAAACTTCAAACAAAATTTAGGGTATTTTTACGTTTATTTCATTACACAAACAATTATCAATCGTTTTCAAAATGTCACCTGCGATTTCTAATACAGGCACGAGTCTTCTAATTTCCGTAGCGGTAGTTCCCGTAATCATCTCTTCCTTCATGGTTTGGAAACTGTGAATATTTTATGTCTTAGCTCTTCTTTAGTCTTGATTTCTTTACCTGTGTACACCAGCTCCTTAGCTTGTCCCCAAACTTAGAAATCTAGAGGAGTTAAATCGGATGACTGAGCGGACCAAGGCATTGGTCCACCTCTACCGGCCCAACTTTCGAGGAAACAGTTGTCCAGGTGTTCCCTTACAGCAAAGAAGTAAAGGGCCTGACAACCATCGTGCTGGAATGTTACATTTGTGGCAAGCTGATCCTCGTCACTAAACTCGGGCAAATCGATTTACAAAAAATTCAAGTAATTATTTCTATTTCAATTTTCTGGCAAAAGTTGTGGTCCAAAAAGACTTCTTCCGTTGCTTCCAGTCCACACTGATGCATAATCTTCTTTGGAAAGACTTCTGTTCTGTTCCTGAGACACCGATATTTCAAATCACTTTTATGGTTTTATAAATTATTCTGTCTGTTTTTCTCGCATATTCGTAGTTACTGGACGCATTTTAAATGAAACTTTGATTTGTTGTGTACCTCTTAAGCCTGCTTAGGTTTTAGGGTATAATGGATTTCGAATCGAGCCATAATAGTCCAGCTAAACAATATAAAAAGAGGAAAAAGCACACTTATAAAAATTGTTAAGCGCGATGAACATTATCTGTTGACATATAAAAATTCAAGATACGGTTGATGAAGAACCATAATAGTAGCTAAACTATTAGATAAAAGTAAATGCCTCCGTAACAAAAACTGTTCAACGAGACATTTTTTTTGACACATAACAATAGACCAGCTAAACTATAAGAAACAAGTCAATGCCGCATTAATTAAGTTATTCGATGTGGCGGGTAGTTTTCGTTAGCAAATATTTATATTATTTTGTTCCCTCCGGTATGTAAAAGGCCGTTGAATTTCGGCGTTCAATTCTCAACGTCTCAAATTCGGGCGGAAAGAGAAAACAACCTAAAGAAAGAGAAAGCTCTTCCCGCTGCCGCTTCGGATCCGGGTGCAGGTGTGTTTCTAGGAATTATCACTTATTTATAGGAATTATTATAACCATTTAAAAACAATTTAAATTACAGGTTTTTGGCAACTTTGTAACTATTTATTTATATATATGTTTGTTGACATTTATTGTATAACAATAGGATATTTATTGAGATTTTAGTTTTTTTTAACCGTTCTCAACAATTCACATTTTTTTATTTCAATACTCCTGTTTTTGTTTCTGAGACACAGATATTTTAAATCACTCATTATGGTATGAAATAGATATTCCACAATTTAAAATAGAACATAAATATGCTATTTACAGTAACAGAAGTACTATTAGCAATTTATTGTTACATTTTGGAGGTTTGTTACAAAAACCTTAATTCTCAAATAAAAAAAGCTATCAAACAAAAAAAATGTATGGTTCAAAATGTTCTAAATGGTCTAGACTATCACCCCGTTTCCTCTTTGCATCCTGTTACCATGCACCTGTATAAGATTGATAATATGACAAAATTCGACAGTTATATATTAATGCGTAGATTATATCATGCTCTATATATTTTTGTAATTAAGAATCCATAGAGTAAACTCATATATACTCATAGGTACTTATAAATTCTAATTTTACTTTTGAACAAAATTGTAGTTTAGTTTTAGCGTTGGCAAGATTTATAGAATAAGATTTTTTTTATATTATTTTCCAAAATCGCACTTTTATATAAATATGCGGGAACCCCCTTTCACTTACATGATTCTGTTTACCTTTTATTGAAATTTAAACTTTAAGTTCATACAATAAGGTTTATTTTCTTAATTAATTCAGGACTTACTAGTTGTCTTCTCAAACAAACATGTATAAATCATGATAATATTTTTTTTAAGAACTGATTAAAAAATTATCAGTAATGAATTAATCACATTAACTCCCAAGACTGATCATTATAACTAACTGATGACACGTAAAATTAGCGTTGTCTTATCTGTGTATAATGTTTATTTGATTAATATAATGAATTTCTTATAGATTATAGAAGTGTTATTCACTTACTTAGTAAATTCGAAATTTTGACGTAGCCAGATGTAGAATGCATGGCAAAGCGGTCAGGGCGCTTGGACGGTTTCCAATAAGTAATATTTTCATGTATTTTTCATTATGAAAATTATGCTAACTTAGTCTTTTCACAGCTAATTTTTTTAATAGAAAAATTGAGGTTGTATAGAATAACTGTTAAGTTTCACATCAGGGTTGTACCTCCTTCACGGACTGAGTTAACTCACGACTCATAAGTGTAATTGAATAAAGATTAATTTGATTTCATTTCAATGAACTAAAAAATCTAAATGCTAATTATCTATATATTAATATGTGAAGCAAAAAATTTGGACAGAGGAGTATGAAATTTGGCACAGGTATAAGTAGTTTATACTTCATCTCGCCATAAATATAGTAACAAAGAATAACAAAATTTTTTTATTGTACGTAACACTTATTACTCTTACAGTGTCTTAGTTTAATATATTAATAAAAAACCGAATTCCACCATTCGAAGTGGTCTTCATTCGACCGATGGAAGGGAAAAAACGATTTCGCAATATATTTTTTTATCTCAATATTGTTTGATAGGTATGTATGCGTCAAGAGATATCTTCCTGTGATTTAAAAACACTTTTAGAGATAATCGCTTTATCTGGTATCACTTGACGAAAATATATAACTAAGAATAGTTTAGAAAAAGAAAACAAACCATGCATCTTCTCCGGAGCCGTAAAGGGGCGGACCGTAGCATTTGGCGCTCCGTCCATTACTGGGTCTGGGTATGGAGTAATGGTACTAGAAAACCTGTACGTGTGTAAAAAAAAAATTGATCAGTTAATGTAAGAAAATCATACATGGCTGCCGTCGCTCACGTGTCCAACTACGATGACAACACAATACTTTCATATGAATCTAATGTCCTTTCCAGAATGACCAGAATAAACGAGATAATAAATTAAAGCGTATTTCTTACAGTTTATTTTAAAAACTAACGTAATGTTCTTATTTAGGAACCAATACAAATGGAATTCGAAGAGGTATACAGTTGTAACTGGTCATGTGCATCGCGACCGCTCGCCTTGTCCATTAGAATCCCTCACTCTGGGTTTTGTCCCGGTCAGATTGTACCCATCACCGTCGACGCCAGGAATGAGTCGAGCGTTGAAGTTAGCAAGATTATATTTGAAGTTGTTAAGGTAAGTTCTAAAGCAAGATAAATATGCTATACGCACTACTTTCATATCGAGCCCTATTTAAATTCTTATGGCTCTAAACCACCAAGATAGCGAATTCTTAGTTTGTATTTTTGATAAAAATACTTAGAAAACTAATAATAAACTAATATTAACTTGAAAATTGGGTTAAATTAATGCTACGTTAATGTTCTTCAAATGTTTAAGATAAGCATGAATATTTATATTTATTATAATGAATTGAAGGGAAGCATATGAACTATTTTCGTCATTTCGGTAACAACTTTTAATATTATATTTAAAAATAACAACTTTAACATAAGGCTTATTTCGTTTATAAAATAATAGTACAATACAATAAATAATGATTGAACACAAATGAAAAATTAGGCGTATTTACTAATTAAGTTGATTGTAATGCTAACTCCGAGTACAGCTAAGTTTAATATACACCAGAACAGGAATACCATTTCAATTTAAATTACATGTGATTTTAAAAATATTAATATCTCAATGGTATTTACATACTTATTTATTTAAAAATTTACTAAATTTGTAGTAAGTATTAAATTTAATAGGTCTTACCGGGATGATTAAGATGTTTACTAAATAATGCAGTAATAGATATAGTCATTGATACTAAATATTAAATAAAAGATAACAAAAACATATTATTAAAAAAGCAACATTTGTTTTTACTTTTATCCTTTCCAAGTAAAGGTTTAGGAATGATAAACGATGGTTTAGATATTTGTTTCTTTAATTAGGCATTATAATTTAGAGAAATGTCCTAAAAGAAATAAGAATAAGATGCAAGTTTTCTTTGCTTTCCTCGTAAGGTGTGACAGCTTTAACATTATTAAGATTTTGTTCTTGTTTCTGACGAATGAAGACGGTTTTAGTAATCTTCATCCTCTGACGACGGTACGGTACGGTGTGGTCATATCTCTGCAAGCAGGATGTGAGAGGGAAACCGATATAAGGGCGAGGCCCTCTGACCGTTAATTCAACGCCACTCACGAATATGGGTGGGTCCCTGGTTTGCCCTTTCCCTGGTGGGCCTTATTGACCTGCAGATGGAGTTGGGAATCTGGAATGTTCCGGGGGACATGGTTGTCAGAGGAGGAAAAGCTATATTCTGCCTGGGTGGTCCGCCCAGCTGTGTGAGACCCTGAATACTCAAGAGAGGCCCAACGACCGAGGCAGCAGCTCAGGGATATTCAAGGTCTCGAGGGAGACGTCGTCTTTCCGGTGGTCTGGTGTGCCAAGGCGCAATCTTTCGGATATGTGGATGATCCGAAGACTCCGCGCGATGGAACATGTTGTTGGTCATATCCTGGATAATGTCCGCCAGGTTCTTGATACGGAGGTATCTATGTAGAGGGGAATACCTTACGCACCAAGGGGCCTGAGCAGCACGTCTTAGTGTGGTGTTTTGCACCACCTAAAGTGCAGTCCGTAGGCTGGGGCTGGTCAGCGCGTACTATGTCGGCGCATCGTACGTCAACTCTTGCAGCTGCTACTGCTTTCTGCACTTGAGGTCGCATCTTCGATCGATGGCCACGCCAAGATAAGTGACTTGTTTCATCCAGTCAATCCTCTGGCTTAGAAGGACTAGCTGTGGAGTCATCTTTCGGTAGCCGCCGAAAATTATGGTGGAGTCTTTACCACGTTTAAAGGCCAGCCTCCAGTCAGCCAGCCAGTCCGGCAGAAGGTCAAGAGAGATGGTGATGAGCGCTATGTCGTCCGCATATAAAGCGAGCATTGCGTTCTGGTGCAGGGGGATGTCATTGGTGTAAATGGAGTATAAGATCAGAAAGCGTGCTTCCCTAGGGCACACCGGATAGGCACACTGTGATAGGGGGCTTGAGTAGGAACTCTCTACCCTCACGTGAAAAGTCTTGCCCGGTAGAAGCTTCGATTGCCGCCTGGCAAGGATGCTCACGAGCTGATGAGGAGTACCTGCACGGATCGTCTTGTAGACTAGACCGATGTGCCAGACTCGGTCAAAAGCTCGGGCAACGTTTAAGAAATCCGCTGCTGTGTCCTCACGTTTGTTGGCTGTTGTGGTGGTCTGATAGATGACGCTTGCCTCATATTTAGTAGTAGGGTGGCAACTTCTAAATCCAAACTGCTCGGGACTTGGTTGGAGGTGCGTCAGGCTGTGAGGGAGAAGTTGCTTCTGGAGCAGTTTGGATGTTTTGCTCAAGAGGGTGATTGGCCGGTATCCGTCGGCTATCCTGGAGCTCTTCCCCGGTTTTGGCAGCATCACCCACAGGTTCTTTTTCCACGCCTGAGGCAAGTATCCCAGGCGCAGAATGGCATCGAAGAGCCTGGTCAGTGCTGCAATGGTTCTGATGGGCAGGTAACGGAGGGCCCCGTTAGTGATGCCATCACTTCCCGGGGACTTTTTTGTAGATTTCAAGGCAAGGGCGTTGGCAGTGTTCAGGTGACTGAACACCTCCTCCTTCAGCCGCTTATGTTTGTCTTCCTTCTCGCTGGGGTTTGGGGAAAACTGTGAGGCAAGGTGATGTGCTAGAATGTGAAGGTTGTGCAGTGAAGTGTTAAACAGTGCTGGCCTCCGCTATGCAGTCTTCCCAGGATTCCGCGACGACCATTTCTAGCTCTAGCCGGATCCGTTGAACTAAATTATTTATTAATTAGTATATCCGGTATAGCATCTATTTTTGTAGGAACCAGAATTTATTTTTCTCTGTTCATCAGTCATGTTACATAGAACCTTTCTTAGTCTTATTTTATTTATTTTCTCTTTGACGTGAATTTGTAGTGCTATCTTTATTTTAATTGTATTTTATGTCTCTTCTTCTTCTGTTTCCCTTCAGTTATTTCTATGCTTGCTACAAATAAGTTTTGTAGCTATAATTCATACTATACCATTATTTAGTATTCCTTGAGTATTGAAATAGTCATCTCGGAAACAACACGTCATCATATATGGAAACGTTCCCAAAATTACCTTAAATTAAAATTAAATTAAATTACGGAAATAAATATTTAAATATTTGCTCTTTTTATACTTACAATATTTAAAAGTCAATGACAAACAACCTCCACAACACTACCAATAGCTCACTACACATATACATACGTGCTCACTACCAATAGTACACTGTACTAGTTTGCCTTACATGAAAAAAATGTGTATTTAGTGGCTTGAATATGACAGTGTTCAAGAAATTGACTTACATTGTCTCGGACAAGCTTTTAGGCAAATTTTGTATTATAAACAATTTTATTGGTCAATCTTAAAATAAATATTTTCAAGAATAATAATATTCTTGTTAGACACAAAACAGATTAAAAAAAAAATGTCTTCGAGTTACAGCATTTTGTCTAGCGATCCCGATGGCCGTGTTCTCGAAATGATTTTTCACATGACATTATATTAATAATTTTTTTTTTTTTAGCAAGTAACTTGATGTATAAATAAGTTAAATCAATTTAAATAATGTGAAGTGTACATGAAATGAGCTTAAGTACTATCGTATATTTTATTCATTTTCGAATAGAATTATTCACTTCGGTGGTTTTGAGCCTTGTTACAATTTATTTATGTTGTTAGCATCTCAGTAGGGAGATTTTAATTTATATATATATTATATGTATATATATTCATGGACTATTTTAAATATCAAAATTACCATCGTTTCAAAACGAACAAAGCTGATGAAGAAGCAAAAAAGCCGCTAAATAAATAACAAAACCTGACTTAGATCGTCTAGTACTGAATTGATAGATAGATTTTGTTTTTCCTTCTACATACTGGCAAATAAATGTTAAAATTACTAACATTCTTAAAAAATCTTTGTATGCTATATTTACATATTATGTAGTTAGTTATGCACAAAATTGCAGTCATTTAGTTTTTCCTGTTTATATAATTATTAATTTGATTTGGATTTTATTATAACTCATACGTATTATATGTAAGATTATATCAATTATGTAATATACCTAGCGCTATATTTCTGGACTTAATAACTTTTTACTTTTCTAGAATTTATCGTTACATTTGTACTTAATATGAAAAGTTATATATTTTTATAAGAACATATTAAAACTCTTAGTACTCAATTCTTTTGTCTTCATTTCTTCTTTTTAATCTTCCATTTAATGCGTAAAGTAGTAAAATAATGGTTTATTTAGTTTCCGCAATCTATAAAAAATTTTTTTGCAGCTTCACGGTTATTTCCTCATAGTCAGAGAGAAACTAGTGTCAAGACACTCCTCTCCACATTTTCCTCGGATTCTAGATCCCCCATTCTTCCGATTGGGAATCGAACCCACCTTAAAGGCCGGCAACATCCCTGTAGCTCCTCTGGTGTTTCACGGGGTCGTGGCCAGCGGTGATCACTTACCATCAGTTGACCCGAACGCTCGTTTGCCTTGTATATGGAATAAAAAAAACATATTGTATTGAGATTCAAAAGTGTACTAAAACTATCGGACGCGAAAATATCGGACACACTTCAAAAATAGTTGCGTTTGATAAAATAAATTTATTTTATGTGTTTGTAGAGAATGCGATATTTAAGCCAGCAGCCGGTCTCGTCTATCATTCCGCCTGAAGAAGTCGTAGTTGCAATTAAAAAAGGCCCAATCTTGAGCAGAACTACCCGACAATATCTTTTTGATATGAAATTGCCTGATTTTATAGCTTTGAATCTTGATAATTGCGGTATTATCGACGTGGGATATTTTTTAAAGGTACGTAAAAGATAGAAATGTATTTTAGCATGAATAAACATTACAATCGCATGTGAGTTACAATATATAATGATTATTACTAACAATTGAATATATAATTACACTAAATAATATATTATTATTATGTTTGTGTATAAAATCTGTTAACTAAAAAAAAATTGAAACAGGTCGCGATAAAAGTGTCAGGATGTAATGACGACATGTCAGACGAAGCCAGCTTGTGCCTCGGCTTGGTGCCAATTGGAAGCAATTTGGATGTGAAACAAACGCATCCAATGGCGGAGAGCCTGCCAATGGCACCGATACCCATCGCTACCCGAACGATCCATCCTACTAATTCGTTACCCCCATCATATGATAGTGTGTTTGCTCGAAACGTACCAAACTTGCAAATTTGTCCGCCTGGACCTATACCTTACCCTATGGCAAATATTGTCGATAAAACTTTGCATGGCTCAAAGAATAATATAGTAGGTGCGTTTGAAACACACTCGCCACTCAATGTGCATTATCCTGCACCTATTCCTGGATTTCAGCCTTACCCTTATGTACCCTCAAACCAAAATGCCCAACCTTACCCTGGTTACACACAAGGAGAAATGCCTTACCCTAATATGCCACAAGGTCAAAGTCCTTATCCTGTCCCTGGACTGCCAAATGCTCAGTTTCCTAACTTACCCCCAGGCCAGCCGTATTCCACTCTTCCTTCAGCTCCGCCACCATAAGTATGACTAAACTCTTCATTCAATAATGCTACAATATTTTTTCGTACATATTTGCATATAAAGCCTCTACTATATTATGCTAAATGTATATTTTAAGCGCACGTTTATTGGAAACGCTCTGTGATATTTTCTGAGCTTTTGCTATTCAAACAAGAGGCCTATTGGTAACGTTAGCCTTAGCTGTTGTCAATATTTTTCAGATAAATTGGATAATTAAATTGGAAAAAAAAGTTTTCGTATATAATTATTGGAATTATTTCAAATAAACATAAATATTTACAAAGTTTAACATAATTACATTGCTTGTAATTTTTTTCTTTTTTGGGCCAACGTTTTAAATTTATATAGTGTATTTTAAGTATTAGTCTAAGAAATAATCTATATATAATCGTCCATTCATTGTTCTTAAGACTGTGTTCAAACGATCGCCTTAAAAATGAACGTTGGTAGCGTTTAATGTACTTCATTTTTTTATAAATTTGTCCTACTTTGATTGCCGTCACATGCAATTTATATTTATTTTTGGCAAGTCAATCTTTGTAATGTGCCATACTATTAAATAGTAAATAAGCATTTTTTATTTTTTACAATGTTGCCATTTTTTATATTTTAAGTAAATAATATTGAGGGCTTATAGTAAAAAAATCAAAATGTATCCAAAAGTGACAAAGGTCGACAAAAAAGAATGCAATTTTTTTATTATATTAGTTTATTTAATGGTCAGCCAATAGCATGATACCAAAATGCCACTAACGTATATATGTTCATCTTTAAAAAATATATTGTAAAGACGTTTAAAAATATCCTCAAATATACCTGTTATACAACTTTGCATTGTTTCATAATAAATTGTAACTTTTTATACAAATATATGAAGTTAAACAATAGTTTGTTTTATTTAATCTGCTGATCATAAAGCCGATTTTAGTAGGTATATTTAAAAAAAACATCTTTCCGCTTTTTGCCGTTCTGCATGGTAGTCAAATACAGGTGGCCCAGAAAGACCGAAGTGGTGTAAATTCTGACCAATCCAGACTGTTATTTAAAAGGGAAAGTTTATGTTAATAAGCCTAGCCTAGGTTAATAAGCCTGTAGAACCTACTGTCAAGACTTTCAACACTTTATCTTGCAGAGAAATAAAAATAATTTAAATAGAATAAGTTGTTTGCACATTATAAAATGAAACTATTTTTTAGTATTTGAAAATAGATTTTACAGATAGAGTACCTGCATCCACGGACTACTGTAAAGTGTTCGAAACGTCAGATTTTCTACAATCTATTTTCGAATACCAAAAAAATAAGCGATTAATTCTTTCATATTTCAATATTATTATTCCCTCACGTAGGAATCATATTCACATCCAATCGCGTTTACAGTCAGACGCTGTACTGTGAATGTATACTAATTTCTAGTACTCTATTTGTTAGAAACATTTATTCTTTATACTAAATAGAATATAAAAGCTAATAATATATTTATTGTATTTTTTTAGATAACTTTAAAACCTTTTTAAGTGTTATTGTCAATAACCAATATTTGTATGAACGAAAACTCGTCAGGGTCAAAGCAATTAATTTATGACAATGAACGGCTACGGGTCGCGAGTATAAAGTTCATTCACGTACTTTTTATATCAAACGTTAGACGCTTTTTATTTTATCTACACAAATCAATAAAATGAAGCGACTATTTGTAGTATTCAAATAATCCCTTTTTACTAAATGCAAATGTGTGCAGCAACTTTGCATATACCAAAAAACGGACGAAGTCCCGGAAACAAGTTGTTATTTGTATGCCTACTATTCAAACTAGGCAATTCAATCCTAACACTCTTAATTGAATGTATTTCAATTCAATTTTAATTAAATATTGGTTGACCACAACAAATTATCAATATAATACTATGATGCATCATCATATGTAAATTTTTCAAATATTTATTAAATCTTGGTGTTTTTTCAAAATACAAATTTATAATATGTAATAATATAAATTTGTATTTTATATAAGCGTATAAAGATTTCGACGTAGCCAGATGAACAACGTATGGTTTAAGTGTCAGAGCGACGACGGTATAGCGGTTTCTAGAGACGCGGTTTCGAATCCCGCTACGTCCAAAATTACAGATTACCACTAAATGAGGTAATATGACGTTCTAGTTACTTAGTGACTAAAAGGGTTTTTTGAAACATCCTGAATTTGTCAAAATCAAGACAGAACAGTTGAGCATGTCTGTTTAGTTAAGTACTAATTCTTTAGAATAATTAAAGAAATAAACCTTATAACTTAGATTACTCATACTACTTTTACTCATACTCTATATCATTATTTATGATTCATACTTATAGGGGGTAGGGTTAGAAATAAGAAAGTCAGTTGTCACAAAAAAAATATTGTACTTATTTCCTTCAATTATTATAAAAATATTAAAATTATAAAATATTTATGTTTTTATAAAATATAATATATTTCATTTTTATTATTACAATACTGTGAATTGTGATGTAACATTTATCATATAGTTCTGATAAGATTAAATCTAAATAACAAAAGAATACAATGAAATTTTGCTTTTATTAAAATTATTAAGGAAATAAAATAAACATATTTAGCTTTCTACATCTAAACTAAAAATCTTACTTGCCCGGATGTAATGAAAATACAATATTTTTGTTATATGTAACTAATATCCTTGCCAGAATGACCAGGACAAACGAGAAAATAAAATAATAATAATTATAAGCGTGTTCCCTTTTCACAACTTGTACCTACAAAATGCTTAATATGACATAAAGATGGCGACGGCAGACTGACCTTGACCTTGACGTAAGTCCGACAACAGATGCGAACTTTGATGAGTAAAGGATATATATGGGTGACTAGTTTTTGTTATATAGTTTTGTATTCCAGCAAATTCAAGTATAATTAAGTATTACAAAAATAATACAAAATTCCTTCACATGAAATTTCGAAACGTCGTGGTGTTAAAAATTGCGAAATAGTATTGGTATGGGATTTTGTTTATCAGCTTCGAGCTTTTTCCTGTATAGCAGACCCTGCTATGCGGAGAATTAAAGCGAACCTAGTGTCAAGAAACTCCGTGCTCGACTTTCCAGTCAAATTCGAGGAATTGCGTGTGAAGTGGCGGGACTCCACGCTGCGCTTTGTCTTGTTCAATAGAGCGGAGAAATGGAAAATATGATCTTGATGAATTTAACTTTGATCATTCCTCTGAGAGGGAATCGAACCCACGACCAATCACTATTACAGACGCTGTTGCACTACGTCACGATGGCGTAAAATAAGATATTAATTACATAAATTTAATGAAGTCTAATGACAAAGCCAAACTTTTCGCGAAGCTGCTCATCATAGATAAAATGTATAGCACAATTAATTATAAAAATAGAAAGAACTTACATACACATATACTAACAGCTTACATTTATAAGTAAATTTATATTATACTTGTTAACGCCTTTGCGTACTACCTTCGTAATAATTATACATAATTAACAAAGCTAAATTTAATTAAAATTGTATATATATTTTTAAATAACAATAGACTCCAATATAAAGTGGTCGTACGCATATGTGGGCATTTCTTTTTTCTAACAATAATCAAATGGCACATTGAGCTTATTTATTCATACATTTGTTAACTTATTAATTCTAAACAGCACAAACAGCACGTTTATAAAGCATACTTATATAATACATTCGCATTCATGTACGAGTTTGAATATTATTGATAGTTACATCAACATTTTATAGGCCTATTTCTGTGTCTTACCATTAAGGAAATACTGGGAACTTCCCAATAGAGTTACTTAATATCATTTTAATGACAAATGACAATGACATTCAAATTCACCAAGGGGTTGGTGAATTTTTAGGGGCATAAATTAGTTTCTATAACGAGACCCGATCGTATGGATAAAATTATTAAGTCTATACGTTAAAATTGTTTTTGCTTCACTGGCAAGTCAATTGGGATCAAAATTCCTAGTAATATTACTATGACTATGACCATAAGGAAGGAAATTCTCTTTAAGACTACTGTAAATATGCCATTTCTTAACATAATATTTTGTAAATATTAGTTTAAAGAGTTTTAAAGTTAATGTATAAGTTTGCATATGAAATTAGCACTCAATTATGAGTCTATTATATTTAAGTTAGCACCGTTTCCATCTTATTACTATACCTAACTGAATAAATAAAAAAATACTCTATACTATTCTTTCTTTATAAATAAAATGACGAATACTTAAGTTTTTGTTACACATTTAAAAAAAAGTTAATTCCAATTTCAAACATGTCTTCTTTTCTTACCATACGTCAGATTTCAATAATTTTCACTTACAGAAGCTTTTATAATTTTAAGAAACCAATTTGAAAAGTTGCCGCTTTAAAAAAATGTGTTCATTCAGTCTTTTCCTGGAACAAAAATAAACTACTTAATCTGATAAAGTTACTTAGAAATAGATATATGTAAGTACTTAAAGACAACAAGAAAGGGACTGATGACAAGAACATATGAGTACCTGCCTACATAAAGTGTATAGCAGCAATGAAAGAGATATAAGAAATATAAACATATTTAAATTTCTTTTACATTTTTAAAGTGTTATTTACGTGTTAAAAACATTTGAAGTAAACATAATATAAACATTATCAAAAACTGAATAATTATTCTTTCAAATTATCTTTGGGTGGCTGAATTGTTAAAAATCTCTATACAAAGATGCTTACAACAAAAATAAATTGTAATAAGCGTACAAGAATTTCGACGTAGCTAGAAGTACGCATGACTTAGTGGTCAGAGCGCTTTACAGCTTGAAAGTTTACAGGAGCCGGTTCGAGTCTGGCTACGTTTAAATTTTTATACGTTTTATAAAAATATATTTCAAATTTATTTTTTAATTAGGCGTATATTTGCTATTTTTATATTGTTACTAGATTATTTAATATTATTATTTATATAGTAACTATAACTAAATAGCAGCATATGGCACTATACCCAAATCCTAAAATTGTTAAATTACAGGTGTGTACGACATTATTAAGGACTTTTAATATTTTAACCTAAAATATCACCGGATCGATCACCTTTCTTGGGGATCAGGTGGAATAGAGCGCCCTTCCATGAAGTAAGCACCCAAGTGAACCCGGTAAGCACCCAAGTGAAATTGCCTTGGAAAGCGACCAGAACTGACGGTTCCGGAACGGCAGATCTCAAGCTTCTTACCGATTTTTGACATGTGCTCGGACCTTTCCCTGGCATGTTGCCACTTAAAGTACCAAACCAAGGCTGTGATTTGCCACCAATTGGCACTACAGCGCTAGAAATATAATACCATACCTTGTTAAACCACATCGGCGACAGCAGCAGCAAAGGCTCTAGGGTCATCAGAAGAGAAGCAAACCGTATGCGCCAGGGATAATATGAGTAAAAAGTAGGTATCCCATCCTAATCTACCGACTTTAGTGCCAGACACGACGATTGGCACCACACTCCGTACCAGGCAGTGATCAGCAGACCCCAAAGGGACATCGACTGTTACCCGGTACTGTTCCGGATGTGAAGTCAGCAGAAGGTCCAGTAAGCAGGCATTGTGGTTGTCCACTTTTGGAGTCGCGTAGGCGAATCAACCAATTAGAATAGTCCATTAAAATTGGCAAGACGACGGAAACTCATGTCAAATACAGCGACCCAGTCATTAGGATGCATATATTTATAGATAACCTGTGTCGCTCGGTCGGGCAATCTAAGTCCCTATTAAAAATAACAAGGCCGTCCGTGCCGTCTCAGGATATCCGCGGACAGCATTCACGTTGGAATGTAGACCCTTGAAGTTACATAAATCCACGTTGAGCAGCGCCGGAGCTCGGCATTACCTAATGCGAAACGCAGTGACTGAAAGCCACTAATTAACGCCGGTTTTGAATGCCTCGGTTGTAATGAACCGGTCGAATCGGTCCATGACTGTTGCTATCGCTGGCAGCCTGACTCTCTCTCACAAAAAAATCTAATAAGATATTAATATGTTAAAAAGAAAAAACTTACTTTCAACAGGCGAGTCCGCTGGAGGCGCACTCGCAGATGCGTAAGGATATACAGGCATAGGCTGTAAAAAAGACAATCTTTTTCAAATACATATAGTTTCTTGTTAAAAATTTATCATATTTTTCTTCTAAAGACTTTAAAATTCAGAGAATGAAAAATCAAAAAGCAATTTACATTTAAAAAAGCGGAACCTAAAGGCAATATATATGTATATCAACTTATACAAATGGCAAAATCCTATGTCTAAACACTCGCTCAGCAAGTTTTTTTTTAGCTGCACACTTTATTCCTAGCTACTGTACGGTACTACGCTACATGCACATCATGTTCTTTAGGTGACTCTCACTTACTCCAATATCTTCGATACTGTGTGCTCGAAGGTCAACCGAGGTCTCACCTTACCTCTCTTACCGCTCAGTAATGTTGATATGAAATAATTGCATAAATTTACTTTTCATTATCAAAGTGTGTAACAATATACGATAATTGGTGTGGCACTCAATAATATTAACTTTCCTGGTCTGGTAAGGCAAAGCGCGGCGTTAGATTGCCTAGAAATCTAAAGAACTATAAAAATATAAAGTGAAGTACTTACAGAAGGCATACCGACGTTAGGCGAAAATGGAGCACTTGAATTTCCGGGTACTCTAAATCCTAATGTGCCTGTTCGTAACGAATTTAGTCCTGAGCCTGGTACAGGTTGTGCCCCAGTAGGATAAGGACTATTTCCAGTAGGGCAAGGAGTATTTTCAGCAGGGTAAGGACTATTTCCGGTTGGGTAAGGGGTGTTTCCAGCCGGGCAAGGACTATTACCGGTGGGGTAAGGAGTGTTTCCGGCGGGGTAAGGAATCTTTTCGGCAGGGTAAGGACTATTTCCGGCGGGGTAGGGGGTGTTTCCAGCCGGGCAAGGACTATTACCGGTGGGGTAAGGAGTGTTTCCAGCGGGGTAAGGAGTGTTTCCAGCGGGGTAAGGTGTGTTTCCAGCGGGGTGAGGAGTGTTTCCAGCGGGGTAAGGGGTGTTTCCAGCTGGGCAAGGACTATTTCCGGCGGGGTAAGGGGTGTTTCGAGCCGGGTAAGGACTATTTCCGGCGGGGTTTGGAGAATTTTCCACTGGATATGGTGGATTTCCAGAAGGGTAAGGTGATTTTTCTAAAGAATACGACAAATTATCAGTTAGATTAGGTGACTTTTGTAAAGTATTCCCAGGGTATGGAGGAGGAATGTCAAAGTTAGATATATTATCTGCAAGATATGGTACTTTGAAATCATTTGTCGGATATGGGGCATTAGTGATTGGATAAGGAGATTTCGATTGATCTGACAGATAAGGACTAGAAACGGGATAAGATGCGGCACCAGCCGGATAAGGCGAGTTACTCGCGGGGTAAGGAGCGTTACCACCCGGATAAGGAGTGATAGAAGGTGGATAAGTTTGGTTTGCAGAGTAGGAGGATAACGGTTGTTGGGTGACAGCCACCATATGTTGAGGCATTTGGTCCTGTAACGGATTCTGTACATTATCTTGGAAACCCACTAGAGGAATGTTGCCGATTATAATATTTTGTGACCCTTCTGAGTCACTATGGCATCCGGACGGATTTACAACGACCTAGAACAATATATTTGAATGTATAATTTTGTATATTATGTATGTATATGAAAATTAAAAAAATAAACGTTTATCGAAATATTTAATTTGATTTCAATATGATTGTATAAAGAACTGATAGTTAACAAAAAGTACGGATCAGTGTTCATAGTGCATTAATAAAAAAATAATGTAATGCTAAAACTAACAAAGAAAATTTACTTAAATACAAAAAAAGTACAATTTCTACCTTAAACTTATAAGACATATCGATATATCTGCAATCGTTCAAGTTGTACACGTCAAGCGCAGGCACCGCCATCTCGACGGTGTAATTGCGCGACGTATTCGCGGGGACGGGGCCCTTCGTTATTTTCGCTATAGTATCCTTCTCTGAACGTTCGTCTGGGTTGCTCGTTGCTATGAATTTTATTTTCTAAACAAATAATATAATTAGTCCATGCTAATATTATAAACCTGAACCTATAGTGATGAAATTTTATATAGAAATACTTAAGGGTCTAGGGGATGAGCATAGGTTGCTTTTTTTCTCATTTTTTTCAGTTTTTCCAGGAATTACATTGTATTACGAAAAGGCCGCTGAAAATATGAAACACCTAGTTTCCGCGGGTCGCTAGAATGTGATATAAAGTTTGTTTTCAGCTTCACGATCAGATATAACCTAGTGCCAAAACATTCCGTGTTCCGCCCGAATTCGAGACATTGCGTGTTGAGAGGCGGAACTCAACGCCGCGCTTTATCTTAGGCACTAAAGCGGAGAAGTAAAAATATTTTAAATATAACTCCTGCGAGTGGGGTCGAACCCATAACCGATCGCGTTTACATCAGAGACGTTGTCCCACTGTGCCACGGTGGCGGAGAAATTTATTGATTATTTCTATTTCATATCAATATATATTTATTTATCGATTATTTCTATAACTACTATTATATTAGGTCGATATGAGTTAAAACAGTGATTTCAAGTATAAATATAGATCGGTCATTTGAAACTTCTATTGACCGTAATCTCAAGTATATTACAGTTAATGTGATTCCATTAGAAAGAAATTGGTAAATTCTAAATACAACATCGTAAAAATTTGGTACACAAATTAGTTTCTGTAAAGTTTTATTTCGTAGATTACGTAATTTTTTTTAGAATGACTTCAAAAAATTACGTAATACTTTATAAAGGGTATAATAAATATAATATTATATACGCCCTCATATCGCTATATGTAGGAAAGATGGTTGTGGGTTATATTTCCACTCGATGGAGTGTTTATAAGTAATAAAATGTTCTATTTAAGGTACTTATAAGGTGATAATTTGCTGGTGTGTCGATTATTTAGTTAAAAATTATGATTTGTTTCTTCATACCAAAATTGAAAAATCTATCTATATCTATGAACTACTGAAAGACCTCGGCATGTAGGGATATCTCATAAGTACATTTCTAAGGCATGCCGCCTAGAAGGATATTTTCAAATTCGTCTCGAGGCAAGGAAGAAGAGCTCGGACAGCGGGTTTTAATGTGCATTTTCAGACTACACTTGTGACGCAAGTCTCAGGCACTGTTCAGAGCTCCTCTTTCTTCAACTCTCTCTTATATCTTTTCCCTTTTTTCAACTCCTGCAATTAAATAAAGATCTGGCTAGGTTACTTACCTTTACAACGGATAGTTTTATACCATCAACGTCTACAGTGCCATTGTTTGAGCAATTAATTTCAATGGGAATGTTTTGTCCTGGACAATATCCTGATACTGGCACATTGATGACGGTATTCGTTGCTCCGGAGCCCATACAACAACAACAGTATGTTGCGTTGAATTCCATTTCTATTGGTTCCTAATATTTTTTTGAAATAAACATTAAAAACGAAATATGAACAATTTTGAATATGTAAAATTAAGAATATTATAAAATACTACAATAGTTATGACAGAATTAATGGCCCTGAATTTTTTTTTTCAGCTCTACGTTATTTTTTCGCAAATCAGGCTGGGTAATCCTAGAGAATACAGCTTTGTTTTGAACCAGTGCAAAGATATGAAAATAATTTACATATAATTCATTTCTCTTGGTGCGGAATGAACCCACAACCAATAGTGTTTGCTGTTAGTCATGGTCCAACTGCGACATGAAGGCCTAAAATATTTATAAATAAATTTTCAATGTATATTACATACAAAACATAATTATAATGGTAATTGTGAATTCTAGCAAACTCTATTATTATCAATTGAAACCAGGAAAAGTCATGACTATAGAACAATATATGTTGTGCAATTGTAGGCAACGATAATAAATTAATCCTTTCATCATTTACAATATATACACTGAATCAGCATTATAGATAATACTAACCCTACAAGATGGATCTCTATTAAGATCCAATAAATTGTAAATCCTAACTGCAACTTTTTTCTCTTGATCCAACTTGAAAGCTCTATCAACTACAGTTTTTATTTGATATCGAACATGACCATAAGAGCCTTCAAAAGATGACGGACAATTTAGCGGCAGATGGAAAGAGAATGGGTATTCATAATTGCCAGGTTGAAGTTGATGTTCACCTAAAATAAAAAATATTATTAAGCCAAACCATTTTGCAAAGTAGTAAAGTCTTTTATTTTGTAATTTCTGAAAGAGATGAACATACCTGATTCTCCACCAGCCAAATATACCTTTGCATTAGCATATTCTTCATAAGAATCATGGCTCACTGTGCGAGTTTGTGTTTTACCATTAACTGTGTAACTTTCCTGTGTAGTCCAATGTACTTTGCAGAAACCCTTTAGTTTTGCATATATTCCTATATTTAAAAAAAACTATAATGAGAAACCCCTTCTTGGCATAGTGCTTAGTAGATGTCCTTTTTTACTTTTTGAATTTAATAGCAAGAAATATGTTTTTTTAGCCAATCAATACTCATTTTATTTAATAAACAATATTTAATAGATAGAATTTACTGCAAATGTTTCTAAAATATAAGATAACAAGGAATAAAAATATAACTATCTCAGCTGCAATCTTTTTCCCTCACAGCAGAGTTGGTAGAAAGAACATAGTGTTAAGACACTGTTCTCCACATTCTGCCCAAATTCAAGATATTGTGTTATAGCAGAACTCAACATCATTATTTATCTCACCAGAGCAGAGAAATAAAAATAACTAAACTATGTCATTCCACTGAATCACTGAAAGAAAACCCATAACAATTCGTGATTACAGCAGACACTGTCCCACTACACTACAATGGCCTCATAATATAAAATAATATGTAATAAAAGATAAAACCCATTTCTTTACTAAAATATGTCAGCAAAATGATTTTGTAATGATATAATCAGTGCAAGTTATATTAATGTGTAAACCTATAAGCACATCTAGACATTACTGCATTAGTAATTGAAGGTACTGTTTAATGTAGAGTGCAGTAACTTTCATTTTTATATCAAGTTCTTATACTGTCAATAATATATATAACAAAAGATGGTGAATATGGTTCAGTTATGAGCTTTCTTGAATCACTACAGAACTTTAAAGAGCTGAAAATAACAAGACATGTAGGTACCTTACCCCGAAAAGTTTTTTCTTTCTCTTGTCTGAATATTAGTTTTCCAATGACTGTTTGCCCAGGATAATAAGTTCCGTTGGGACTTTCTAAGACTATTCTACCTTCATCAAATCCCATGTTAGTTTGTTTACTGCACTATTTATTAATATATTTAATTTTGAAGCTAAAACTGTATTATCAATTAAATTTTATAATTAAAATAGTATTATCTTTGTATATAATTAAGAAATCTGTATATCAAAATTTAAGTTCCATTAAAAACGAATATTTTACACAAGAACAGTACGTTCTTTCTTATCTACGTTTCATATCACATTGACTTGACTTGAATAACGCAAATAATGAAAATAGCCGGCACGAATATTGCACTCAACAGTAAACAGTAGACATGTTAAGTAATGCGAGTGATGTATACCCGACCACGTACTGTAATATCACATATTACTCGACTATATCAACTCAACAATCAACGCCACAGAGTGCATTATTGATTATATAACAACACGCCCCTAATTTCTAAGTCCTAAATATATTCTGTAAGATTGCACGATATAAATCGATGTTCCTATGAAATATCGATATATAGTCTCGATATATCGCTTCAACCCGATATTATCGGTCAAACTAATACCGATATATTTTATGTGACATATCGGACTTCATGAAACTAAATGTCCATTCAATTCCTTTTTTTAATTAATTTACTTTATCACATACAACGGTTACTTTATTAAATATTACGTTTGATAGATTGAGTGGTAATTAAATTAGTTATTAAAGACATAAGATACTGCTCTCTGTTAGGTAA
This sequence comes from Podotricha telesiphe, assembly GCA_038994665.1. Lineage (NCBI taxonomy): Eukaryota > Metazoa > Arthropoda > Insecta > Lepidoptera > Nymphalidae > Podotricha > Podotricha telesiphe. The sequence goes on along the minus strand of JAOYRR010000321.1, from coordinate 332,985 downwards.
GCACTACTGTAGTAAAAAATTAAAAGTGTCACCTGTGTTGTCTTTGTAATTGATGTTTCTACTGATATTATTGATGTTAATAGGATTCTATTTAAAATTATTAAGAATATTATAATATAAATAAAGTACCTAGGATATCAAAAATATATTTTTTATTTATTTATTAGTGAATTAATGCTGTTGACCCTGTTGGTCTTTACAGCGACACCGTTGGGGTAACGGAAGAGGGTACTCTGTCCCTGCGAAATGCAAGCACTACATGGCTGCTTGAGAGAAGGTCGACAACCACAAGGGCGCCTCCTGCGTGGTTCGAAAATATAGATATATTTGTACAATATATAGTATGGAATCGATAGAACCCTAATCGTAGGGTTCTATATATCGATATCATATCGAAACAATGCTGATATTTTTTTAAATAAAAATCCCTAGTATTATGCTTTATATTGAAGGGTTTTAGGCATACTAGTAGAGCACAGCTTACTTTGCCAACTACACGTATAAAGGCTCGAAGCTGTATCGGAATGATTTAATTACAGTTTTGAATTTATAACTGACAAGTGACAACTATCTCTCACAGAGTAAAACACAAAAAACCAAAATCTATGTAAAAAAATAACTAACTAACATTTTTCAAATTGTTAATCATTAATTTATATTACGTTTTATTTATAATTTTCAACCATTAATAATTTTTTTATGACTCATATTAAAGTCTTTTATATTTATATTGTGCAATTAATCAATAAAAAAAGAAAGACAAATGAACCAATCGGATATTTTTTATTGGTTTATTTCATTAAAACTAATTATTGATAACGAAAACTTGAAGAGTGGAACCATAAGTGGAACCAAAGCCGTTAATTAACAATGTGGCTCATTGCTGCTAAGCGAGAAGATTAAACATTTAAGCATATTGAATGTTCAGTTAAATAGTTGTTTTTGAAAGAATGGAAACAGAAACACTTAAAGATAATTATATACAGTTTGTAACAATTATAGAAACATTACATTACTTCTACTTAAAAATTCGGCAATCTGTGGCTATACCACAAAAACATCAACCACAGCTCTGCTGGTACGGTAATTGGTCATAGACTCGTAAAAGATCAGTTATATATTAAACATCGTTGAGGCATAACGAAATTATAATAGTCTTAAAAATGCGCGCATTTTTTATTAATTTTGTCAGTTTACTATTGAAACGTTTATTAAATATGTTTTTAAAGTACTAAGGTTTATATTAACACCAATTTCAATGTATGTAAAAAAGTTCTACGCGCAACAACAGGATTTTTTTCATTACAACCTCAGTGTAGTAAACGAAATGAATTTTATGAATTAAACTTTGAAATTTCTTTATTAAAATCTCTGTAAACTTATTTAACGATGGCGTCGTCACACAGAGATATCGAATTAAGTCCCGTCAATACACAGCCGGACAAAAAACCGGCGGCAAATGTGCCGGTGCATGACGAAGAAGATGTTATCATAGGACGATTTAGAAAAATAAGTTCTGCGAAATCTATGGCTGCTACGAACGGGAATATTCAATATCCTTCTGAGATTATCCGAAGTGACACTGACTTAGAGGCTGGACTACAGTTTAAAGCAAAAGAAGGTGAGAAGGACAAGCTTCTAGAAACTGTTACAAATGGTTCAGTACTTCGCCCTAAGTCTCCAGTAACAAAAAGCAGTTTCAGAGATATTGAAAAACCGTCTCGATTCAAAGATCAGCCATCAACTACAAGATTTCAGGTATTTAGCATTATTTATAAATAATATATGTTATGTCTGAGAAATTGATCATATCCTATTAATTTTTATGAATAATTTATTTATTGATTTTTTTAATGTTCCGCTCGCTGCAGACAAGAAAAGTCCATCAATTTTTTTTACTTATAATAATAATTTATGTAATGACAATAATTCTTCATCTGTTAAAAAGAAAATGACAAGCAAAGTAATCAAATAAATTTTGTGAGATTTCTTATTCTTTTTCAAATAATTTTTAAATGACATAGTTGTACAAAAGATCAAAGATACAACTTTTAAATAATATTAAAATAATAATAATTTATTATTACTTATTGTATAGGAAGAAATAAAAAAAAAAATAAGCATCATCCTTGGACCGTTTATAATAAAATTTCCTCTAGTTCATTTCAAATATAGTTCAAGATATTTCTCTATATTTGTTATATGTTCTAGAATTCTGGTGTATTGTCACAAAGGGCAACTTTTAAAATGTATTATGTGATATTATTTTATTGTATTTTTTTATATATGTCAGCTTTACTTTATTTAAAACACCTATAATTATTATTCTTTGTATACTCATGTTTATTTTTGTTACATCTTCACTTATGTATGGTCTCACACACTAAAGATTTGTCTCAATTTAAGTTTAGGTGCAGTTACTACAAAACTGACAAAATCATAACTTTTACATGGGAATTAATTGATTGCAAGCAATATTTAAAAAATATATATATAAAAATATTGCAATATTTAGAAAAAATAAAATATATATATATATATATATATAAAATTACTAGCAACTCTCTCGCGGCTTCGGTTGCCCACAAACTTTACTTAAATTTATAATTTTTATGTAAATTATAATTTATAATTATTGTTACTTTTTTATTTATAAACTGATTGAAATAAAATAAACACAATGTTAACAACTTTAACAAAATACAATAGTCCAAACTTCATTTAAATTGGTTTAGCCATCCATTTATCCATTATCCATTTCTGACATTATTTTTTCTTATATTTTCCATATACAGATAACAATCAGCTACATTTCTATAAATGTATAAATATACTAAATGTGACGAGTGTCAAATGGGTTAAAATATGATCCACTGTAAAATATTAGATTCTATTATTAAATATATGCAACTGGAACTAGCAATGACCTCATTCTGATAAGATACAAACCATGTGGACAGGTATCGTGCAAATGCTATGGAACAATATTCATTACCAACTAACTTTAGCGATGATTTTAATTTGATAATTGAGTTCTAAAGCCATTATGCCTACAAATAATGGAATAATGGCCAGTATTGTGTGAAATATACTGATTCCTATAATGGAATTAGATAAGTATAATGTAATATGACTATGCAATGTTTTTTATTTCAACTATTTAAATTGTTTTTACTCAATTTACAGAGTTTTCTAGCCTCTATAGAGTGGTAAACCACATTACAATAACAAAGTAGTTAGGTCATCGTGGCGCAGTGGGACAGTGTCTAACTAATCGAGGACAGTGTCAGATTAATTGAGTTTGGTGTGGGTTCGATTCCTATTCGAAGGAATGATCGTCATTTAATTATTTTTATTTTCCCGATTTGGTCAACAAGACAAAAAGTGGCGTTGAGGTCTGCCAGTTAACTCGAACTCGAGCGAAAAGTAGAGAGTGGAGTGTCTTGAAACTACTGTCTTGAAACCCGCATAGCAGTGTAATCAGAGAGAACTCTGACTACACTGCTATGCGGGAAAAAGCGTGAAGCTGGAAAAAACAAGTTATTTTAAAACATAACATGCTCCGTCTGGTCGTCCTAGCAAAGGCATTCAGATTCACGCTTATAAGGTGTGTCAAAAAATCCGAAATTAAATCTTGTTAAAAATGAATTATATTGTTGTTGGTATGGCATAGTTCGTGTTCGTTCTGTGTGTGCTCGTGTGTGTATGCGATGCGTCCAATATCGCCCGGAATTGTTGTTTTTTTAGTTTTAGGTGTCTCCCGCATATAGAGAAAATAGTGTTAAAACAAAAGAGTCTTCATATTCCGGTCGTTTTAAAGGCGTTGATTGCCGTAATATAAGGCCACGCTGTATCATATATATTCCTTTTATTTTTCAACCCTAAACATCTTACCGATCTTCAGATCCTTAAAGCGTAACGTGTAGTAGTCGACGACGGTCAACCCAAAGAAGGGTTATTTCGATGGATGCAGAGGTCTACGTTAGCGGCGCCTATACCGATAAATCATAATAGCAATAAATTGGATAATCACCTTTACTTCCCATAGCCTCGGCGTACGTCTTAATATTGTAACGTGTTACCACTGTATGCGTTGCGATAAATATTCTTTTAACTTAAACAATGATGCTATTCATTAAATAAAAAATTATAGTGAATTTTAAAACAATTGTTATTTTAATGTACCTATTTCGAATTTTTTCTATTGAATTATTTATTATTTTCTATAATTTTTTTTATTAAATGCACTTTGTTGTTATGTATGAAAATGGTGTCGCAATCACATAAGTAATATTTGTAAATCATGAAGATTATAACTGTAATTTACCCGACAAGTAACTATTCTTATTAAAACTATATGTGTATTACATTTAAAAAGTTCAACAATCTCAAGAAAAATTCGTTTGTCACAAATAACAGCTAAAACATTACAAGATCTATGGTTTTTGCAATATCCTCACCTATCCTCAGTCTACCCGTGACCACTGTAAAGTCTTCGGAACATCGGATTTTCTAAAATGTATCTTTGAATACCAAAATATACTCCTCCATATAACGACTCGCGGACCCTGCTTGTAAGCCCGTGGACGTTCACCTTAAGGCTAGGTGTAGGGGGCCGTGGATTGGCAATGAATAGCGGATTAGACTGGTTTTGTACACGTACTGACATTCCAAGAAGTTACAAGGGGCTATAATAAAATATTACAAGATTATATACCGGTATTTATTGGCTTGGTATAACCAAGAAGAGTTCAGCTTACATCAGATTCCCATTTCATTCAAATAAAAAGTCAAATTGTAATTCTAAGTTAAATTACTAAAATGATCTGCTTTTGCATAGATGTCATGAATACAAAAATTATTTTGTAATTATTTTATAAACTATACGAGTACATAATATATTGTGTGGACAAAACATGATTATGTGAGAAAACAGTAGTAATTATGGTACGATTTAAAAAAAATGAATTTTAATTTATTACATCAACTTATGTCACTATTCATTTTTTTAAGATGTCAGTTAAACAATGAATAAATAAAATATAAAGCCTTTGATAAACTCGTCGAAATGTAACGTAAACTTAAAACAGATTTTTTAATACTCGATATTTAAGAATATTAGCGATTTTTGTAGGAAGTTTTTAACATTCGAACTCGAAATGTTTAATTCTTTTTTCCAGTTCTCTTATAACGAAGTGAGTCAACGCTAAGAAAGATTGTTTCAAATTGTTCCATGTCAAATGCAGTTTGAGCAAAACGTAATACAAACTACAGGTTATACAAATTTGAACCACTTAGAGCAATATGAAAATAGCGAGTCCAGAATCCGTTGGCCAGTATAAGTGGGCGCGGCTAAATATAGCAGGGTCTAAAAATACTCGCTGTGGCAATCCCATCCTTGCTCTCTTGGGTCAAATGATTGAATTCAACTTGTCTTGGACCCTTGGGGTACCTCGGGAAATAGCGTAGACAGGGGAAGGAATCAATTAAGATCTAATTAGAATCTTATGCGGTAAGGAGTATATCCTGTATAGCTAAGTTTTTTCAACTTATTTATAGTTTTTGAATAAAAAAATGTATTATTGTTAAGGCTATAATTATTGTAAGCCTTTTTCAATTGATTATTCTCGACATTCAAATCAGGGTAAATGTAGACTAACTAACAACTGTGGTCCCCTCGTTATAAAGATGGTAGGAAGACTCATCACTAGATAAACATATTTTATATGATTAGATAATAACGTGAATTATATTGTGGCTAAATAGTTACATAAAAACATTTCAACAAATCCAAATTCATAATGCAAATCAGACAATGCCAGGACAGTTCAGGGCAGTATCTATAATATGCATATATTAGGTTTAGTTAGCTTTAACGTCAAAAAGGCGTCGTTCTTGAATGCACAAAGTATTTTAAGTCTTATTTTATACCAACCGTGCAATTTTTCATTTATTACAGACGTGATATTTGTAACCAAGTGAATCGTCATGCCATGTTTAGCTATCTAGTGTGTAACATTGACAGGTTTCGGCCTATAATTAACATTGAACATGCGTTTTTGATAGTAGCCGTTAATTATATAAGCTGTTGTTATAATAAGAGTATTAATTCATAGTAATACCGTTACATATCCATCGAGACTACCATAGTTTTGCAGTGGCAGAACGTCTGACTGTAAACGCGATTGGTTGAGGGTTCAATTCCAACTCTGGGGAATATTGTATATAATATTATGAATTGTTTAATTTCTCCGCTTTGGTAATACAAAAGTGTGGTGTTATTATGCCACTAAATAATGTCTCTTATAGCGTCTCTAAGATTCTCGACGTATTTGAAAAGAAGTGTTTGCATTATAAATAAAAACAAAGTAACCAATTACTTATATTATTTTACATTTAAATATTAATCAATCCCACACACTTAGAAATTATCACCATAGTTTAGAAAACGTATAAAAATTTGACGGTTTCCAACTTCCTCTGCGTTCAAATTTTTATACGTTTTTTAAATGTTTTAACCAATTACTTGATTTTATAAGTCCTGTTTTGTATTTTTAACTCAATAGACAAGTAGCAAGAATTTTAACTCAAGTAAACAATGTTTGTATTTATGTATCAATAATATTGTAAAACTGTCTTTAAAGAAATTGGTTGACTTTTAAGAAATAGATAAATTCAGGAGAGTGAAAATGGAGTATCATGACACTACCTATTCGTATAGCAATGCGGGAAAAAAGTGTAACGGAAAAAATAAAACCGTTACATAGAGTAGGCACATGATTGAATCATCAAAATAATTAAATGATATATTGATAACAAACGATACGTATGAGCCATAACGGATAAATATTGATCCGACGTGACTTGTAATAATTAAGGGCTTCAAACTAATATGACCTGTAAAAGTTTGTATGAAAGGTTCACGCTCCAACCATACATGTATTTCGTAATGTTAATAGGTCGCTCAACAGTAAGCTGTTAGTTAAGTGGAATAGTTGTTGCGAAATATATCATTTGTAACGGACTTTAAATAAAAGGAGATTCTCAATTCTACTGTATTTTTTTTGTGTTGACTGTAATTTGTTTGTAACCGTATCATTTTTTACTGGGTAAAACAATTTTGATGATTGTTTTTTATATGATAACTAGAAAATTTTAATTAATATGTGACGAGTTTTTGAGTTATTCCTAATAATTGGCGACTTCAACTACATTGATGTTATTCTAATTTTATGACTAGTCCAATATACCGTGTTTGCTGCAACCACAATTCAATATGGTTCCATTAAAAAGCCGGAAATTATATTGTAAATATTGTTAGACAGTTATTGTCGCGGTTTGGTTACATATTGGTATTTATAAAAGTTTGTATCGTATTATTAACATTTGTATCGTATTTTTATTATTAATATAATATATATTGTCGCATTGTCTTGGCAGACATCGACCTTCAAATTGTCAGTTTTACTTAGGTTTACTGTAAATTAATAAATATTTTATAATATAATATTTATAGATTGTTTTTTTAGTCATAACTCATAAATATGTGTTATTGTACCTGACTGATTTTGCGGTAAATGCTGAGATCTTATATTTAATAAAAAAATATTTATTCAAGGTCGTAGATAATAATATGTAGAAGTCGATTTAATTTTTTTTTGTTAAAGTTTTCTGTTGATTTGCTGTAACAAATTGGAAGATAAATAATTTTAATATCGTAGTATATCGTGGTTCAATGGGACAACGTTGGACTTCAGTTGCGTTTAATTATAGGTGCGATTTTCATTCGGGGAAATGATTATATATATATTTTTTTTTGTGCTAAGATTAATTGCATTGCGGCGTTGCTTCGAATTTTCTTCCTGCCTACTCTGACAACCTAGTGTGAAGCTGTAAAAGAAAACACGCAATTGGTAGTTATGGCAATTGGGTTTGTGAATATTTTGTGTTAAATTATTCTTTTCGGCTATTCTATTCGCGTTTATTGTTCATCTTGTTTTTTTGAGCGTAAATTACGTATGCTGTTACAACGCTATTTCATATTTGTTTGATTTAGTAGAGTGCGGAATTAATGTTTTATTCTCAAATTTTTTGAATTTCGCAAATTCCTTATTTGTGCTCCATTAAATACAAAACATTATACACCCATACCTCGCTTTGCGTCGGGGTTAGTACGTTCGAAAAAAACACGACGCAAATTGAAACGACGCCAAGTGAAAATAGATTTTCTATAGCAAACCATTTAATGATCGAAGATAGGTTCCAGGCTTACGAACAAAAATAATATACAAAAAACGTATTCAATTAAACAAAATAAACTACATATTCATTTAATTTATGAAAGTTTCATTAAAATTAATCACTGTCTGATGAGTCCATAGTGGCTGTTGTCGTAGGTCGGCTTCACTTAAACTCCTTCCACTGTCAGGATCGTTTTTTAAAAAAATCTCAAAAAATAATTAAAGACTCGAATCCATAACAACGCAACTTCGAAAATCTAACAACGCACTGTGAAAATGGTTTAAAAAATGTAACGAAGCGTAAAATTCAAATAATTATACGTTTTCTGAAAACATTTTTTTTCTATCTAAGTATGTCAATAACACTTTAAAAATATATTAAATATTTTCATATAGATACATGTAGTTAATATATGGATCTTAAATATGGCCATTGCTTCAGATGGAAGACAAACAAGATGAAGCTACAGAGTCTGACGGTTCAGGCATGGAAAGTGACGACCCGCTGACAGCTACCGACACTAAATATGGAAAAAGCTTTAGGTAAGTTTCCCTCTCTTTGTATGTTGTCAGTTATATAGCAAAACAATGACTTTAGTGTGTCAAGACTGTTTTATATACTTCCAAAATATCCATATGAAATTTGTGTCAAGCAATTCTTAACAAAAAGGGCAGTTTTCAGCATTCCCGCGTAGTAGGGGGGCAGTCAGAGGGAACCAACAACAAAGACATTGCGTGTTGAATGGCACATTTTGTCACCAGAGCGGAGAAATGAAAATAATTAAAACTGTCATTCCTCCGAGTGGAAGTCGAACCTACACTCAATCCTTCGCTTACATTCATGCCGTCGCACTGCGACACGATGACTCCCCTAGCTTGTTCTTTAATCTTCACCTTCTAATAGAAGACTAATAGAACTTGCATGTTTAATGTCAGGCAAAGATTTAAATATATATATATATATCTTTTTCTCTAATTTATTGTTCCTCATACCGATATTAGATTTTCAAGACCACAGCGAAACCCTTAAAAATTAGCTATTGATTTGGCTTTATCGCGATACCCTAAGACTTAATGGCGTGCACTTGGAGAAACCCTGGTCTCTTAAACTATTGGTAATCCAAATTATTCTAAACACGTTCCAGTTAGGACAATGTACTTTCATCATTAGAAATTTTGTGATTATACAATAGCCCTCAAACTGTGCATTAAAGCCATGTTACACAAAACTAAAATTTGCATACTCTACCCACATGTGTGTATGTCTAAATTGTTATAACACATAATAACGTGTTTTTCCGTACTATGTTTTCTTTTCATTGTCTAGAAACATTTTAAATGAACTTAATAATTCAATAATATTTTATAGTACACTAGCTGAGCCCACACTGTGTCCGCTAGGAATTCTTAAATTAAAGGTGCTATATATTACTCCTTATTACATCAGGTATCTGCCAGAGAAAGTCCCGTTAATATCGGTCAAGCCGTTTCTGAGATTAGCCGGAACAAACAAACAGACAGACATAAAAATTGCAAAAAATATTAACTTGGTATATGCACCGTGTATACACATAAATGCATTTAGTAAAACGCGGTTGTCTAAATATTAATAACTACAACTTTATTTATTTGTATAGATAATGTTTAACACACGTAATGAGCAAAAACTTATATTTTTAACTCAGTAAATTTTAGCTAGGGCAGTGTAAATTTTATAAAAATATACAATACCGTGGCCTTGTTACAATTTACGGATAGTATTGCTGCAATGGACAGACAGTCGCCCTGTAAAATGTTACAACCAACAAACCGAAAGTCTGTTCAATAAAATTAGAAAATAGCTTACATTAAATAATTTACAAAATAGCTAACATCAAAATAAACAATTTTATTACGTAGGAATTATATACCCGAGAACTATTTTGTTCTATGGACAAATGCCTAAATAACGCCAATTACGTCGCGTAGTACGATAATATAATAATAATTATTGTCAATGTAACGTCAAAATTTACGCGTTTAGAGGCACACATCGATGTAAGTAATAATCGCAATGTAATAAATAATGGCTCGGGTTGGCTTCTGAAGGAGATAGTCTCACTTCATTAGATTCCACAAGGCTGAAATAAAATGACCTGCGTTAACTAAACGACTATACTCGTAACTATTTAGTTTTATTCATCCGCACACGTTCCCACTTAATTTACAAACTTTACCAATTGAAATAAAATAAACACTAAATGTAATGAGTTTACTGAAATACAATAGCCAATTAAATCGGCATTGCAAATAACTGCATTTAAATCGGCTTAATCATTTCTGTGGTTAGCGTGCACCAACGCACAGACAAACAAAACAAAAAACATTATTTTTAGTTCTATTATATTGATGCCTTCCTTCTATGTATAGATAGCGATCGGTTACATTTTTATTATATGTATGAACTTCGGTCACATGATGCCGTACCTTTTGTTAACAAAATCGGAATGATTACATTTTTTCCTATTATTCAACTAGGCTAAAAACTATATGTATGTAGTTCCTAAAAGAATCCAAAATATTTCATTTGATATGGGACATGTTAGCTATAAATAATTTTTTTTTTACCATTTTTAGACATTTTACACGTGAGGCGTTGCCGCGGCTGGACAATTACAGGAATGTATTATCGCTACACGCCGCGCCTCGACCGACGTTGGATGAGCTACACAACGCTTCTCTATCAAGAAAGGTTAGAATAGAGGACTAAGCAAATAGTGTTAAGATTTGGCAAAAAATATATATTTCAAAATGAAACTCCGGTTAAAATAACCGGATTAATCGCGTATATTATTGGAAATGGAAAATACATTTTAGAAACCCTACGTTTTTTAACACTTTATCGTAGTAGTCCATGGTCACAGGTATTTTCGAATACCAATAATATACGCGATTAATCCGGTTAAAAAAAGTTTTTTACACAAAACCTTATCACTCAGTCCCAACTGCCGCGTAAGTTCCGCGTGTTACTGTATAGGTATCTGTTCATATGTTATTTAAAAAAAATAGATATATAGAGTTCAACTGTGAGGACAAGCATTCTAGAAAATATTTAAATAAATATTGTCAATAACATTTTATATTACAGTATGCTTAATAATTATTGATCATAAATATACGACTAAAAAATTATTTTTCATTGTTATTTTTACTAGCAAATGTCACTTTCAGTCAGGCAGTCAGGGTTTCAAAACATGCATGTTTCTCACAAAGCTGCGTTGATAAAGATCATTCCAAGAATAGTCTCATTAAAATTACATGAGATATTCCATTTAGTAATATTTTTAATGGTGTATTTTCTGGATCAATCGAAGTTTTTATATCAACAGGTCTTGTAGCAGCTTTTTTTTTCTTTTTGTAAAGTTATCTATAGTTATATTGTTTATAGCAAAATAATTAATTGTTTGTGCGATCGTCAAACAAAGAGTGTTGTTTGTGCCAGTCAAATGTTAAATACGGCAAAATACACTTAGTAATTATTTACTTAAATATATAAAAGTATCTATTTTAAATGCTATTTTTTTATCCGTTCCGTCGTTCCTGCGAAAAGAAATGTACATATGACTTTTGAAACGTAATAGGATTTAAACACTACGTAAATTAACTCATTACAGTTCCTACCTTATAAAATAACTTATATTTGATAAAAAAATAACGTTACTTTCGGGTGTACAAACGGTTCGGGTTCGTTCTCTTTATATATGTATGTCATAGACGACAAATAAAAGTTTATATTCGTACCGGAAATTTTTACAATTTGTCCTTGTACGCGGTGTTCGTAGAGTGTGATAAACGAGGAACTAGAACAGTCTATGTTTACATACATATATTATTTTTCTTTAGAATATTATGTAAATCGTTTAAAATGTAATAATTTTGCGTAATGTGATTTGTTTGATTTTATACGATCGATGTGGGTTCAAATCTCACTTGGTATATTTTTTTATACAGTTCAAGTAAGAGGAGCAGCACACGTGAGCGGAATGTGGAAAAGGAAATGACTTATATATAATTTATAACGAATTGTACCCAACTTGTAGAATTCATTAATATATATTTATATTTATATATGAAAGAAATTCTTTAGAATGATGTGGACTGATAATTTTCGTAGAAATTTTGCACAATTTAAGCTTATTAGTAACGTGTATGTCACTTTGTACCGTTGTACCGTGTAGTGTGAGTTACATTCATTTTTTAATGCATTATTTAAAGTAAATATTAACATTCTGTACTCTTCTGTTATAAACTTTATCTATACCATTTTTCAAACTCCGCCGTCCGCGTAGTTTTCGTTAAATGAAGTACAAGTATTTGACATACACTTTTACCTACATAATATCACATACTCGTACACTTTACTTTGGGATCGCATATTTTACGTGTTAACTTTACGATATAGCTAATTAGGTATGAATTAAGTATGTGTTCTTTTCACATTTTAAAATTCTATTATTATATTTATAGACACTTATCAATATTATCTTATTAATATTCAAGCCTTTTAAACAATTATATTTGTTTATCTTATATGTTATACAATTTATTTAAAAGCTATTTAAAATGATAAATAATTTTCAATAGCTTTTAAGCTTTACTCTTTTTCCCCGTGGAGTCGGCAGAGAGAAGCAAGAATTCAAGCCATTGTGTCATCGAATAGCGAGACTTAACGCTGCACAAATAGTTCTTCTTTTATTCAAAGTTCTTGCCAGTTGAGTTAAGTAACTCAACGCTGCGTTTCGTTGTCTTGTACCAGAGCTAAGAAATGAGAATAATTTAAATGTAATCATTCCTCCTAATGGGAATCGAACCCACAATCATTTGCGTTTGCAGTCAGACGCTGTCACACCGTGTCACGGTGGCCTCATATCAATATATTTGAAATTCAATAGGCAACAATATTAGATAATACGATGATAAACAAGTTTGGCGATTGTTTATAGTTCACTCACAAACATATAGAATTTCGATTACTTACGCACAAAGCGTTTTTGTTGGGTTTTTGTCGTGTCAGTCAATTGATGTTAGAAGTGTTGGCGTGGCAAGTATTTACGGGCACACCTGAATCAATACAGCCCTGTAATCCACCCATGTGTTACTCTTTATGTATGCAAAGTACATCCTCTCGTAGAGAGATTATCTCGTAATATTTTAGTGATATTTGAGGTCATTTATAGAGCGAGTGATTAGAATAAAAAACTAATTAGCCTCACAGTGTTTCTCGCATAGCAAACAGACGGAACCAAGTGTCATGACATGTCCGTTTTCTGTCCAAATTTGAGGCATTGTAAATTGCACGCAATTGAACACCGCGGTTTATCTTACTAGAGCTAGGAAAAATTAAAATTAAATCATTCTCTTGAGTTTTTCATTCATTCTTATTCGACTTACTACCATCGCCCTTTAAGTCGGGTAATGTTGAGAATGTTTTATTTATTTTATTAAATAAAATCTGATTTGATTTGTACATGATCAAATATACATTTGAACATTGTTTTGGGTTATATTTTTATTTCATTTTTATATATGAAATAAAAATATAACCCAAAAAAATGATTTTTTATTTTCTTTTCTGTTTCTGTTTGTCTGTTTGTTTGTGCACGCTAATCTCAGATATGAGTAACGGATTTAAATGCAATTATGTATCGTAGTAAGCGTCCTTTTACATTTAGTGTTTATTTAATTTCAATCAGTTCAGAAATAAAGTTACGGTTATTTAAATAATAAATTTAAGCAAATTTTATGTTTTAAGTGAGAACGCGGACGGGCGATGAACTAAATAGTTTAGTCATGTAGTTTATGCAGTCACTAGTTAAATATATACCTATATAATATATGCTCAGTCTTGCCATTCATATCTTTACAAAGAAAAACATTCTTTTGTATTCTACGTAACATTTATTACTATTACAGTGTGCTATTTTATTTGATTCTAACGTTTATTTTTCATAATAGCCATAATCTGATCATGACAATGCTCTTTTATATAGTGGGTACAACTGCACAGAACGGCAGATGTTTCTATCAAAGATATCTTTAGATGGAGATAGTATTAAATCTTTATTATATGTGCTTTTTTTTCTATTTGATTTCTTAACGCGACAAGCTCGGTAGTACTTCTATAGTACGAAATAACAATAAGATATAAACGTGCAAAAGCTTAACTGAAACTCAATAGTTGTACTGACACTATTGTGATCACGGTGGGATCGAATCGTGGCAATGATTTCATTTGAATTATTATTATTTCTACGCTTTGGTAAAACAAAGTGCGCCGTTGAGTTCCGTCACTCAACAAGGTATGTCTCGATTTCGGGCGGAAAGTGGAAAACGTAGTTTCTTGACATTAACATCGCGCGCTTCATCGTTATGCGCGAAACAACATAAAGCTAAAAGAAGAACTGGAGCTAACTTCAATTTATATACATAATATAATCGAAATAATTGTTGAATTTGAATTTGATTATTACTCTAATACAAATAAGTAATTATGAAATTTTACAATACATATTAATAATAAAAATTGTAAATAGTGAAATTATTTAAAGTTTTACGAGGTTTTTTATACGTTTTGTAAATATGTCTTACTCAAGAATGATATCAATTAATATCCTATGAAGTGCAGTCATTCACAAATAGATAATTAAACTTCATATCGACAGTTACAATAATTGCTATAATTACAATAATTCAATAGTTTATCAATGCGAAGTCAAGGTTAAAAACAAGCCGTATATGTTATGGACCACGTAGTCCCTTTATATAAACGTAAATATAGAAACGTTGCTAGTTTTAATGCTATTTGGTTTCGATATATTTTTGTGTTTGTTTTGCACTTTCTGTGCAGGTAGGCATATAGTATTTTGAATTTTCATGTAACTTTACTTATAAATTAGCACAATATCGCATTCTATCTTAGTTGCCCTAAGAAACGAAACGAAAATATTTTTAATTTTAAGAAAACTGCCAATGAGTTATTTCTCGAATTCGGTCTTGACATTCTGCGGGTAAAAGAATGAAGTAGAAATAGAAATAGAACTACATATTTAAAACAGAAGTTCTTATAGATATTTTAGTTTGCCTGTAAATTAGATAGCGTAACTAGTGTTACTACTTGCTGCCTGTTATATCATGAACAAACAGTCTTACCGACATTTTTTTGTAGAATTTCAACATAAATAAAGTTTTTTTTTGTGCAATACAATTATAAAATATAATAGTAAAAATCCTATTTGTTTAAATAACAATTGTATGTGGTTGTCCATCGGTGTTTATATATACGATTCTTGCGTCAGTAGCATTTTTGTTTTTCCTTTTGAAACTATACAAATCCCGCATCAATCGCGCAATCTCAATTAGTGCATGATACGCGACGTGTGTGAAAATTGACTTATAAATGAAGATATTAAGCCGTGTCATATTTCTTAACGACTTCACTACTATAAGTATTGTTTCGGTTTTAAATTTTTATATATATTTTTTTAAATTTCAATTTACTAAATAACTAATAATAATATTTAAATGATGGTGATTAGTTTATTTGTTTATTTATATTAAAACAAATAAAAATAAAAAGGAGTTACGCCGATAACAAGCATTTTGAGTATTCTTGTTTAAAACTTGTTAATTTAATAGAAACCATGTTTTTGACAGTACCTATATTGGGCATCAAATGACAAGTAAAGTTTTTTATAAATTCTAAGCCAAACACAAAATATGCTGTCATTTAATTATGTGAATCGCATAATATAAGACTCATTCTCGTGGCAGACTTTAAAGCCGGGTTTATCCATATGGAAAAATGAAAATGTCCCACTGCCGGGCGCAGTGGCCTCAACTTAAGAAAAAGAGAACTACATATGAATTTTACAATGTCTTCAAATTGGGCGTATAATGTAGAAAGGAGTGTTTTAACACTCTATCTAGGCAGAGGCCTATCCTACGATTTGTTGAAGAGATGTGATTTAAAAAAAATGTATAAAAAACAGTTTTAAAAATAGTTTAGTTCAAAGAACTAAGAAACAGTACTAGAACAAAACAGTACTATATTCGTTACGCATTCTTTAGGTCACATGACAGCCTGTTGAATGAACTGTTTACGCCACGCTAGTTTACTAATTTAGATGACAGGTACGACGGACTTAATTGCAACTTCAATTAGTCGGTCACAGGGTCTAGGGGTCAATATGGGTAACGATTTCTTTCTTGATATGCACAGTACATCATACATACCATACGTCCATATATGCACAGATTGGCGCCATCGTGGCGCATTTCCACGAAGGAAATAAATGTATGGACATTTATTATTTTCTTTCGTACGTCTAGTTAAATTAAGCACAGCGTTGGGAGTCGCCATTAAACATATAATTTATTTATTTTCTAGGTATATAAAATAAATAAATTATTTTACAATGTACTGTAAATTATTAAATTATGTGAAAAACGGAAAGATTTATGAAGAATTTATCTCTGCCTAGCAATATGCAAGAATTGCGTGAAGACATAATGCGTGCATACATACTTGCTTTTTTTTCATGCCATAAGTACATACATTTTGTTTTTTTAAGCCGCTCACAATTTGAATATGGATTTGGAATTATGGATTTTACCTGTGACTTTCTTATAATTCCGAGGTTCATCTGTACAGACAGGAAAATTAAAAAAATAATTCATCGAAATAGAAATATTTAGGTAAAACATTTGACATACGGGTGCACCAGTTACGTAAACGTATAAAATTTTTGTAGAGCACGACTTTATATCAATATAAATTGATAGAGTTTAATAACATTAAAATAACAAACGTAATATAGAAATGTCAGTAGCATTTTAACGGGAATTATAAAATAACAGTTGAATCAATCAATGCAATATATAAAACCCGTTCCGTTACCCATTAAGTCACTGACAGACGACGCACAGTCAAAATTACGATCAACAGTTGCTATGTAGTATGCTGGCATTTGACATTTAAGTTTTTTGGGGAATGTTACTGAATATAGATTATTTTCCATAATTCCTAAGGGCTCTGATGATAAAAATGCATTACATATTTAATGAAGGAACTATTATTACTTGGCAAATTAGTTGTATTTTACGTTTTATAATAGTAGCTACAATGTTTTAATTATGTTTTGAAGAACTTTGTATTGTAGCTCTTGTGTTACATTCTTTGGTGACATGGTTTTTTTGTGAAAATCAACATGGTTCCTCACTACAAAAAAAAAAGATAAAGTATCTGAGAACTTGTTATTGTAATATATAATCTTAAGATTCTGATCTATACATATAATAAAAATGTAACTGGTCGCTGCCTGTACATAGAATATATATGAAAAATAAATATTATTTGGGGCATTTATCAATATAATAGAACTCAAAACAATTATTTTTAATTTTCTTTTCTGTTTGTCTGTTTATCTTTTTGTCTGTGCGTTTGTGCACGCTGATCTCAGTTCATCAGAAATGGCTTGACTCATTTAAACGGTGTTTTGACTATTGTATTGTTATAAGCATGCGTTGACATTTAGTGTTTATTTCATTTCAATCAGTTCATAAATCAAAAAATACAATAAAAGGCATTCGAACACATGGCTTAGCAGTCAGAGCGGTTGGACGGTTACTACGAGGCGCAGGTTCGAATCCCGCTGCGTTCAAATGTTAATACAAATATTGCTTCTATCTTAAAAATTCAAATAGGAATGCTAGGCTTCAAAACTAAAGAAGATCACAATACCGCCACGCTCTTTAAATTACTTTAATGCTACGTTCAAGTCAATCTTTGTCTAATTGGAAAGTGATCTCGGGACCACTAACTTTGTAATAGCTGGAGATTTAACAATTTATAATAAAAATACATACTTACTAATTGTGACAATGTTGCAAAATCGTACATTACACAACTGTTACGTATAACTGCACTTTGTACTTTTTTTAATACAGATGTAAAATTTAATGAAGTTTTCTAGTAATTGTAAGTGGTAGGTGGTAATTGTTTTTCACGTTATTATTTACGACGATTTATATATTAATTTCGTTAATGAAAAACATTTGACTCCTTTTTACGAAAATTATACGCACGGAGGAAGGTTAAAGTCAAAATGTTTAATTAAAAATATGAAGATACATGCTTCATTTGTTGAACGTCAAATAATTTACCACCGGTTCACTTAAGTAAATGCGGGACCATTTTATTTTTCAAACCAATTATTTACATATTTATTAGTGAAAATGATACATTTCAAATAGGCTGGAGCTAGCTAGCTTTATTCCCAAGGCGTGTCATAATTTATTACATTGTTAATTAGCTAATAACCAAACGTCTTTTCACAACTTTTTTATATAGATATATAGAACTTTCTGCGTTCGTATTGTAAAAGCGTACACAGTGGCCCATGAAAGAATTACGGATTCGATGCAATCGAGTTACAGGCGCGGTAAGTTACATTTTCAAATATGTGATGAAATAGCTCGCAAAAGTATCATTCCATAATAGATAGATAAATAAGAGTTCAAAAGATCGAGTCCACGTCCTCTAGACTGCTGAACGCAGTCAAATGCTTTGGACAAGTCACAGAATGTTCCAAGAGTATTCTGCGATTCCTCCCAAGACTCTTTATGAGATTGATATCAGCATCGGTAGTTGAGCGACCTTTAGTGAAGCCATACTTTGTATAGTACTTTAGATGATGTAAATCAAAATGCAGTAATATTTGATATAAAATATTTTTTTCTAAAATTTTCCCAGGCCCAGACACAGGTCGAAAATTGTTGGGATCGGATGTACTACCCGATTTAAATATAGGTATGACTTTACTAAGTTTTATTAAGTCGGGGAACACACAATACTCTAATACAATTATTAAATATGGTAGCGACGTGAGGAGAAATAGCGTCTATTATACAACTAATAAGTTTGACAATAATACCTCATAAATCTAATGATTTCTTGATATCCAGGGATTTAAATGTCTTAATAATATGTCTTGAGTTGACTGATTTAAATTTAAAATCTACATTACAACTAACTAACTTCTAGATCAGAGCGGGTTAAATTCAGTTGCGTTTTTTCTTCTTTCCTCACAATTTATTACGTTCGTCATTTTTTAATTTATAATTTTTAATTTTGTACTTAATACTCGTATGCAACACTTTTGCCACGGAATATACTGTTTTAAATAATTTAGAATAATACCTAACATTTATTTATTTATTTATTCAGTTTATAATTGTTACACAATAAAAATATAAAAAATATACAATATAATAAACTTAAAAACTATGTGTACAACCATATTTAAGGTAAACAATGCATAAAATAATAGTTGTTTAAAAATACAAAAAAAGAAAGGTTATGGAAAGAGAAAAAAAAACTAAACATGTTAAAAAAAGTAAAATACAGTGATATAAATCTAACTCAAGGACTTTGGTTCATAACATGCCTCAGATTTCTTATGGTTGTATGAAAAATATCAACTCACTATTTTTATTGTGAAGTCATTCATTCGTGAAACAGGAGAATTTGAGCCGAGAACAGTTTTTCTAAAAGGAGGATATAGCAAGCTGACTGGATTTCTGGGGTATCTATTGGGTATTCTGAATTTAACCTCTGATAATAATTTAGAACAATTAATTTGATCACTCAATATTTTTGATAATAATAATAAGTCTATCGATAACATCATTATTATATGACTTTTTGTGGTTATGTGTTTTTGCACTATAAAGTGTATATAGCCTTTGTCTTCTCTTATGAATTCCCACAATCAATATCATTAAATGACAAGAATGTCCTGGAGTTGATTGTTTTAGAATGAAATATAGCATTGATTACTTTTTAATAAAATTGAAAAAATTACCATATGACAAGGGGGCTTATTATTATATTTTAAGTGTTGTAGCGTAAGTAAAGTGACAGGAGCTACTTAATAAATTAGAGCGCCTTCAAAATCTTGGTATATACTCTGGTTATATACTCTGTATATATTACTCTTATATACTCTGCGTAAGATGCGACCACGTTTCCTACTTTCGAATCCGCTTAATTAGTACCATATCCAATAAAATTCTTAATTATATTCCCTATAAGATCCTGAAAATCCTTTCACATTGACGTTCCTGCTTTAGTCTCCTTCCCACTCCTACGCGCTAAAAGCGGTCGTATGACATTCCGAACATTTAGTTCGAACAGCCAGAACAGAAAAGCCAATCCATTACTTCCTTTTATATTTTTGAAAATTACATTACGACTATAATTATTAATATGCTTGTTAATTTGTTTGTTATAGAAAACAACTTATATTATCATTTAAAATCTTAATATATATATCTAATGACTAATGTTAAAGAATGCGACCTTCCCTGACGTTGACGAGTAGCAATCTTGTTTTTGATTTAAAAGTATTTTTAAATGTTTACCAGAAAGAACAGTAGCAAGTAACAAACTAGTTGATTTATTTATAATGGTTACAATCACCTCACTTAAAGAAACTTCATATTTAACTGACATTATACTGTGTACATTAAAGCTGTGTGTGTATAATAAAGCCCGAACGATGGCAAATCGTAAAATTTTGTAGTAAATTTTGTGATTTACCTACTTCAATGGTAAAAGTCTAAACTGTTCTTTGATGACTATTAATTTCGAACTTACTTCAATAATCTTTTGTCGAGGCCTATGTTAGAAATAGTTTTAATAGAAAGTAAAAGTTAGGACTTTAACCTTTAAAGTATATAAACTTAAAATATTTGGAAAAGTATATAAACATAAAATTATTTGGAAAATCTAAAGATTTACCCTGGTTCGGACTTTTACATTAACAAAGATATTCGTGCCGGAATACTAGCGTTGCGGTCGCAGCTTCGCCCAAGTGAACTATAACTGTTCCGTATTTTCGGCGGCCTTTTCGTTAAACAATGAAATTCCTGGAAAAACTAAAAAATGGGAGAAAAATGCCTATTTCCATCGAAAGACCCTCAAGTACCTCTATATAAAATTTCGTCATAATCGATTCAGTAGTTTGGCCGTGATGACGTTGGGTCTTCATTACTATAGTTCAGTACACACTACTGCGTACGTATTTGTCTAAATATTATTTCGTGTTGAATTGACTACATATATATAGTACGCAAGTACCTAGTGTCGAGACATTCCGTCCTCAGATTTCCGGGCAAATTTTAGAAATTTCGTGTCGAGTGGCCGCGCTTTGTCTTAACAGAGTGGAGAAATGAAAATAATAATTCCTCCGAGTGGGAATCGAACCCACAACTAATTATATTTACAGTCAGTAGAGCGTATATTCTCCCACTGCAATGCACTGGACTCTATGTGAGTTATTATATAATAGTAAATATAGAAATGCAAATCTCAATCACATAAATAGTATATTATAACGCAATTTAATATTTACTGACCACGTATTAGCTTAATGCGATATTACGCTTGCGTCACGTATAGACTTACACGTGAAGCGCTTATTGTAATTTGTAAGTATAATTATTTTTAATAATAAGTGAGTATAATAATATATAAAATTGCGGCGTAGTGGGACAGCGTCTGACTGTTAAGGAAATGGTTGTGGGTTCGATCCCCGCTCTTAGGATTAATTATACTTTTATTATTTTTATTTCTATGCTCCAGTGTGGCAAAGCGGCGCTGAGTCCTGCCACTCAACATGAAAGAAGTTGAAAAAAATCCTATTTTCTTTTTATTGTCATTTACCTTATAACTAGTTGTGTGGGAGAACTACTTGTACTTGTGTTATTTATAAAATATTTTCTAGGAAACTTATTTACTAACTGACTTGAAAGCGGCTTAGATTTATCTAATTAGAAAATATAAATGAAAGTTATTTGGTATGTTGATTGTAAAAAAAACTTAAAAATAGATTAGGTATATAAAAAGCTATATAAAAAAGAACCTGCATCTTCTTTCTTTGGACTCGAACTTAATGATTGTGGATTCAAATCAAACTTTGGGGTAAAACTTATTTTCAAAACTTTTCCAAACTCCTAAGCTGAAGTTACATATAGACTTTCTTTTCACCTTTCTAAGTGGTCGGGAAAACGCAACGAAAGCAAACCATACATCTACAAATACATTTAATATCTATATGATGCACGTGAGAACAAAAATATACAAAACTAATAAATATGTATAAAACTCTTTCACTGAGTGGCTGACATACAATGCACGTTCGAAACCACTGGGCGTAGAAAGCTATAATTCGTCATTTAAGTTCCTTGGGAAGAGCACGACGCAAGATTTATTTTTAAATTTTCTTGAAAACCTATATTTTACAGCGAGAACTGTGAATTATAGAAATGGAAATAGTATGACTGGGGTCATAGAATCAAGTTGCAGGATACGCGAAAATATATATATTTCATATAAAATATGAAATATAAATATCTCGGTGATAATGTACAGAATAAAATAGAGATATTGTCTGTTGAGTGGCGGAACTCATCTCCGCGATTTGTCTCACCAGAGCAGGGAAGAGAATAGTGGAAGTCGAACCCTCAGGCCACAACTCTGAGTTTGACTTCTAATTACTTCATATCAACTCTGCTTTCTTTGGGCTATATCAAAGTAATTATAGTTTTAATGGGGTTTTATTAGTCCCGGTCATAGGTTGACCCTGGTGGACCCAATGGTACCACCTACGTTGCAGCATCGTAGGCGTATGATAGATGATTGCATAGCTTTATGACTCACTTGCTAGTACCTGCATTGTTTAATAAAATATCTGCCATACAGCTTAGTGGGTGTATTATGTTAGCATGGCCCACGGACCCGGTGATCGTTTAGTTAAATCCTTGGGAAGGGATGATTGCAAATGAATAGTGGTTAATTTTAAATCAATTATTTTTAATTATTGATTATCTGTAATGGATTTTAATATTATTATCTTCGCACTTTTACCTAATAACAAGGTAGACAGACAAAATAATAAAACTCTATAATAGACTTGAAATATATATTATTGACAATATAAATTATTTTCTCATCTTCAAGCTTTTTCCCGCATAGCAGGTGTAGTCATTACATATGTATGTATATTTATAATTGTGTGAAAAACTTATAGCTCAATGCAAGTGAAGATATTTCTTTCTTATTTTACCTACTTGAAATAAAACAAAAATAGATTTTTTAAATATTAAATATTACTTTAAAACGGTAGTAAAAAAGATTACACACTTACACGATATTAAGAGGTTTCGATTAACGATATTAAGCGATGTAACGAGAACTATACATAACCTGATGTTAACCTTACACTAGGTTATGCGTATACTGTAAATATTGTATTGTCTACTGATTTCAACCGGTGTGCAAAAGTTTCAAACAAAACTCGCTACAAGATGTGGTTCCAAATATATTTTCATGATTTTATATCATAGATTAATAGATAAATACAAGTGAAGGTGATACAACTATATTACAGCTTCACGCTTTTCCCCTATAGCAGGGTGTCAGAGAGAACCTAGTGTAAAACACTCCGTTTTCCATGCACCTCTCGATTACGAGACATTGCGTGTTGAGTGGCAACATGACTATCACGCCACGCTTTGTCTTGTATCAGAGCGAAGAAATGAAAATATTTTTTAAATCTACCGAGTGGGGATTGAACCCACACAACCAAACGTGTTCGCAGTTAGGCGCTGTCCCACTGCGCGACGATAGCCTAGATGAAAATATGTTAAAATAGCGGTTATGTTAATATGCACTTTAGTGACATAAATTAACTTTAGTACATCAAAACAGATGTAATAATTTCTTACGACATGATCAAGGACTTGTATCAGGATAATTTGTAATAAAAAAGATTTCTTGGAATAATCAATAATATATGCTTTTGAAATACCGTACAGCGTACGTATTGTTTAATAATTATAAGTTGTTTTTAAACGTTTTAACGCAATTATTTTTTATAGAATATTTCAGCTGCTCTGACATAAATTCCCAACATTTGTTTTCTTAGTAGCGGAAATTATCGCCATATTCTAGTTGAATATTAACTACGCCGTTAAGGCAGTATCTTTTTACGCTGAAGTTAATATTGAATGTGCATTAGAAGGCAGCTTAATTTGGTGAAATTTAGGGAGTATATAAAGGTTATAAAAATAACTATTATTATAATGTGCACATGATTAGTTATAATAAGATATGTATCGAACTACACTAGCGTTACGACGAAAACTAGCATCTAACTAAAAGCTTAATTACCAAATGATGTTAAAAATAAATCAATACAAATCTGTACTTATTTATTTTCAGCCAGGTCAGACTCTAGAGAAAGATCAGGGTATACCAATAATACCGTCTCCGAATGTGAAATTTGGTTGGATCAAAGGAGTGCTTATGCGATGTCTACTAAATATATGGGGTGTTATGCTGTTTTTGAGGCTCTCTTGGGTCGTGGGTCAAGCTGGAATAGGTAAGTTGTTATTCTCCAGTCATACGACTTCCTCTTTTTATGGACAATGTTTTAAATTAACGTCTAATTTTGTTTGCGTAAAGAATACCTAATTGTATAATTATAGTAGTATGGTAAAGCTATTTCCTTTGTCGGCAGCGCAGGCATCGCTTCTAATATTGACGACGTCCGTAGTGACCACTATAACAGCGCTCTCCATGTCCGCTATAAGCACCAATGGCGTTATAAAAGGAGGTAAGTTTAAATTTAGATATATGTATTAAAAATAAAAAAATGGTTCTTTTACAATTTGAATGACGATGAATGTAAAGATTGGTTTATATGTCATAATGTATGGGTGTATAAAGTATATCCTAAGAGTAAATAATAAGTATACGAAATCTTGTTTTGATTGCATTTCTTTTTTTATTCGGCAAATATTATTTATTTTTGGTTGTAACATATATTTTTTCGTTTTTTTTTACACAATTATAGGTGGTACATACTATATGATATCGCGGTCACTCGGACCGGAGTTTGGTGGTTCAATAGGTTTAATATTTTCAATGGCGAATGCGGTCGCGTGCGCTATGTACGTGGTCGGTTTCGGCGAATCGCTTATAACGCTGATACCGGAACACGCATACATGGTCAGCAAGAGTTGGGTAAGGACGTTAAAATCTCATTTTTTCTTTTATTTAAATGCGGGCAGAGGCAAATTGCTAAGTCCACTTTTTATTTGTATGGCATAGTTGGACATGGTTTCTTCTAATCATGACGTCTTCTTGGCGCATTAATCATTCCGTAATATTATACCGTAATTTATAATTGAAATATTTTTATTCTATTGGACTACTAAGACAAAATGCTGCTTTGAGCTCCGACATGCAGCATTTGTATGTTATTTCTTTTATTAGATTTTTGTTTTACAAATTAATATAATTTTTTACATTTCCTTTAAATTAGGTTTATAAGGCTCATAGAGCTTTGTATGTAATTCCGTCTCGTTTATCCTTTTTTCTTCATTTATCCCATAAGACAAAAATAGACTAAGAGAATCTAGTGTCAATATACTTCGTTCTCCACTCCTGAATTCGAGACATTGCGTGTTGAGTGGTGGAAATCATCACCACGCTTTGTCTTTCCAGAGCGCGAAAATGGGCAAAATTTTAAATATAATTCCCCTGAGTGTGGATCAAACCCACAAGCATCCCCGCTGCGCGTTATGCTACTAACGTACTTCAATATTTTTATATATCGAAGACAATACAAAATATATGTAAAGAAAATTAATATTGGTTTTAGGACCAAGCTATCTATGGTTGTATAACTATAGTCTTACTCACTGGTATAGTGATAGTGGGTTTGGAATGGGAGGCAAAAGCCCAAATAGTACTTTTGATTATTCTACTGGCGGCCATTTTGGATTTCTGCATCGGAGCAATTATAGGACCGAAAGATGATACGGAACTCGCGCAAGGATTTGTTGGATTCAATTGTAAGTATGTAAGATATGTTGTAATGAATTTATGGATAAGATATTTTTTCTACTTAATAAGTATATTTCGTATATTCTGGTTACAAACTTTCATTTTGTTACGTTACGTTCAAATATTACGGTTTAAACGACGGGTAATTATATAAAATTGTACGATTAGCCTTGTTGCTTTACCGGTTTCTCCCGCATAGAAGGGTTGTCAGAGAGAACCTAGTGTCAAGACGCACCTTTATTGCACTTTGTCTTAATACAGTCGGCAAATAAAAGTAATACCCACTGGCAGGGTTCACAGTCACAGGCAATTACGTTTTAAATCAGACGCTGTCCCAGTGCATCATGACGGCGTCATTAGTAATAGTGGGTAGTCGGGTAATTGAATTAAATAATATTTCAGTATGTATATAACATATAATTTTGTCCGTTTCAGCGACAGTTTTCTACGACAACGTAGGTCCGGATTACAGGAATTTTGAAGGTGTTGAACATAACTTCTTCTCAGTGTTCTCCATCTTCTTCCCTGCTGCCACCGGGATATTGGCTGGTGCCAATATATCTGGTGATTTAAAGGTATATAGTAAATATTCGTATATAGTGTATTATTGAACTCTCTCTTTTTTGCGTCGAAATTTGTCTATTTTTCGACAGAATTCAGAGGTGGCATGAATGTAAAATTAACTTATATTTTTATTATGTTAAAAGTGATATTCACCCACTTATTAAATTGAACGTTTCGGGACTCGAACCCGTACATCTTGGAAATAAAAAAAAAATGTTGTAATAAGTATATAAGAATGAAAATTCCCTGCAGGATCCGCAAAAGTCAATACCAAAGGGCACGTTACTAGCGATCCTGCTGACAACGGTGTCCTACATAGTGATCGCGGGGATCGCGGGCGGCGTGGTGCTGCGCGACGCCAGCGGGCAGCTGGGCCTGCCCTGCGGCAATGGCACGCGGTGCGTCTACGGGCTGCATCACAGCAACGACGTGAGGCTCCGTTCAACGTCTCTTTCACCTATGTATTTTGTATTATGTGACAAAAAAGTTATGTTCTATCCGTAATAAAATACCAAAAACGTATAAATATTATCTGATTCCGATTTCTATTATAACAATTACTTTACAATTTACTTGAAATTCGATTTTTATACCTTCACCAATTGACCTACTTGTCATGTATATCTTTGTCCCACTTCAGGTGAAGTAGATCTTACAATGTATTGTAACATTTAAAGGAATTTGATATTGTGTATTTGTAGGTAATTCGCCTGGTCTCGGTGTTCGGTCCTCTCATCTACGGCGGATGCTTCGCCGCCACTCTGTCTTCTGCATTAGCGTCACTAGTGTCCGCTCCAAAAGTGTTTCAGGTATTATAAAACCAATAAAACTCTTAACTATGTTATTTTTATTTAACTTAGATTTGATTTATATAATGTTAATATATTTAAATAATTTAAAACGACGACTTTCTGTCAGTCCCTTTATTCGAGGATATACAATATTTTTGTTTTGCGTTAATTTTGTGAAATTCAGTGTTTTTTTATTTGCTTTTTGTCTTTACATGTTTGCATTGATCGTTCTCTACTATCCGTGTTATTTAAAGGTATCGCATGATGGATGAGCTTCCAAACTGCAATAATAAAAGAAATAACAAAAAAAACTATCCATCGTGAAACAGTGTCGGCAGCGTCTGTCTGCAAAAAAGTGGGAAAGATCATAGTTTAATTGTTTTCTTTAAACCGTTCTAATGAACAAGATAAAGCGTGGCGCTGAGTACGAATTCAAGCGGATAGTCGAGAACGGAACGGAATGTCTTGCCACTTAGGTTCTCTTTTGACAGGAACACACTGCTTAACAGGAAGAAGCGAAAAAATAAAAATAACATATTTCAGGATTGATTTTAATATGATTCTTATAAAAAATACTTGTAGTAGTGTAATATTTAGACGGTTAATATATTTATTATATATTTTTAGGCTTTATGTCAAGACAAGTTGTACCCGTATCTGGAGTTCTTCGCAAAGGGCTATGGCGCGAACAACGAGCCAGTGCGCGGATACGCACTTACTTTTGTCATAGCTGTTAGTTTTATTCTCATGGGTATGTACTAAAGTAGTTACATTAATACGTTATATGGCAACACAATAAAGTTTTAAAGCACACGTAATAGATTTACTTTTATTTTTCTATAAATGTATTCTTTTAAAATATTTTTAGGTGGCCTAAATCAAATAGCGCCGCTAATATCTAATTTCTTCCTCGCGGCGTACGCGTTGATCAACTTCGCCACGTTCCACGCGAGCCTCGCCAAGCCTGTCGGATGGAGACCCACTTTTAGGGTAAAAATATGATTTTTTCAAATATTTTGTTATATATGACTGAAACCTGTTGAGGTACTATTGACTAGTATGTCTAATTGAGTATAGCGGTTGTGGACAAAGGCACAGAAAGGTAAGGTGTGTGCGGTAGAGAACCGCTGAGAGCACACTGTGAGGATCAAAATAGTAATTATTTAGCCTTAGATCTAAAATGAAATGGATAATATGAATCGAAACAAGATTCACAAGGTTTTTACAAAGTGTAGAGGCCACAGCATTACATTAATAGATTCTTTTTGTTCTACATAAAATCAATTTAAAAATAAATTATTATATTAATACACTAGCTGTGCCTGCGACTTAAATACTTAAAAGAAAAGTAGCCTAAGTAACTCGTTATTACATCAGCTTTCTGCCAATAAAATCCCGTCAAAATCGGTTCAGCCGTTCCAGAGATTCGCCGGAACAAACAGACAAATAAACACACAAAAATTTGTAAAATTGCTATTATGGTATATGGTGTACCGTGTATACATACATACATATGCATGTAATAAAACAGTTATTTTAATATTACAAACAGACATTCTAATTTTATTTCTTTGTATAGATAATAAAAAAGCCTTCAGGAAGTTGTTAGCCTTTGCGAGTATGCAATTTGGCATACTTGAAGCTTACAATTTTTTCCATAAATGCATTAGAACTATTAATAAAATAAATATTCTCCGTAAATCGCTATAAATGTACACAGCTGTACAACATGTGGCTGTCGCTGGTGGGCGCGGTGGTGTGCGTCGCCATCATGTTCGTGATCTCGTGGGCGACCGCGCTCCTCACTTTTGCGTGTCTGCTCGCTTTGTATCTGCTCGTGTCTTATCGGAAGCCCGGTTTGTGATTGTTTTCATTGCAAATATATAGAGTACTGCATACATTGTGACGCAGTGGGATTGCTTCGGATTGTTGTGCGTTCGAATCTCACTTGCTAGAGTGTTTTTTACATGTATTTTAAGTATTTTTAGTGGGTTCGACTCCCAAACGGTGGAGTTATATTAATTTAATTATTTTCATCATTTTTGCACTGATGAACACGACAAAGCGCGACGTTAAGCTCCGCCATATGAACTGCATTGTATTGAATAATTACAAATAATAATTGTTTCAGATTCACGCTTTTTCTCTCACAGCAGGATATACCTAGTGTCAAGACACTCCGTCTTCCAATTTAGACCTGAATTCGTGACATTGCGTGTTGAGTAGCGGAACTGTACGCCGCCTTTTGTCTTACCAGAGCGGAGATATTAAAATAATTTATGTACAATTATGTCCCCGAATAGGAATCGAACCCACGATCAATCGGGTTTACAGTCAGACATAGGCCACGATGGCCGTTAATTAAATAATAATAGGTAACTTTTATAATATATTGTTTCTTTTATTAGATGTAAACTGGGGCTCTACAACTCAAGCGCAGACGTACAAGGCGGCGTTGGCGGGTGTGCATCAGTTGAATAGAGTTACTGAGCATGTTAAAAATTACAGGTAATTCTATTGTTATTATTAAGCAAGTTTACCTTAATATTAAAGTAGTTGTCACAATAAACAAAAATTATGTTTTTTTTTACCGCATTTTATCTTATGTGTGCAAATAACACTTCTAAAAATCTTAATTTTTTTTTAGAAAGCGTATAAATATTTGAAAACTTAGCGCGGTCGTAACATTTGGATAATTTCCAGGAGGCGTGGGTTATAGTCCCGTTACGTTAAAATTATTATGCTTTTTAAAAATGTTTTTCATACTTTAATTGTGTGAATGAAAACTGTATAAAATATTTGCATAAAAATTACGTGTAACTAAATAAAATACATTCAGCGTTTACTGAAAGAACTTGTATGTTCGAAATTTTTAATACATATTAAGTCATTTAAGAAAGCGAATGCCAGTTTAAAATGTTACAATAGAATTTTAAAAATTTATAATGTAATATCAATATAATAATTATTACTTAATTTGTACATCACATTGAATTAAAAGAAAATAGATATACGCATAAAAAGAACATACAAAAGGCGTCCTTATGGGTAAATCATCTCTTTCAGACATGTATGTCGAAGAATTGTTATAATAATAAAATGTGAGGTGGTGGACATATTAAATATACAATACATAAATAATCCATACATACACTTTGCTATTATTATAGTATAATATATATGATAAAATATTATAAGGACAAATTCTGCTTGAATTAATTAGAGTCAATAAGTTTGTTAATATTCTTTTATATAAGAATAAATGAACATAAATATTTTATAGATTTTGTTTTTTTTAACAGGCCCCAAATCTTAGTGCTGACTGGATTCCCCGGTGAAAGGCCATTGCTCACTGACTTCACTTATCTCCTCACAAAGGGTCTGTCTTTAATGCTCTGTGGACATATTATGCAGGTATTAAAATTTTTCATTTCGTTATTTTATAGGTATATAGAGGCCATCTTGGCGCAGTAGGACAATGTCTGACTGGAACCGTAATTGGTTGTGAGTTCGATTTTCACTCGGGGGAAGGATTATATTTAAATTATTTACATTCTGTTTTTATTCGGTACAAAGACAAAGCGCGACGTTGAGTTCCGCCACTCAACTAGCAATGTCTCCATTTTGGGCGTAAAGCGGAAAGTGTCTTAATACTAAGCACTATTTGACTACCCTTTTTTACGTGAGAAAATCCGTTACGGATATCCGATCGAGAACTCGGACTGGCAGAGCTTAGCCGTCTGTATACCCAATAAAACCTCACGGTGCTCCTTCTCAACCGCCACTAGCCGGAGTCACGGCAGCTCCCAGTCTTCCGTGAACCCCGGCGGACACTGGCTATATGCTATACGGGAAAAGCGTGAAAGTGGAAAATATATATATGCATGATTAAATTAAACAACGTGTATCCTTTTACGACGTAATCAACTAAACTAACTTATTTGACCAAATAGTAAAATAAGTACTTTAATTACCGCTAGAGGCGCTAGGAGCTTCTTTGCATATCAAACAACATGCTGTTAGTAACAAAGTCAAAATTATATTTTGAATATTAATTTTTTACTAAAAGAGGACGAATTTATTCGTGAATTTTAGGTAAAAATTCTGTTCTTACTAAATTATTCTCTTTTTATTTTATTTCAAATTCATTTTATTTATTAAAGTGAATGAAAATAATAATATAAAAAATAGGCGGTTTATACCGTATTACCTGTTACTCTATATGTTTAAATAAAAAATAAACTAACATCTGTGTAAATTTAAAAAGAAAACAAGGGCGTTTTTATGCTTAGATCTCTACAATTTATGATTTTATAATTATTTCAGAGTCAAGTGAATCATCGCACTCGTGAAGCATTAACTAATCGCTCTTACCACTGGTTCCTAAAGCGGAAGATAAAGGCTTTCTACTCGTTAGTTGATGATGTTTCGTTTAAAGATGGCGCTAGTGCTTTGATACAGGTAGTACTTTTTTTAATATTTTTTTTTATTTTGCTTCGCATAAATATTTTATTAAACTTTGACTTGCTTTGTAATGCTTTTCTCGTTATAATTATGAACTTCGTTATACAGAATGTTTATATTTAATAAACATTATAATAATTTATTTTATTTTCTTAATATCTTTTTTATATTATTTTTTATGATGTTCTAGGCTAGCGGTGTTGGAAAATTGAAGCCTAATATCCTCATGATGGGTTTTAAAGAAGACTGGCAAACGTGTAACCGCAACGAGTTGGCTGAATACGTTGATGTTATGCAGTTAGTATATGATACTTTATTAAAAAAAAAATTAGATATAGGTATTAGAAGAGCTTGGCTGACCTTCTAGTTAACAGAATCCCCCGGAGCCCCCGGAGTTAGGAAGGTGTGTGTGAAGAGGTTAATAACTGCACAAGGCTTAAGAAGTATGCAGGGATGCATTTGGCGCACCGCACTCTCTGACTACCCCGCTAAAAACGTGAAGCTTAAAAATAATAATGTAATTAATATTCTAGATTTGATTCATTTGCCTTTACTTAAATGAGGATAAAATTAAAATGTATTTTTCAATAATTACCCATAACTTCAATAAGTTACAATAAGCTGGCCTTAGAAAAACATATTTTAAAAAAGTTTCTTACATAAACAACAATAATGGAACTATTTTGTTAACATTTTTTAAAGTGTTATTCCCACACTAAGGAAATTGAAAAAGACATATTTAGAAAACGTATAAAAATTTGAACGCTATTTGTTGTTAGCATCTCTGTAGAGAGATTTTTACAAATTTCTGCTACCCAAAGATTATTCTACGAACAATCGTCTGGCAAGAGAGAATGCTAACAACAAATATAAGTTGTAATAAGCGTATAAGAATTTCAACGTAGCTGGAGGTGGGACGCATGGCTTAGCGGTCAGAGCGCTTGAACGGTTTTCAAGAGGCGCGGGTTCAAATCCCGCTGCGTTCAAATTTTTATACGTTTTCTAAATATGTCTTTTTCAATAATGGAACTACTTTAGTACTTAATTGGAGTTAAAAAATATATCTATGAAGTAACCTTATTAGTGACTAGATATCATCCGCAATTTGGTAAGCGTAGACTTTATGGTAAGTAGCTTTATTGCTGGAGTATAATTGAATGTAAAATTAAATAATTGTGCCCTTTTTCATAGGAATTTCGAAAAATTGTAGACTAGCACTCCCTACTATGTTCAAAGAACAAACTATGTTCAAATTTTAATCTAGAAAATCTGATCTAACATCGAGTTCACGACCATCTCGTCTATATATATATATGTTACTGTAGAAGTCTATACTACAGTAAATTTTAAGATTTTCTAGATAAAACTTAATATTTATAAACTTTAATAGTGGAATTACCAACTGTTTCTAACATAATCTGAACGACAATTACCGGTTCTCTTAGAAATGAAATATAAGTTTTACTTATATGTATGGGTTCGAAATTAATGACAATCTAATAACGATTCCGGGTTTTTACTATTAAAGTCAGTAAATTATAAGTGTTATTGGGAACCTGGTTTTTGACAGTAACATTTTATATGTCAAAGCTCTTAAGCACATATCTTCATTTTTTATTATGATGTATCAAATAATAATTTTGTCCTGTATACAACAATAATGATCCATGTGTACGGTTAGCAAGAGACGCGAGTCGAATCCGCTGCGTTGAAATGATATATTTTTTATAATAATGTGTCTTTTGTAACAATGTAACAATCGGCAGCAAGGCGCTGGACGTGCACATGGCGCTGGCGCTGCTGCGCGTGGAGGGCGGGCTCTGCGGCGGCGCGCTGGACGACGACCTGCACGCCTGCCTGCGCGCCGCGGACGACGCCTCCGCCTTCGCGCGTCTGTACCCACCCCCACATCACTGAGTCCCACCCTTCGTAGTTCTTCTTTACACCTCTCCCATGCTATGCGTGGCAAGATAAAACATTTCATTTTATTACCACAGTGTGTAATTAGAATTTTGAAATTTTCGAACAGCAAAATATAATGTCGAGAAAATGAAGTTCAATGTTCTTTTAAATTTTAAAAGGGTTGTAAAACTACTGCTGAATATTGGTATAATATTTATTTTCATTCTTCAAGTGTTTTTTCTCACCAAGCAGGTTCAATGGGCGACAGTTTCAAGGAATCGAAGTCCACTGAAAGCTTGAATTCTCAATCGAGAGGTAATAATGGTACCATTGTATTATTTAAATGTTTGTTACAAAGCAGTATTGTTTAATACGAACTCTCATAATAACATTAAAAAGAATAATATCCTAATATACGCAAACGTGTTTTAATATGAAAATAACTGTTTTTAATAATGAAATAACAATTATGGCAGAGAGAACAACAAGACACTACTACTTTCCGCACGAGTCTGTCTTGAATGGCGGAACTCAACGCCGCTTTGTCTTGTCACCAGACCGGAGAAATGAAAATAATTTAAATATGATCTTTGTGATCAGACGAGATGGCTAGTTGCCATATAACAGTAATATGTAAATATATTTGATTGATTTATGTACCAGTTGGCTTGTCCGCAGACGACAGCAGCTTGTCGGACGTGTCGGTGTCGGGCGAGCGCCGAGTGTCGCCGCACCCCGCAGCTAAACACCGCAAGGCGAAAGAGAAGTACTTTAATTAATACTATTTTTTCTAAATTAAAGGTCCAGTTGTCGTGACATTTTGTACAGCTTTAACTAAATTATTTCAAAACGAAAGAGCTACGAATAAAAAAGTCAATTTCTTTGTTAATAAGCTATAATATACTATGTAAACCATTACATTACATTATTGAAACATTGAGGCCTTCCTGGTGTGAGTTCGATTCTCATTTTACTACCTTGATATGTAAGGTTGCCTTAACCTAAACCTGTATGTTAAATTAACTATTCTAGTAAAACACTAAGCGAAGTGGTGCGTCGTATCGGCATAACGAAAGCTCGACGCGCGTCTTCCTTCACGTCCGTAGAGCAATTCACTAAGAAGCAGCCCGGCACGGTCGATGTGTGGTGGCTGTATGATGACGGAGGTAAGCGGATTTTTAGTTTCTTTTTTATTATGTAATCTATTAACGGAATTAAAAAATATATTTAAAAAACGTATAAAAATGTGAACTCTCGCCTCTTAGAAACCGTCTAAATCCCGCTGCGTTCAAATTTTTATACGGTTTTCTAAATATGTTTTCAATTTCCTAAGTGTGCGATTAACACTTTAAAATTTAAAAAAAAATACAATAAAGTGAAATATGCTACCAACCTTCTATTACAAAACCCTCAAGTATGTCTATATACAAATTTTATAACAATCGGTTCGGCGGTCGGCTCGGTGATGTCGTCACAGACAGACAGTTACTTTTGCGTTTGTAATATTAGTATCGATTTTAAAGGCGTTAAATACTAGATGAGCTAGGTGGTGGCAATATGATTTAGATACATTTTTATACATTCGTTTAACTAAAAATGTTACTAGCAACCATTGCGTATAGTCAAATACTTCTTAATGTCATTAATTTATATATATTTTTCAAAATCTGATATTAATATTAAAACTAGGTAGTTTTGACAACAAAACGACAATTGTCAAGCAAAATTAGTTAATTAATGTTCGAAATATAAGTAATAATATATAACGATCAGAAATTTCCTACAATTTTTTAATACACGAAAGGCTATTTTTGTTTGTTTTACAATTAGTGATAACATTGTCTTTAAAAGGATTCACTATTGAAAATATAAATGATTATTTGATAAAGAACGATGCTATTTACGATATATTTCGATTTGATTGAAGATCAAACAATGACAAACATGCGATTGAATATATTAAAGTAATATTTTATTTATTTTCCTTTCTCCTCTCTAATAAGACAATGAATATAGAGTCTCTGATCGAGCTGGAAACGGACAACGGAGTGTCTTGACACTAGGTTCTTACTTGCTGCCTAATAGAAAAGAACTGAAGCTGAAAACATATTTTATATCGCAAACTAACTTTACAGGTTTAACACTCTTACTGCCATACATATTATCGACACGACGCGCGTGGGCGGCGTGTCCCTTGCGCGTGTTCACGCTCGCCAATAAGAACACCGAAATGGAGATCGAGGAGCGCAAGTTAGTATATAACCATCTTTATTCATATATTTTATATTCAAAGTCAAATAATTTTATTCAAAATAAGGAGATACATGCTTCATTTTTTAAACGTCAAATTATTTAATTTACCATTTGCATTTATTTGTGCGTATATTGTATTAGTGGAGTGGAGGCAGAATAGCGATATTATGTTATGTCACTCATTCTTATCATTATCAGTGGGACAGTGTCTGTTTGCGAACGTGCTTGTTTTGTGGGTTCGAACCTCACTCGGGAAAATGATCATTTTTTAATTATATTAATTAAGTCAGTCTCGTTAGACAAAGTGTTGCGTTGAGTTAGGTCTCTCAACACGCAATGTCAATGTCTGAAATTCGGTTAGAAAGTGGAGAACGGAATGCTGACACTAAGTGTGCTTTAATTCTATGTAAGAAAATCAACACTAAATACTGAACTAAGGATGTTGGCGATTTATCATTTTTATGTAATTTGTTTTAGTATGGCGTCTCTATTATCAAAGTTCCGTATAGACTATTCGGCTTTGAAAATGATCCCCGACGTGAACAAGAAACCGAAGGACTCCACTCTCGCCTACTTTGATGAACTCATCGCGCCTTTTAAGACGACAGATGATACTAATGATGAAAGTAAGTGAATAGATCTTTCGTTTATTTGCTAAGTGATTATGTAAAATAACAGTTAAAAATCATATAATATGTTGTTATATAATAATTAAATATGTATTGGATATTTGATATTTTAGGCAGCCACTGTAAATTTTTTTTAGAATAAAGTACTCTAAAAAATTACCAATAAATAGTTTTCAATTATTTTTATAGTAAGTAAATATTTATAACAGCATATAGTTCTATTTATGTAGAACGATGAAAGAGAGAACCAAGTGTCTAAAGAACGTTTGTTGTCCACACCAGTGTCGATAACGGAAGCGGACCTGGTGGCGGCGCGCTCGCGCACGCACCGCTACCTGCGCGTGCGCGAGCTGGTGCGCGCGCACTCGGCGCAGGCGCGCCTGGTGTGCGTGACGCAGCCGATGCCGCGCCGCCGCCTGCCCGCGCCGCTCTACGCCGGCTGGCTGGCGGCGCTGGCCTCCGCCGCGCCCTCCGTGCTGCTCGTGCGCGGCAACCACGCCGCCGTGCTCACCTTCTACTCCTAGCTACTCTACCCGTTACTATCATATTAAATCGCAAAAAAGGGTTTCTTTAGTAATCTAGTAAGTTAGCTTTTCTTTTTTGTATTTTAGTAGAGACTTTAAAAATCATAGACAAAAAATAGACTAAAGATATGGAATAGAACAGCCTTGTGCTGAAATAGCGAACACATCCATATTTTACTTTTAGTATGAATTCATTTTACTTGATCATATTGTGAAAACCATAGTGTTGTAGAAAATGAAAAAAAAATCTGACATTTAAAATGCATAATTATGAAATCAATTTAATACTTGAGCTAAATAATAGATTTTCTTGTAATTTAATTTACTTATATATACACGAACATATTAAAGTATTATTAGTATTGTATAACAACTGTCTAACGTAACCAACTTCTATATCTAATTATACAAGTGAAGCCCTAACACCCTCATACGTAATATTATGTAAATATAATATCTTTAGCTGCATTACTTACGTACGCTATATTGTATTTAATTAAATGCAGCATGGTAAAAAAGGCCAAATGCGAGACGGTTCTATCTAAAAATGCTTCCATACGTCTATGTTGCTGGTATTCATGTCTTAATTCTATGACTGTATATTTACTGTATTCTGTATATTTATTGACATAATATTATAAATTGGTAATAATCGGTAGTTAACAAAATTTACAGGAATAAAAAAATGTGTTATTAACCACATATAATATATTTTCATGTTAGTTTCCGCTTTGGTACCTTAGACTAAACGCGGGGTTGAGTTCTGCCACTCATCACGCTATGTTTCGGATTTGGGTGGAAAGTGGAAAAGCGTGAAGCTGCAAACAAATCAGCTAATAGATAAATTAGGTGATTATATTACAGACTACAGAAATTCTTTAATTTATTTTTCACACTTAATTAAAAAATATTGATATACTGAAATATTGATATACTGATTATTACTTTAATCATTATTATATTAATACATAAAGAAGAAAACTTTGGATTCTTTCCTTGAAGTGTTGAATTTTTTTCGGAGAAGGAGTGCAGAAAGGCAATGTTTTTTAAATAAATATTACACACACTACCATGTGTTTAACATATTTATATAAAGGGACATACTAGTTGCCAAGGCAACGCGTAGTTAACGCATCGACGGGTCTATTAGTTAGTATAACAATTAAACATTCCTTCATCCTGAGAGTACAAATATTTATGTAAAGTAATTTGACAGTATGTCAGTACAGATTCTAAAAGGTTTTAGGTGATATTTTTTTATATTAGTAAAAATAACTTCAAGTTAGCTGTTTACAGTTTACGGAGGTAAATATTTTACTGAGTAATAACTTTTGTTTTGTTATACATATACTCGGGTATTATTCATATATAAATTTTAAATATTTAAGTGTTGCGTTCAAAAACCCAAGATTTTTAATTGTACTCAATTTTATATATTTACGGGATTAAATTTGTACGGAACATCAATACGTAAGTAATTTTGAACGTATGACTCATATTTAGAAGTATATAAATTTGAGTAAACAGGAGAGCTTTTTTATAGGATTAAACTGTGTAATAATCGTTGGGTAGCAAAGTTTTGTATAAATGTTTCTACTGAAGTGGTGACAAAAAATATTGAAATAACTGTTTAAAAACGTATAAAACTTTAAGATAGCAGGATCTTTTACGTTTTTCATTCACATTTAAATACTCCATTAATAGAAACGTTTTATATGTATATTTTGTTCTCAATATATTTAATATCTACACTATGTCGGGATATTAACCAGAAATTTAATATGCACGCGATTGCACACATACTACAAGGTAATATGAATGACAATTGATTTGAGTGGCTTTGTATCGAGTTAATATCGATATTGACGTACGAGTACATCGATTTTATAAGAATCTACCTAATCGCCTTAATCCTAAACGTGCCTAAACATTTAAAAGTATTAAAAATTAGTAATTTTATTAAATTTGAAAAAATCTTGATCTGAAATAAGATCTGCCGTTTTATATATAGTTATATGGAATACCTTCTATTTTTGTAATATCTTTTTATATACATGGGTATATTTGTATTTGAAAATAACTTTGTATTCGTCTTTTACGATACTTTTTGCATCGGTTTATAATGTATTTTATATATTTTTGGATCCAGTGGTTTTTAGAACTGGTTAGGAAGTGGGAGTTGGTAGTCGCAGGTTCGATTCTCTTTTGGATATTGTAACTTTACAATACATATTTATTATTTATTTAATAACGTATGTTAAATAACCTTTTTTAAAGTTTATAATATTGTTCTATTTCGATTTCATTTATTTATTAACTAATTATATATTAAAATATTTTTTGTGTGTTTGTACTTTGACTATTTTGTATATTTGATTTAAAATAACATTTAATTATATTTAAATAAATAATTAATCTCATATTATTTGATAAAAAAAATCAAAATTAACCATGTGACATTTTAGTTGTAATTAATTATAATTAAATAATTTGTAAAATTAATTTATTTTATTAATGAACAATAATTTTAATATTTAAATTATAAGTGTCTGTTTCTTAGCTTATATTATTTTATAGTATACTAATGTTTACTTATTCTTTTAAATTTTTTTATAAATTTATTTGTATTTTTTTCAATAAATTACATTAATTTGCACTAACTTTTGAAGTAACAATCAAGAATAATTATTATAATAGATAATTGTTTTTCAGAAACAGTTGTATATGGAAACGAATCAATAACGCTATTTTCTACTGAAAATTTCAGACTACACTTGACTACTAGAGTTAAATAAGTAAAGAGTTAAATAAAATAAAGCGCTGGTGCCTTTTTTATTTGCAAAAAACTGGAAAATCTTATTTCCATATACGACAAAACAACTTGTTTAATAACATGACTGTACCTGAAGCATATAATCTTATACATTTAGTTATTTATTGAAATATTCCTAATGATTACTAATTACGTATATTTTAATTGTACCTACATTGTGTTGTAAACAAGATTTGAAAAATTATAAATAAATAAAGTAAAACAAATGTTTTATTTTGTAAATATGTCTCAGTTTTCAAAATATCAAATGTTTTTTTTCTATTATATAACTATTTCATGCCCGCAAATCCGATTGCGTGGACTATATGACATTGACACTACTTCCATATACCATGTTGACCTTAAAATTTGAACTTAAATTTTAATAACTTTCTTTAAAAAGTTATTTTCTCTCTTATTTTTTTACCTTTAACAGTTTTTATGTCATCTGACAAAAAGGACCTATAGTCCTCTTCTACTCAAATTGGAGACATTGTGTATTGGATGCCGGTACTCAACACCTCGCTTTGTCTTACCGGATTTTCTCTCATTTAATACAAAGTGGGAAGGTGTGGACATTTCTCAGTGAAAACAATACAACCATTTCTTCAAGTCACGATACACGATTGCCTCACATGTTTAAAGTTAATCAGCCAAAATTATGATTTTCATATTATTCTGAAATCAATTGCCTTATAAATGACTGAGTTTTGAAGATACATATGTAAAAATACTATACTATTCTATAAAAAATTTATCGTAACCAAATCTTAAATTCAAATATTTAAAATACTCTAACGATTTAACAAAAATTTAAAATATTTTAATGATTTAATTAATTAAATTATCCAATAAGAAAGTTGCGATATTTTGTAATCGTGGAAGTAGATCATCTTGCTTACGCCGCGTTAGTTAGTTGACTTTTGACTGGTCAACCTAAATACCACAATGGAATCGATCTCGCAACCGCGACTCTAATAGATAAAATTTTATTTTGATACTTTATAATTTAATAAATAAAAAAAATAATATGAAATATGAACAAAATCTTAATAGAAGATATGTTTTTTTATTATTTTTATAATATTCCGCCTACTGACGTTCTTAACTACATATATTGCAAATATTTCTTAGCTAATTTGCACAAAACAATGCATTTTATTTCAGCAGAAATATGTATCATGAATAGGTTTGTATTTCAAAAATTATTAATTTATATTTAAGAAGAATTTTAATGGCAAACATTGTTGCCTTTTTTACGAAAATCCTGTGGATTGCGGAAAGGATTAGTACGAAAATTGACATAAGTAAAGTTTGTATCCAGAAGGAGGAAAACGATGCATTAGAAAAACATCAAATTATTAAAAAAGTATTATTTAATGCGTTAATACATTCGACATTTTCATTTTACACACAAGTCACATTACGTATATTTTACGCATCAACGAGTCTACTAGTATTAATAAAAATGAATTCATAATTCATATAGATATTACACTCATATTTTATACCTATTACTGAACTAAATACCTTTTAAGTGGGTTAAACTGTGTTTTAGTACCGTTTAGCTCACGACTATCTAGTAGATAATTTAGTTTGTAATTTTTTTGCAATAGTAATTATTATATAATTTTTAAGTAAATTTAATGCAAATAATATGCATATTTTACGTATTTAAAATGATTACAATGGACATTATACTTATTTTCCTCATTTAATGTGTGTTTGCAAATACAATAAATTACTTTATTAATGGATATTTATAATGGAACATTACCGTGAAGTTGTCGTAAGACTAAATTGTAAATAGCAACTACTGTCACCTTACAATACGAAGTTGGATAATTAGCCGTTTTCTTAAAAATACTTTATTTTGCAACTTTTATTGCAGTTCTTCACATTTAGCCCGAATTAGACACATTGCGTTTAGAATGGCGGAATTCAACGCCGCGCTTTGTCATCAGAGCGTAGAAATTATTATAATTTATATTTAACCATTTCCCTAAGTCGGTATCGAACCCACAACCACCACGTGAGAGACGCTGTAAGTAAGTAAGAAATGCATTTCGTCTAACAGGCTAGCTCGGTTTCCTTAAGATAAGGACATTAAGTACGTAATAAAATATTTAAGGATAATAAAAACAAGATTAAATCTTATTTACATAAGATTAAATGTAGCTTAAAAGCCGATAAAGATACAAAGCTATTAACTGTGTTCCTTATGAAATGTTTTATTAAACTTCTGTATCGTATTTTGGTAAATAAAAAAGAAATTAATTACCATCTCCCGTAGGTACAGGTGAGTGATAATTATGAAGACTTTAATATGATTATGATACGATTTACTAACTATTGTTATATTTCCGCAGCATTTTTATTACATTAGAAAATTACAATCTGTTATGCAGTATTTAAATATTTTTAACAACAAGATATATTTACTTAACTTTACTTTTGTGTTATAAGGGTATAAGAACTTCAACGTAGCTGGGTAGAACGCATTGCATGGCGGTCAGAGGGTTTGGACGGATTCTAAGAGTAGCGGATTCGACCCCTGTTCAAATTTTTATACGTTTTTTAAAAATGTGTTTCAGATCTTTAGTGTGTGAATACTTTAAAAATGTTTAAATATAGACTATTTATTTTCCCATTCCCAATATTACATGCACAACAGCTAACCTTTTTAAAAGTATAAAAATAATTTAAGTGATATTAGTAAACTATAAATATAAACAATGTCTTAGTTTGTTATCAATGGACCCTTTAGTTACGTTATCGCTAGAATTCCATAAGCACTTCTTGAAAAAGTGCGCAATGTATACACGACCAACATATGTAATAACATAACTTTTTAACAAAAAAATTAAACTGAGACTCATTCCCCATTTTTCTACACGTAGTGTTTTAGAATGTTAGTTCAAAATATTCATGGGTCCAACTTCAATTGATAATCAAAATTAGTCTAAGATGTAAATACTTATGCCAGGTCATAAATAGATATACATGTTAAATTGAAAACCTCCTCCTTTTTTTCGTCGCTTAAAAATGACATTTTACAGATATAAATTTTTCTATGAACCTTATATTTCAACAGGATATTATAAATAAAATACCTGGCCATATATCTAGCATTTAACTAACTAAAAACATTTTAAAAACTAACTAATTTGATGCATAACAAATTATTAAATGTCATTTAGAATATCCCAAAGGTTTTCTAAGCTAGGATGTGCAATTATCTCAATGAAAATCACTGCACTCGCGGCTAGCTCGATTCACCACTGGTCAAACTCAAAAGCAAAACCAGTCCACTAGCGAGCGTCGTGTTGACTGAACGTTGCTGTTACGAACGTTTCCCGCGCAAATCTCGACCTAATTTTTGTGTAGCTTTTTTTTTATTGTGTTCTCTGTGTTTTGTGTACGTGACCTTAACTATACTGATTACTGGATGCTAAGGATCCAGGTTAGTTATATTATTTTTTTATTTTTAACTGTACAAAAATATTTTTCATTTTTTTTTTTTAAGTGACGATGACAAGATAGTAATACAATTTTTTTTCAATCAAATATTGTATAAACAGATGTGTATTATGACTGTTATTCGTTTTTATTAAATAAGTCCTTATTTTAGTTCTATCTACAACTTGGCTTTATATTAAAATAGAATTATTGTTAATTATATCTTACATATAAAGTGATAAATAAAACACCTCTTGAAAAATAAATTACAATTAAAGCTTTTTATATTAAGGATGTTATAAATTAATGTAATAATATTGAGATAATTAATAAATTGTGTTAAATTATTTATCTGCGTACCAATTGATAATTCAAAAAATATTTTAACGACCGTCATCGGACCTTTAATCTGTCTATAACTATTAAATAGAAAAAAAACACACAAAATGAAACAGCAATGCCTGCCTATTTTAAATAAAAAAAACAAAACGAAACGAAGATTACATACAACTACAAATGCTTAAAAACAAGATGTTAGTCAAGACGAGAATATTGATGCAACGATAGTCGCAACTCGCAATAGTGATCAGTTTGAATCTTTATTTTCCTCTTGACTTGTTCTGCAACTGTCACAAGCTGGTTTAGAGATGTTTTATAACTTATTTATGAGCTCCATCGCGTAACATTTTTATGTTGCAAATAATATAGGTGCTATTCCTGGTAGCTGTAATTTTTCTGCAGAAACGTACTAATTAAATACATGAAATTGCCTTAGAAGGTGTGAGTAAGCTACAAAATAAATATGACAAGCAAACGAAATATAATATCTATGATTTACTTTATAAATAATACATCTTATGTGCCAAAAACCATTAAATTATTCAATGACATTTAAAATAAAGCAACTAATACTAATGAAATTATACGTATAATATGTTTTACAAGAGTTTAATTTGAACAATATTTATAGAAGATATTGCAATTAACCTTGAAAATGAAAATGAAATGGCTGCTTAC
Organism: Podotricha telesiphe; assembly: GCA_038994665.1. Classification (NCBI taxonomy): domain Eukaryota; kingdom Metazoa; phylum Arthropoda; class Insecta; order Lepidoptera; family Nymphalidae; genus Podotricha; species Podotricha telesiphe. Next base: position 288,380 of record JAOYRR010000321.1, on the reverse strand, counting down.
TCTATCTGATTATGTAAGTAAATAACAGAAGCCCTTTGACTGGATAATACTTATAAGGGTCCTATTATAGTACATTTCATGGGTCATCCTCTCTCTACCTGTTTAAAGTTTAAGTCACTAATCAAATGCTGAAAATAGGGACAGATGGAGAAATCGTACAATCTCGCGCTCAATTAGCAAACACACTTCATGACCACGACCATTTCGACAGGACCGTACGACTAAGAAGAAGTCACTAATCCAACTAAAGTATATCTTAGTAATTTTAGTAATCTAATGGAATCTGATACCTGTGGCAAATTTGGAAAATCCTAACCCAATAATGTTCTCCCAACGAGGTCGTGATAAGTAACTTCTCCTATATAAGTAAAACATATTATAAATGTTCCACATAGTAAAAATTATGAGTCTGTAAGCCAATTCCTTATTTTAATTAATTAATTAGATACGGCTACTTTGCTACTTTGCTTTACTGTATTTTTTTGACCATAAACAAGACATTTATTTTATTGTAACTCGTGTTAAAAAGTTATATCATGCATAATAAGAAAATAATATGTTTGAATACCTAATATGTCAATGGTAGAAAAAAAATACTTGCAAAATAAACTTTTTTTAGAACACGTATTTTCCCGTATAGCATGGTAGAGTCTCAGAGATAACCTAGTGTCAAGATATTCCGATCTCCACTTTCCACTTGAATTCGAGACATTGCGTGTTGACAAAACTCAACGCTACGCTACCAGAACAGAGAAATGAAAACAAATTAAATATAATCATTCCCTCGAGAGTCGCCCGCTGTTACACTACGCCAAGATGGTCTCGATATCAGCTTATATCCGTATATTAGATAAATTTGTCATGAGGATTTAAAGACCATTGCACCTTCCACCCTTTGTGCAGTGCAGCTTTATTACTTAATGAAGACAAAAACATTACTGTCCGTCTTCAGTAATTTGTTATGCACCAAACAAAATCTTAATATGGATAATAGGAGTTTTAATAACGACAAGTTTTCCAAGGACTACTTGTTTTAAATATACGTCTATTTATAGGCATATGCAAATTCTTCGTGGTGGTTCAGTGGTAGAAACGGATTTTATACATGGATTGTAGAACATTCTAAAGTTGTGTGCGCAATGTTGTTAATGTTTAATCAGCCTATAGTTCTTGAGAACCTAGAAGGAATGGCTTCGTCTATAGGTAAATGATTTAATATTTTATCATTTACCATTTCTTACCAAGTTATCTGTTTAATCACTAATTCTTGGAACTCTTATTACATTAAGTATTGTATTTTATTGCGATTTTATTTTAATTATATCGTAATTACAATTCACAAGGTAATATTTTGTTGGAACAATAATACTTTTCACGACATTGTCGTCGTCTATTGCCATTGTGGGGTATTTGGGAAATGCAAGATAGAACCGTTGCGTTCGTTGTGGGTTCAAATTTATGTAAGTGCCGAGTGTATTTCTCATTTAAATAAGAAAAAAGAACAAAATCATAAAAAGCAAAACAAACAAAAATGAAAAGGAGAGCAATACTGCTAATAAAAAAAAAAATTGTAATATTTCCCTCGTAGTGGAGTGCCTCGACACTAGATTCTCTCGGCCTACACTGCAATACGAGAGAAGTAAAGCCAAATAAAAATTATAAAGGTAAAATTTATTAGTTCGATATCATTCAAAGAAAAATTTAAAATTTTATGTTTATTAGCATGTAATATACGTATATCAGTTATTGGTAATATTATTATCCGTTAAGCCATTTTAAATGATTAGAGTAATCGAACGTCTATAGATAATGGTACTCAATATCGCAGATAAATTCTGTATTTCTGAAATGAAAGCTATAGCGTAATCTGTTAAAATAAAATATAGATTTAATATTACTACTAAATTGAAATGTGTACGGATTTCAGTATTATTTTTCAGCTTCACGCGCTTTCCCGCGTAGCAAGGAAGTCAGAGAGAATCTAGAGTGATGACACTCCGTTCTCAACTTTCCGTCCCAAATGGAGATGTTGCGTGTTGATTGCCGGAACTGAACCCTGCTAGACGGGAAAAAACGTAAAGCTATATAAATTTTAATACTCCAAAGTTAAATCTATGACTTATCGATAATTAATTGATTATTTCATGTTTCGTAATTGAACATAGCAGTTGTTCCGCGGAGTGGTTATCCGTTAGCTGCACGTAGCGGGCGCTATGGGCTCCAGTGCATTTCATGGATACTGAACACCTATACATAGCTGTGTATTTTACTTTAAATTACTAAAGAAGCTTTACGAGCAATGCCTTGAAATTGGGCGGGCAGTGGACATCGAGAGTCTAAGCTCTAGGTTTTGATAGCTAGCGATAGTAGTGGGGTTGATTCTAACGTCGAGAATTATTCATACGTAAAATGCTGCTGACTGGGAGCACTCGCGGTCTGGTTACAGCAACAAAAGTGCAGCGTTGTATTCTACAATATTGCAAAGTGCACAATTAAAGCTTCTTCTTGACTATTTAAATGGGTCCAATATATTTAGATAATTTTACCAAATGACTATTAAATTTTATTCTGTAACAATATTTTATATATTCAGACGATTTCCTTCAACCTAAATAGTTCGTCCTTGTCCAAATCGGTCGTAACAAAAAGAAAATGTAACTATTGATATTTCCGTTTATTCTCCAATCAACAGATCCAAGGCCTTTTCTCACAACAAATCTCATTCTGCCTACCAGTCGTAACAGCACAGGTCGGTGTAGTAGTATAGTATATATTTTACTGTAGAACAGTAACTTCCAAGTAACTTTGCTTATTTTATTAATATTATAAACAGATGCTTGTATAAATAATACAAGTGACGTAAAAGAGATTTAACAATCAACAATTTCAAAACATTGTATAATCAATTTTAAAATAAGAAATCCGTAATGAATACGCAAAGTGGTTTGACGCAGTTAGGAATTGTTTAACTGTTTAGGATGGTTAAGATTTTAAGTCCCACTAGATGTATATATATTGTATATAAATACGTAAGCCCTTTTTACATAAAATTATGCGGACAGATGAATATGAAATTTGGCTGACTGAAAGTTTACATGGAGAATAAATGCTAGAAATCTATATTTTTCCTAATAATATAATAGAAACATATGAAAATTGATAACATAACTACTAACCATAGTATACAATTTACTATTTTGCTAAGGTTACGCATATTTTACTTAACATTTTTTAAAGTCTGTATCTATCGTAACAGCACTTAGGAAATTGAAAATTAGATAACGTATAAAATTTTTAAGGCAACGGGATTACCCGTCAAAATCCGGGAATCCCGTTTAAATAAATTGTTAAAACATTTAATATCTCGATTGTTCGTAGAAAAATCTTTGGGTAGCAGAAATTTGCAAAAATCTCGCTACAGAGATGCTAATAATAAAAATAAGTTGTAATAAGCGTATAAGAATTTCGACGTAGCTGGATGTAGAACGCGTGGCTTAGTGGTCAGAGCGGGTTTGAATCCCGCGGCGTTCAAATTTTTATACGTTTTCTAAAAATATGTAAGTCAATAATAATTGTCTATAGTTGGGTTTTTTAAGATTTTTAGTAATAACAGTATAATAATTATATAAGTGAATAAATCTTTCTGTATATTAATAGTGGCTTAAGGCATTTTGAATCAATTACGTATGAATGCGCCGGATGTGTATAATAGGGAGACTAGAACGACATACTAAATTGTATAGTATTAACTAAATATTGCATGTTACATTTGATCTTACAACATTGTGGCTCTTAGCGAAAACATGTGGCACGATGGTAGTGGATTGTATTCACACTTAATAAACGTATGGCGGATAATATATAATTACGTTTATATAAAAGAAAAAGAATATATATATGTCTTAAGACAAAGCGCGGCGTTGAGTCCCGCCAGTTAACACACAATGCCTTAAATTAGGTTGTCTATGACTACCCTGCTATGCGGGAAAAATCTGAGAAAAAAAAATATTGTCGATATGTTTTTCAAGTACTGTTTTTCTACTATAGCGTTTTATTATGATGTAGACACAGATTAAAAAGTTAGAGATCGCTTTACTGTCCAACCATTCCAGCCAATTAAGCGATACATTTTTTTGAAAAACTTCTACAGTGGGATTAGAATCCACAACCAGCGCATTTCGTTATGTACACCCGGCTGCGCCATAATTTTTTAGCGCTATATTATTAATATAATTTTTATTACATCGTTAATTTAGGTAACATTATGATCAAATTGAGTTCCATTTTGCAACTATGCCTTGAATTTTTTTTACCAATACTGACAGAACGCAGTTATGTGGAACACTAAATATTCATGCTAAAAGCTAAATATTTATTTCTAATCCCAAACACTTGTTTTGCCAGTTTTGTAACCTGTTGGGTACTTAAAAATCCAATATATGTAAATATCAGCGGTATATGTGCGTAACAATTTGAAATTAATGGATTTGTTGAAGATACATTTCATGTTAAACTAGTTGAGTTAGGCGATTCTTTTTTCTTTTATTACAAAAATATCCATAATATTATTTCTTGGCTTTTCCATAATAGGCATGTGGATAAAACTATCTTAATTTCGCTGACTTGGCCATCATGGCGTAGTGGGACAGCGTCTGACTGTAAACGCAGTTGAGTTCGATTCTCACTCGGGAGAGTGGTTTTTTCCATTCTGGTACCTAAGAAAAAGCGCTGCTTTGGATAACGGAGAAGACTTGAGACTAGGATTTCTCAGGTTAGGCCTGAATAATAACGCCTCGAGTACCAACATAATACTTGTTAAAAGTACAATTTATAAGTTTGTTATATATAGATTATATGAATAATAATTTAAAAAAAAAGAAAACGTCTGTTAACAAACACGAGACATCCTGTTACTTTCTCTAACGCTTAAAAAAATGTTTTTGATTACAATATTACGGTCTGACGCAATATATGTTGCATTACGATAATTTGTGATCTGTATTACGGTGTATAACAATGTTATACTATTTAAAATTGAAACTATTTTTAACCGAATTTATCGCGTATATTTTGGTATTCGAAAATATATTTTTATAAACCCAATGTTAAGAACACTTTACAGTAGTCCGTGGTGACAGGTAGAATGATGGATTCGTCTGTCATTTGATACAATTAATATATCAAACTACAGCCAACGATTTCATAGATGCCTCCCGTACGACCCTGCATTCTTGCTGAATGAGCTGACTGTATCTTGCTCTCTATGTGATAGGATTGAGACTTTAAAGTTCTTAGTATTGGGTCCCAGGTGGTAGAAAGTTTCCGACCGACTTCTCTTTTGACTACTATTAATACTGTAAACTGAAAAGTGTTCGAAACGTCGGGATTCTAAAGATATATTTTCGAATACCAATAATATACGTGATTAATTCGGTCAAAAATAGTTTAATTTCAAAATTTAATTAAGGATCTTATATAGTTATACTATGTTTAATACAAAAAGCAAACATTTTCGAACTACGAACTAGGAGTTAGTACCTACCTCATGTCATAATTTACGACCGGTCGAACAATTATATTAACACCCGGCCGAACACTATATTCTTCTAATTTAGATTGGTACCCAAAACATACGTTGTAACTGAGCCACTAGGATGCCACAATAATCCACACTAATGGGAAAGTATTTGTCTGTCTGTGACGTTATCACGGCCAAATCCCTGAACTGATTGGGATGAAATTTTATTTAGTAAATTATACTTGAGGGTCTTGAGATGAACATAGGCTCCTTTTTTCTCCCATTTTTTAGTCTTTCCAGGAATTTCATTGTTTTATAAAATGTGCGCCGAAAATACAAAACAGTAACAGTTCACGTGGACGAGCCGCGAACTATTCGCTAGTATGAAAATAGAACCATTATGTACCTATCCATGCTTTATTTTATATTTTAAAGTAACACTTATGCAACGTTTAGTTATTATGTAATCTACAATGATTATTCATTTGTATATAATTTGTAGTCCTAAGTCGTAGTCGTAGTAAGTACGCCATGCCAGCGCCATGCTTACCATACTCGTGGTGGAATATCAATGAAAATATTGTCCTCGATTTAATGGGACCATTACCTTTTTTGTAACGTGTTTTGCTTTTATTTGCGTTTCTTAAGTAATTAATATATATATATAAATACTGTTACATTTACAATAAACAATATTAATTTTGAATTTGGTATCTTCGTGATTGCATTACATGAAGTAGGTGCCAAATACAATTTTTAAAATCCTCAAAAAACCGCAAATGTTGGTGTACTAGGCTATTGATGGGTATAATGAAACCTGCTCTGTTGAGGATAGAAAATATCTGGCGTCCACGTACCTAATGTTCTTACGAAAAAGGTAACCAAAGCACTAAGAAAAGAATTCGAAGAAATCCTGTTCGAAAGCCAAAGATTTTATCTCGGGAGATGAAGGTAATATCTAGAACCATGTCGCGTGTTTTAAAAGATGGCTTAAGAATTGCAACCTATACTCACGATGCACTGGTCATTTTTTAACTGATAATTTTAAAAAGAGTAGGGTGGTAAAATCTAATCGACTACTTAAGCGGTACGCAAAGGGAGGTCACAGAAAAAAAATGTTTACAGATAAGAACATATTTACAATTGAGCAATATCTTAACAAACAAAAACACCGTATTTATGCTGAAAGCTCTAAAGCTTCCCAATTCGTCAACAAAGTACAACGTTGGCATTATCCGACTACAGTGATGGTTTGTGGGATGTTGCTCTGAAGAAGTGACTGAATAATATTTTTGGGAAAAAGTTATCGAAACTTCGGCACAAGTTTATCAAGGTACTATTCTTGAGAAGGTAGTTAAGCCCCTTAACAACACTATATTTAATAACCAAGTACGGTCCTTTCAGCATGACTCGGCGCCGGGTCATAAAGTTCGATCCACCCAATCTTGAACCCTTTTAGAATCATTTTGGACTTCTGGAGCTGAAGACTGGCCGTCATATAGTCCTGATCTTAATCCACTGGATTATGAATTATGGTCAGTTTTAGAGAGTAAGGATTTCCCTAAGCGCTATGATAATGCGTGATGCTATTGATAACTGGTCTCGACATTTAAAGGACTGTATAATAGCTAATGGAGGCCACTTCGAATAAGCTTTATATATTTTTAATGATTTTATATTAATGTTTTAAACTAACACACTTATAAAATAACAAATGTTTTTTTTGTAACAATTTATGGCAAGACTAAGTATATATGGCTCCGTTTTTTTAATATAATTTATTTGTTTTTGTCTGTTTAAACGATCTATTCAGAAAAACAACTATATGGCATAACATAGAGGTCATCGTGGCACGGTGACAGCGTCTGCGCTGTATATTAATTCTAACTGTAGGCGCGATTATTATGAGTCTGATCTCCACTCAAGGTAATTTCGAATGATTATATTTTCATTTCTTATTTATCGAGACAAAGGGCAGCGGTTAGTTCGGCCATTCAAAATAAATATTTCTGTTTTAAAAAAGCGTGAAGATTGAAAATAAGGAAAACGGTATAAATTCTATTAATAAATCCATCAAGTGTAAGTCTTTTTTAAATGCAATATATTATATTTTGAATGAAATCTTACCAAGATTACCAAATATACTAATAATCAACTTAACATGATATAGAATTTTATTATTATGTTTATTTCTCTATTTGCAAAAGGTACACACAAAGGTACACGGTGTTTTGTTATCATATTATTCAATACTGCTGATTAATTAGCAGTCGTAAAGCGTCAACCCGCCATAAATGTCAGGGCGAATGAATGATTAACATCATTAACCGATTATAATGATTATCAATTTAAATTGAGTAATCCGTATTGAGCAAAATATCGATATGAAATCGATTCGCCGCGGCCGAATTATTATTGAGATTTGTAATTGATGCACGCAATTCCGGCGGCAGTATATTTCGTACATATAGAAATTTGCTTTGTACATGTTTGTACTTGTAATTTAATCTATATATTATTACGTGAAGGAGATTTTCGATCTCTTTTTGCGAAATTATGCGGACGGAAAAAATTTAATATGTTGAAGCTTATAAAAAAAAAGTCCGGAAAACTAATATTTTCATGAATTATTATTGAACATAAATTTATAAAATAATTATCACGGCTTTTAAGTGATGTCACGTTGCTAAGGCATTAACGGGAACCAACGGGACTTCTAGTATGCTATGTGTATGTATATTATCACGTAGCTTTGGAGTAGATTGAACAAAAAGAGTGGATATAGTAAGTAATCAATTTGTTTAGATATGTCAATCAAAGCCAATTAAATCAATGACAATTGCATTATATGTGTACGATCCTTTTATTTCTTATTTTAAATAAAGGGATGTTATATAATTTCTTTTTTAATATCCACCCACAATAGCTTCATCTTGACCGTAAATACGATTATTTCATAGAAACTCTATGATGCAGAAAGATAACAAAAGATTGTAACAAAACAAAATTCCAATGCGTGTTCCAGTTGAGTGATGCGACCCAACGCTGTAATCTATCTCACTAGACCGAAGAAACTAGAAAATATTTTTAAAAATCGTATAGAAACTTTGAACGCAGCAGGATATAAAACCGTGGTGTTAAATATTTAATAATACAATGACAATTGAGGTGGCGTCGGCCATTGTGCCGCAGTGGGGCAAATCTGATTGTAAACATGGTGTTAGTGGATTCTATTCTAACTTGGGGGAATGATTGTATATAATTTTAATTTCTCCGCTTTGGTACCTAAAACAAAGGGCGGCGTTAGGTTAGGTTAGGTTAGTCAATGTATTGATTTCGGACGGAAAGCCGGCAACGGAGTCTCATGACACTAGGTTCTCTGTGATTACCCTTTGAAACGGGAATTTTTGAGTCAAAATCAATATCGTAGGTTTAATGAAAAAAGGGCACTTAGCGAAGATTTCCCGAATTTTAAATTCATCCAGGATAATACTATGGAAAGGGTTATAAGGTGTAGGCGTAAAATGTAGCGAGAGACAACTAGTGTTGCACATCAAATTATTAGCTAACTTTTGCTCACATATTCAAATTTCAATCAACAGTCAGATTGGACGAAAGCTACCGGAAGCGTATACAATGGTGACTAGACGATACGACGTCGTTACTTCACGTCTTGTAAGTTGTCTCACGCAATCTGTTGGGAAACCGATAAATATATAACCTCCTTATATGCTGCAATTTTATTACGTACGTCCGAGATGTTTATTTAAATATCATATTTACACGTGGGTGCGATGTAATTAAATGTTTAATTTTTATTTTGATGTGGAGATTCTGCTAAAATATTCTTGTTTCAGTTTAGACAGTCGTGTCGTATTTTATATATGTATATAAAATACGTCGGCAATATAGGCGTCGGTCATCTGCTCATAATTTCAATATATTTTTTGTTTAGTTTTCCGATTTTTTTCCCATAGTATTATATGCAGAACCAACCTTTATATATATTTATAAGAAAACGTATAATAAAGTGTCATATCACTGTGAGGAACAAAAGCTGGTTGTCGTAAATCGATTGGACAATGTTATGGTTGCTTAATGCTGGTAGATATAAAATGGGACATCATGGCGAAGTGTGACAGCGTGTGACTGTATACGTGATGGTTGTGCCACACGCAGGAATCGAACCTAATTTTTATATCTCCGCTCTGGTGAAAAGACAAAACGTGAAACGTCTCGATTTAGGGTGGAAAGAGGAGAACCGAGTGCAAGACCCTCCGTCCAAGGTCCGAAGTCTCCACTGCGGGAAAAAGCGTGAAGCTAAAAAAAAGTAAATAAAATTAAATACGTTAATAACGTTTTAGTATCATAAAGTTCATATTTTTTGGGTATAACTTATTTGCCGTTCATGCAACTTAAATTGTAAGTTTATAAACAGATAGCAATTGTTTGATTGCTAAGTCTATACGAAACCGGGAATATTGTGTGGGTAATAAAATTAAGGCCGACATCGTGGTTGTGTTGTATCCGCTGAGAAATTATAATATTAAATTATTTTTAATCTTCTCTGCGGCGTTGAATACTGCTACTCAACATCCAATCACTTCATTCTTATGAAAAATCTTTTAATTCTGAATTCTTGCTGTACGTAAAGAACGCAGTGTCGTTTTTAATTAAAATACTAAATAACTACTGTTATCATAAAATACTTAGGCATAACTAGTTGTAATTATGTAACACTTGTTAAGTACTGAAACAATTATTTCGAGCGATTGCTCTCATATTATTAAATACTTAGTTATTTAGATTTTCTGAGTCACAGAGTTAAACTTTTTATTTTCGCAGTCAACAAGCCAAGTTAATTCGGGCGTGTCGCAAGCAATAACTTAAACCAGCTATTTTGTTAATGGCAGTGATGCTCGACGACCTTCTTTTTTGTTCCTAATAATGAGGCTTTAGGTCTTGCGAGTAATCAGAGAATGTGGTAATTTATCGCTCTGACTTCCATTTATATTGAAATATGGATTAGAGTTATTAGTATATAAATATTTGATACTTATTTAAATCAGAAAATACATTTGGTACCTTGTAATCAATTGCCGACACAATCTAGCGTAGTCTTGATTTCTCATCCCATGTGATATTTTTTTTTTTGGAAATTATACATGGTATGGACATATTTCGTCTGTGCCTTTTTTGTTTTGGGCTTTTTTGATTATTTTATATTTTAATTTCTTTATTATTAAAACATTTTCTGTTTTTACACAGTTACAGTATCTGTTCAGTATCAGTATCAAGTATCAGTATTTAATTTATTTATTACCAAAAGGATTTTTCTAGTTTTTGACCTCCTCCTCGCTATATATAAGTAAAAACAAGACACAGATAATTCCTAAAACGTCTTATGTAAGATTTGGTTGTTTTTTACATTTCGATGAATGTTTGACGATGAAATGGAAAGTGGATAGCGGATACAGCGCGTACATGTACTCAGCCTCTTATAAAGATCGCTTAAATATGTCTTAAGTATGTTAATTAATAAAAAATAACATAATAGAAGCTAGGCTATATCTCAGGACGCGGAGTTAATAAACCGATAGAAAAAATCTCAACTTAAAATAATATACTAGCATAAGTCATTAAAATGTTAAGATAAAGTTAACAGTAATTGTCTCGTTTTATGACAACGAGGTACAAGTATAGTACAGCGTGGTGAGAAAGGAACAAGGTCGCGTAATACATCCACGGCAATGACCTTTCACGTGCGACTGCAAGTCTTACTTACTTTATTTTGAGAGGCCATCACCACAATGTTCATATTATATAGATTTTGACAGATTTAATTATTTAACTAACTGTGCCCGCGACTTCGTCCGCGTGAAATTCTTAACTACTCCTTATTATATCAGATATCTGCCAGTGAAAGTCCTGTCCAAATCGGTTCAGCCATTCCAAATATTAACCCGAACAAAATGCAGTTTTGGTATATTGTATGTGCATTTAGTAAAAATCGATTATTTTAATATTACAAACAGACACTCCAACTTTACTTATTTGTATAGAAATTGCAATTAGTATATGAGCGTCGTTATGACGCTCTTAAAACTTAAAAAGTGTAGATACACTTAGACAAGTTATTTTTAAGACCCGTAAGACCCGTATTTGAACCTATCAGATGATAGGTTCAAATACGGGTGAAGTTGTTTTTGTTTATCTAGTATACCTGATAATGTGTAAAATACGTCCTGCCTTAGCAACGTGTATGTCACTTTATATTTTATACAATAGTGTTTATCAAACACATGGTAGTGGTAAAATAAATATTGACTTTCCGCATTTTTACTTTATAAAAGTAAAGTGAATTATTAGATCCCACCCGTAACCCATAACATCATGTCTATAAATGATTTAACAATTAAACACGGACGGTTATACCACTCATAGTGATATGTAAAACAAAATAGCAAATACAACAAAATACGTCTTTCTTTGTATATCTGAATATATTTTATTGAAGTTTATGTAATTTATTTTTAGTATCTATTAAAATTATTTTATAGTGTGCATATACCTACTTATATTTTTTACATTTATAATATATGTATTTAATTATTAGGTAAAATTACATTTCTGTACTCGTAAACATTTATTTCCCACATGACAAGGCTGGTAGCTAAAACTTTTTGGCGTTAGGCCCGCCTATTGTGCATATTTACTTTTTTTATTGTTTGCAATAAAGATATAAATAATAAAGAAAACTTTTATTTCAGATTTTACATACGTTAATAGTTTACAATATGTTTGTTTCTTCTTTTTTTTCAAAAACTTGTTTCATTAACTGAATCTGTTTGTCTAATTTTGACAAAGGCGAATTTTTTACACTTTTTCCTGTCTCTAGCTGTTCTAGACCATGATGGATCCGCTATTGCTTTTATGCGTCTTTCACCATTTCTACCTTTTAAATTGTCCACGTTTCCTCGGACTGTTTCTAGGATACCAGTCGATTATAGCTTTGCTCCACTTTTCAGTTCCACGCAAGGCATTAATAAATAGCATTAAACATATGTGTATGTTTTTTCCGCTTTACCATTTTTTTCGTATAAAGGCATAAAGTATCTAGATTCAAGACTCCGTTATCCACATTCCGTCCAAATTCCAGATATTGCTTGTTGAGTGGCGGAACTTACCGCCATGCTTTGTCGTGCCAGAGCTAAGACATATAAATAATATAAATATTTTTGGAAATAATATAAACATTGGGACGAAAATTATACTGAATATAAAAGGAGTTTCAACCTAAACTTTATCGTAGGTTGCTATTATCATCAAAGTATTCATACCCATCGGGCATTATACAGCTCTATTATAACAATCGGGTCGTCAAATTGACCTTTGATTGTCCAATGACCAGATGCGACGGTGCCGGCTCGCGCCATCGCACTTATATTGGAATAACCGAACAACGTAGAGTATATATAATATGGTTTTATTAATATATTTATTAAATTTAAGTAAAAATAAAGATGCTATCGTGATAGGACGACAACGACGACGGAAGCGACTGACTGTTAACGATTTTCACTCGAGGGAATAAGTACATTTTGAAATATGTTCATTAGATACTATACTCTGTAACACGCAATGTCTCCAATTTTTTTATATTTAAAAAATGATTTAATTTCTCAGACAAAAGTGAGTTGTGTATCGTATGACATAAACTGGAGAACAGAGTGTCTTGACATACTAGGTTCTTGAGAAACATTTTTAGAAAACGTATAGAATTTGAACACAGCGTAATTTGAACCCGCGCATCTTGGAAACCGTCTATGCACTTTGACCGCTAATCCATGCGTTCTACTTCCGACTACGTCGAAATTTTTATACGCTTACAACTTATATTTGCTGTTAGCATCTATGTAGAGATATGTTTACAAATTTCTTTTACCCAAATAAATCTTAAAATATTTTTCAATTTCCTAAGTGTATAGTCACTTTAAAAAAAATGTCAAAATATAAACTAGATTATCTCTACTACTCGACTTGTCTCTACGTGGAAGCAATGTAAGTGCGTTATCCTGCATTTTAGATTGATTGATTGATCAAGTTAAAAATATTCTCGTCCAAAAGTAGCGATTCGCACGGCTTTTTGCATGGTGACGTGAGACGATTCTATATTAAGATATTTAGGTCACTGCAAACTTTAAGCACTTAGGTACTCTTACTAGCTGTGTTGATTTAAAATGAGGCAAATGAAGAAACGTCAATTATAATTTGAATTTTAGAGTTGACAACACTGTATTATTTTGTTAATAGGCCACAGTACCGAGATAAGTCAAACGAAGTCTTTAATCGTTTTAATGCCTAAGATGTTTGGGGGTTCAAAATTAACACGAAAAAGTATTTTTGTCCTTTTAAATTTATATTAGGTTTTTAATAACCTTTTTTAGTTCCTTAATAGGCTACGTTGGGAAATACTACTATATGTCACTGGGTACTCAAAGTCAAGACTGAATTTATAATATTTCTTGAAACTGTAAACATTGCTTGAAACTGACTAATATTTCTACATGAGAGGTCATATTGTAGTACGTTAAACTATTTAAGTTAAGAAAAGTCTAGTTTTTTAATTAAAAGATTTTATTTAAAAAAAGAATATAATTAATAAATTCTAAATTATGTTTATTACAATGCAACTCTTCATTAAAATTCGTTGAATACGCAAAAAAACAGCTCGTACTAACAGATAGTTAAATATTTTATATTAAGTTATAATTTTTTTAAGATAAATCATGAAGAAATGTTAGAACACTTTCCTAAGATCTTCTAGACGTTTCTAAATCTATCTAGATCCTCTTTTGCACTTTAAACTTGTAACTAGCAAACAAAATGTGCTAATATGAGATATATTAGCTTATAAATAAAAAAATATTTCGCATCATTGGTTCTTGGTTGCACTTCAAACATTATTCACGCATCACCTGTTGTTCTCCCTGACTTTGCTTACTCGAAAATCTAGCTCAAGGTCACCGTTTATACTAGATTGATTCTAATGAAACCATCTAATGTAATTGAACACTCTAAGAGCCACTTGTATGCTTTTATAGAACAAATACTTGGAATGTTTGTGTTGGGTATTATAAATTTGTATTGTATAATGCAAAATTTAGATTTCCCTACTCAGATAAATTAATAGTAGCGTTGAGTTCCGCATTCAACAATGTCTTAAATTCACGTCGAATGCGGAGAACGGATTGTCAAAATACTACGTTCTTTCTGCCTACACTGAAAACATAAATATAACATTCAATATCAATTCTATACTAAAATATTATATGCGATAACGTTTTTGGGCACGTTGATAATTTTTATACTAACTAAGGGATAACTCTCTTTTAACTAGCCACAAATTGTTTCTATAAAAAGTCAGATTCATAGAAATTCCTCTAGAAATGAAATTAATAAGATATATAATAAAACTAAAGTAAAATAACGGCAAGCATTTAGGTTGCATTTGTACATATATGGCTTACAAAAATCTAATGAATAAATAATGTTTCTTTTTGCAAACGAAAAGTGTTATGTTAATCTATAATGTGTTGCCAAACCTGATTTTAAATGAGGAAACCATTTCGATACTTTACTTAATATGTTGCTGGTGTAACTACTGCTTATGACACGTTAGGTATATGCTCGTCCTGCAGCTATCTACCATCGTGGCGCAGTAGGACACTGTCTGGCTGCGCCACCATGTTTGCACCACCAAACGCGACTGGTTGTGGGTTTAAGTCCTAGAAATGATTGTTTCTCACGGGTCTCACTCGTAGAAATGATTGTTTTAATTATCTTCAATTATCTTCATCTTTTCCGCTCTAGCGCCTAAGACAAAGCGTGGCGTTGAATTCCACCACTCAATACGCAATGTCTCGACTTCGAGCGGAAATCGGAGGACCGAGTGCCTTGACACTAGGTTCTCTCTGACTACTTTGCTATGCGGAAAAACGCGTATCTATCTATTTATATAAGCAATGCTTTTATGACCCACTTGTAACCCGATCATATTGAAAATTTGCTCACTTGTCCAAATCAAATAATCATCAATATTTATTTATTACCCGTACAAGAAACGCACACACTTATTTTTCACCAACCCACGTGGGATACGGAACTATTTCTCTATACTTTACGGGTTATTTTGCTTAACCTATTTAAGATTGTAGTGTGCTCGAGTGTTTTTCTGCATGGAATATATTTTGTAAAATATATTACACTACAACACCTCCTGTGAAATAAAACATTTATTATTATTATTTTCATCGATGTCATAGCCAGAATGAACAGCATAGCTGAAAAAATATTTAAAGCGTATAATTTTAACTAGTTCTTGGTTAATATGAATGTATTTTAATATGTATTTCAAATACATGTAAATTATAATAAAATTAAAGACGCTATTTTAGTAATTAAGTATGCTTTGAATATTTTAAAACGATTTAGTTAAAAGTGCAGCTTTAAGTCAAAAAGAGAAACTATACTTTCTTACGAAATAATCATTATTTCGCGCACATGTAAGCTTACCAAAGTGTGTAATTTATAAGTGTAAATTTTATTGGTAGTAGTTTTAGTAGTTTTTTGTTTAGGTAAGTAAACTAATGTGTGGTCACGCATAGAATCTCGGTTATGAATGTATGTAAGTACATTTGTAAAAAAATTATTATTGTAATATGCTTACTTTACTTGTACTTATATATTATATCTTACAGCCACTTACAGTTTATTGTAATTTGAACCAGTTGCACTGCTTTTAATTTACAATAACGCAATAAGTGAATAATCATTATTTCAAACTTGTATTGTTGTTTCTTATGTATTTACATAGTTGTTTTTGTTTCTTTTATAAATTAATTATTCATTATTTAAATTAAGTTTTGTAATTTTAATTATTATTTATTTTCTATTAATTTGGTTCTCGTCTGGGTCTCGTCATCGTCTCGCTGTTTTCCGCATACCAAGGAAGTCAGAAAGATAGTGTCAAAACACTCCGCTCTCTACTTTCCGCCACTTTCTGCGCCATAATTAAAGAACTGAACTTTACATTTCCCGCCCGAAATTGAGGCTTTGCGTATTGGGTGGTTGAACTCAACGCCTCACTTTGTATTAGGTTACCGGTGCGGAAAAATATATTAAATGTAATTCCCCGGAGTGGAATGGAAGTGGAAGCGAAAACACAACCAATCGAGTTTACAGCCCTACGCTGCACCACTGTGCCACGATGGCCTCATTATTTTTTATTTTAATGCTCTCTATAGATATATACTCACACCTTTTTTAAAAACTATTAGTCGCCTACAATTTGTTGCCGTGAACTCTATGTAATAGAAAATGAAATTTTGTTCCCGTGGAAATTTTGGGGATAAAGATGACCCTTAGTTTGGGCATAGCTTTCTTGCAATCTTGTTGCTACATACCAAATTTTAATGTAGTGTTTTAGCTGTTAGTGTTAGTCTAGCAGTCAATTAATGAGTCCAATTAATATTTTTCACGTATTAATACGTGGAAAACTTTCTAAAATCCCTATTTTACGTTGGAAATTTGACATAGTTAAAGTTTATATGAAGAAAAAGCGCAAGAAGCATATATTTTATAATAATGCATTAGAAAAACATTAAATGAACAAACATATTTCTAACATTATTTAAAGTGTTATTCACACACTAAGGTCATTAAAAATTTGTTTAGTAAACATATAAAAAATAGTACGCAGCAGGATCGAACTCGCGCGGCTTACGCGCGCATGGCTTCCCGGTCAGAACGCTTGGTCGGTATCCAAGAGGCGCAGGTTGCGGCCCTGCGTTCATCTCGTTCCTGCGTTCACGTTCTAAAAATAATTGCGTTTAATAAACATGTGTTACAAACACTTCTATTTATGATATAAATTGACATACATTACACGTTAACATGCCATATGTTTTTTGATATGTGGCTATACCGAAAGACTCCGGCTGTATAAAGATGATATTATCTTAGAGTACATGTTTTATATTTGTATGAAGATACGAATAAATAGTATAGACGTAATTTTGAGTTAAAGGAAATTCTAAAATTTACCAATATTAATGGTAAAAGTGACTCCTTTGATCATTTTTCATTTCGACATCACCAACCCCGGTAAATTTTACTTCTAAGAGGGGAGGAGATGGTAAATGTTGATTAAGTTAGGTTTTATCTAACCTAACAGTTAAGACTTTTACCATTTTAGCTTGTAAATTTTAACATTTATTGGAAAATATTAGGCTTTTTAGTAGTTTAATCTTTTACAGTAAAATATATACTGTTCACTAAAATCAATTTAGCCATTGTCTTAAAATTTGACTAGAAATATTCTAACATGAGAACTATAGCTTTTATAATATTAATATAACTGTATGAACAAAACATTATAAACAAGTTCCATATAAACAAATGCAAAAAAAATAAAGTACTTAATACGCAATGTCCCGAATTATGGCCGAAACTGGGGCACGGAGTGAATTAACACTAGGCCACCCATCTATGCGTGAAAAAGCGTAAAGCAATAAAAAAATAAAAAACAAGTTAATATAATCGAATGACCAACAAAATAACACTTATTATACTTATAGTCATGTCGTCGACACAACGCCGCCGTAGTAGTGTGGCTGTACTGTTTTGTAAGTTCAATGCCATATTTATAAAATAATTAAATAAACATTTAAATTATTTTTATTTCTCATTATATATGTGATTATTATTTTCATTTTCCCGAAGGTGTTGAAACAAAACGCGACGCAAAACTTCGTAATTCGAGATATTACATCTCGATGTAAAATCGCCTGTAAAATGAGCCGAGTGTGGAGAGTGGCGAGCGAAGTGTCTCAACACTAGGTTATCTTTGATTTGCTAGCCAAATCCGTCAAAAAACAAGTTATGTAAGTGAATGACCAACGAAAAAACTAGTTTACGGGCCGTCGCGCGTCGTGTCATCGATTCCCAACTGACCCAATGAGCCTGATTTGTCTCAGGATTAGTAACAGTTACAAAATACAGTTATTTTAAATATACATTGTGATATTGGAGGATTAACACGTGTTTTAATTTGTAACTTTTTCTTTTTGAATGCTATAGTTTTGAAGCATTCGCGGCGGTTGTGGGTTCGATTCCACTACAATAGAATATTTAATTTATTAAAAATATTTGAGGGCATCGTGGGGCAGTGGGATAGCGTCTAACTGTAAACCCGATTTGCGGGGGAATCCCAACGTGGGGAAGTGATATTATTAAAATGATTTAATTTTTTCCAACTGGTAAAACTAAGGCCGGCGTTAACTTTCGCTACTTAACACGCAGTGTCTCTATTATGGAAAATGGAAAACGGAATGTCTTGAAGAAATGTGAAGCTCCTTTTATATTTTTTTGATGACTGATGAAGATTTGATCCGTCACTTAATGTAGTGAACGGAATAAGTCATGCAACTTCTCTACTATAACTTCATTATATCCACGTGTCTCGTTCAATACGAAATTTTTATTACTTGACTTTATTATAATATAACTTTTTTTCTTCAAAGTGCCGTCTTGGGCTCTAATCCCAATAAGAGGTTTTTGCTTTTATTTTACATAAAAAAGGTGTAGCAATTTAAATATTGTATACAAAGCGGAAATTATATCCCTTACTTCCGGTACAATTGACCTTGTATCGTGGAAGTAGATATAATAATACACTAATGCTATGTACAAATACTGATAGTAAGTTAAAAATCTCTCCCAGAGAATTGATTACAATTAGCATTTAAGAGATATTAAATTACATTATTACCATTTTGTTTCAATTTAATCACAACTAAACGGTAATTTTCGTCTCGGAGTGCGGCTGTTAGAGAGTAAATTCTATGAATATGCATATGTAATTAATCAATACTTAAGACTTTCTCCCTTATTTGCAAGTAAAAATGATATTTAATTAATTTAAATATTGTTTGATCGAGACATTTATTTATAGGTATATTTGAGTTGTTGTAAAACAAGATAGTCAGTAATACTAGTCCGTTGAACTACATTTTATTTGCTGACATACTTCTTTAAGGTCAAGGTCTTGTACCAACATTTTTCGAATATTTATTATTAATTTTCAAGATAACGCTATACTTATAATAATTAAAACGATATTTATTAATAAATGAAATGACAAAATAATTATAATTGTACATTTTCTACTCACCGAACTAAATTGCTTCCTTTTCTGTTATAAATAATTTATGATCAATAATACAAATGTATTCAGTTATCTGGTATATATTTGCAAAAAAAATATAATTTAAAAAGCAGCTTCAAGGTTATTCCCAAACAGCGTGTGTACCCTACACAGAGATAACATAAAGTCAAGACACTCCGTTTACCCCTGTCGGCTTAAGTCTTATGTGACGGAATTAATCTACGCAATTTGTGTCGTTTCGGAGATAAAATGTCTGCAAAAGTTTCATCAAAATCAAAAATAAACATTTATTTCAACTAGTCTTATAAATAAATATTTTTACTTTGTGTAACAAAATCGCCTTTATATCGAATTCGTTTCGCCAACAAGGATGCAAGCTATCAAGGCTATTGAAATAAAAAAGCTCTCTGCAGCTTTGGCCATTATTTAACGTCAAGTACCAGGCTAACAGAAGTCACGAGGAAAATTGAATTGCAAAAAACAATCTCAATTTATTTAATAGACATTAATTTATATTCGGTCGGCTTTTATAAATACTTATTGAATGTTCTAATAGACTTAGTTTGGTTTTTTTTAGTTTAAAGCTTTTTGGTAGTTAGAGAAAACCTAGTGTCAAGAGAGTCCGTTCTCTACTTCCCGCTTGAAACTGAGACAATAAGTGTTAAGAGAAATGAAAACAATTTAAATATAATCATTTCTCCTAGTGGTAATTGAACCCGCAAACAATCGAGTTTACAATTAGACGATCTCTCACTGCGCCATAGCGACCTCTTTTAGTTTATATAGTTCAGAATTCTTTGTTGGAAATATTTTTGAAATATTCCATTGAATTGTTATTTTTTGTGCACTTTATGGGTGCGATTAGGGTTATGATTTTGTGATAATAATAATTGCGCTAATTCTTAAATTATGTAAAACCATTTATTAACTGATGTAATTATTTATAAAATAGCGGTCTAGCGGTCAGAGCACTGGGACAATTTTTAAGAGACAAGGGTTCGAATCCTGCTACGTTAAATTTTTTATACGTTTTCTAAAAATATGTACTTATTAAAAACTTTTAACTATCAAAAAACAAAATAGTATATTAAATTGACTTAAATTTACCATTGTTGGAAACTTTACAATATGCGATATTCCTTACAATATTGACACGTTTTTATCCGTAAATGCTATTCCATGTCAAAAAGGTCATACGCCAATGTTTAACGATTTATAAAATGAAACTCTATGTTATCTATGTTAATAAAAATTCAGTTAAATATTAGGTTAATAATTACATGCTTTTGTATTCTTTTTTTACAAATAACAGGTGTTATATGGCTTGTGGGAACTTCTTTGATAGATTCCTTCGTGGATTTTTAGTTTAGAGACAATAAAATTTTAATAATTGCATCGAATTTTATTACTTTTTACACTGTAAAAGTATTTTATAGCGTACTATATCATTACTATTTATTGACACTTTTACTTTAAGCCTACTTTTTTCATGTCAATGGCCAAGGAAAATAAGTAAAGATTTCAATATATTACCTAGTCTGAAATGTATAAAAAGTTTTATTATTTAATTTAAAAAAAAAACTAAAATTAATCCGCTTAAATTTATTGCGTCGTTATCCTCGTAATCCTTTAAATTTGTACATATCTTTTAAATATATCTTGGTTTTTTATAGCATCCAATAGCTACGAATAAACTAGCTTCAAATCCTACGTATAAAGTTTAAACACAATTCAATACAGCTATATATTATTACTTTATCGAACGAGGCCGTCATGGCGCTGTGGAACAGCAGTGTATTATAAACGCGAATGGTTGTGGGTTCGATTTGATTCGGAAGAACAAATGTTCAAATGTCTATATACTAGGGTTAGCACGGACATCAGTTTGATATGATAATAGTGTATTATTATTTTTAATCAAAGCGAACTTGAAAATGTTGGTTGAAATGCTAAGATTTTCTAACGCTGATTGATTGACAGATAGCATAAATCTAGAGATTTCGAATGCTTTGCATGACAATTCATTACGTCTTAAGCCTAAACTTGACAAGGTAGGTACCTTAATTTTTTAGTTCACATATTATATTTATAAATTGCAAATTATTGCTTTTACAAGTAGTGTTAATATTTCTTGAGAAAAGATACGAGACTTTATTATCGACCGGTATTAAAGATAACTGGTTCATTTATGTATGACGGTCATTCGCTATACTTAAGTACTTCATTGTGGCTTGTGCTCGTGACCTCTCACTAACTGACTATCAGACTACTAGGTTTAAGAAATTCATTGTGATTTTTTTTGTTCTGCCTGATAGGAAGCTACAGGTTCTTTATTTCTTAGGTTACTTTACTGTTTTTTTTATTAAACACTAAATGTTTACCACAATACAATAATCAAAATAGCATTTAAATCTGTTAAGCCGTTTTTGAGATTAGCGTGCATAAGCAAACAGACAAAAAGAAAAAAAACAAAAATTGATAATTTTTTTTTTCATATATCTTCCATGTACAGACAGCGATCAGTTACATATTAAATATATGCGCAGATTATAACAGTAGCTTTATTAAAGGAAAAACAAGCGTTGTCTAACCAACGTGTAACTGTTACTATACAAAAATGTTTGCCAACCACATACTAGGGTGTGTAATATGTATTTTAGTAATTTTATGTGTTTCAAATGCATTGTTACGAAAAAGAAGCTTATGACACTTATTTTGATATAAACGTAGTAGGTTTAAATTACACACTCCTGCTTCCGTTTATATAACTTTTATTGATAAGGGTCTAAAGTTATACCTTTTTATTTATAGTTATTTATTTTATTAATATAATATATAGATTTCAGGTAATCACAGACATATCTATCCTATCATAGAAGCACATAGCGATTGAGCCTGCTTGCGAACGCGAACAGGCTCGACTTCCACTCGGGGGAATGATTATATTTTCATTTCTCTGCTCTGGTACCTAAGACTAAGCGCGGCGTCGAGTTACGCCACTCAACACGCATGTCTCAATTTCAAGCGGAAAGCGAACAACGGCACTCTGTTATCTTGACACTAGGTGCTCTTTGACTACCCTGAGATGCGGGAAACAGTGTCACACTGAAAAAATATATCTATGTAATACTATGCACATGAGAAATGTGTAAGTTATCTATTATAAAGTCTTTAAACATCTGCATTTGTTAGGCTGTGATAGCGAGGAATGTATCCGTTTTTTAAAGTGGGTATGGTAACGTAAAACAATAATAATAATACAGTAACAGAAGTACTATTAGCGATTTATTGTCATATTTTTAAGTTTTATTAGAAAAACCTTAAATATATATATTTTTAAAAAAGCTATCAATCTTCGTCTGAGACATGTATGGCTCAAAGTGGTCCCTCAAAGTTGGACTCCCTGTCCCCTATTTTTACGAAGCAACCTGTATATAACAAAAAGAACATTTTAACAAAAAGTACGGTCCAATGTCCATTAATAATAATAAATTAAATAAAATACGCTAATTGTGTTACGATTAAAGCAATTGTATCTAAACTCAATATATCAAGATTTTCCGGCTGTCGGAGAGCAACTATGTGCTCGGTGAAAGACTCAAATATAGAAGCCCAGTACTATGATATTACGTGCCTCTAATGGCATTTTCACCGTCGTAATATATCAATCGCATTAGACAAACTTGTGCTTTCTAAACATTAGTCATTTCTTTGTCTTGTTTAAGGTTAGCGATATTATGTAAAGTAAATATTGTATTTAACATAACTTCCTTTAAATTTTTAACTTAAAAGGATTTTTTATTACTGAAGTAATGTTTATAGGGATTGATTTTTATATATTTCGTATTATTATTTAGTCCCTTACGTTGTCCGTAATTTAATTTACACTTGCTGCACTAAGAGTGGATAAGTTAGCGTTTAATTAGTATTGTATCCTCGATGTGTACAGTAATATCTGAAAATAACAAAAATATTACACTTCCCTTCAATTTACATAAAAAATATTTAAGTTGTATAATTAACTATGACACACATTACCATGTCATAAAGTTCACTTTTGTATAAAGTATATTATGAGTTTCCAGTCTTATAAGTATTAATAATTACGTTTTACCACTTTTAATATGTTGTGGGACAGCTTTTGACTGTAAATGCAAGTGGGTTCGATACTCGGGCTCAGAGGAATGATTATATTCAAACTATTTTGATTATAAAAAGACAAACGCCACACAATGTCTCGAGTACGAAACTGGAGAATGGAGTCACGTGATACTAGGGTCTCTCTAAATACCGAGACTGCTATGCGGGAAAAAACATGAAGCTGCAAAAAAACAATACATCTTTCAAACTATAAACGTGATATATTAAACATTAGAAATAGTAAAGATAAAAAAAATGTACCAAATGTGTACCGAGACATAACCTTGTCTTTGTTCAGCGCACTGCGCGTGGACCGTGAACAGCATCGGTGTAATTGTTTCACATTAATACACTTGTTATTCCTTCAAAACCTATTGTTACATCTATTGTATAGAAATAATCTGTTTTACATATTTAGGTCATTCTTAATGTATAATGTAAGAATTGTAATATCTATAGTATTGCAGTATCTATTATAATTTTCTATTTTCTTCACGCTTTTTACTTCCGTAGCAGGATAGTCGTAGAGAACGTAGTGTCAAGACACTCCGCTTTCCATGTTTCGCCCGATATTTGAGACACTTTGTGTTTAGTGGTGGAACTCAAGTCCACGCTTTGTCTTGTCACCAGAGCGGAGAAATGCAAGTAATATATATATAATTATATATATTACTTGCACCCACGAGTAAATCGAACCTACAGCCATTGCGTACACAGTCAGCTGTTTATATATAAAACACTAGGGTTCCTGAGCGACTGACAGACAACGCACAGCCGAAACTACTAGAAAGGAAGCTGAAATTTGGCTTTGAGGTTCTTTGGAAAGTGTAGGAAAGCATTAAGAGACGATATTCTGAAATTACGGTAACAGAAAAAATATTATACTTTTTTATTGTTGAGTGGTGGAACTCGACACCGCGCTTGTCTTTGGTACCAGAGCGGAGAAATGGAAATATAATCATTCCCCCGAGTCCGAATCGAACCTATATCCAATCAATATGTACAATAAATGCCTATATAATTGATAAAAAGCACAATAACTATATGTGTAACATATTAATTATCTCTTAGTATGTAAGAATATCATCAGTGCAGTGAAATATTATATAAAATAAGTACTTTACACACATAGTTCTGAGAGCAACTTGAGTTTTCTTACATAACTCGACCAATAGTCTGATAGCGCAATTAATGACCTGTACGAAGAATGTTAATAAAAGAAACTATAAATTATTGCGGCATGCTGAGTTCTACTTATTACAAGAATCCTTGTATTATGTAGAATACCTATTTATTATGTTTGTGCTTCAAATACATTTATTATTTTCCTTAGACGTATTCATTTAATTATAATTAGACTACTTTTTTGAAAATGCTACGGATCTCAACTCCTCGCTTTTTCTTATGACACGAGTGTGGAAATGAAAATAAATTATATATAATTATTCCCCCGAACGAAATCGAACCCACGACCATCACGTATATAATCTTGTTGAGATAAAGTTATATTTTGTTTGTTACACGTACTGATTTAATTATATTTGAAGATATACAACTCTTTTTGGAATGTTTTTGTTAGTTTTACTTGTATTAAGTTACGCACTGACATAAACTATTACACGCGTGTCCGGATCCGATGATTGTCAGGCGCGGGTTCAAATCCCGGTGCGTTCAAGTATTTGTACGATTTCTAAATCACGTTTTTCAATTTCCTAAGTTCAATTTCCAATTTCCTAAATAAGACTCTAAAAAATGATGTTATAAATAGTTAGGTAAACTTTTTATTGGTTTTTTATTAACTTCAAAAACACCTTGCTGGAGCTTTGTGTTGGAACATTTCATTCTACACTTTACTTTTTTTCTATTGTGCCTGAACTGGAGAGGCCCGGTGCTGCGGTAGCTTCTGTATCTGCCACCACAATAAGTGTTTCAGCCTATGCTGTATACGGGAGATGCGTGAAATATAAGCAATTAGTCAACAAAAACAAACTGTAAGGTAATGTTTTAATTCGATCTCAAATACGAGAGAGAGAAAGCTATATCATAAATATGCATAGATGATTTCTCTGATCGCACGCCAGAGCGCATGCGCGTGCTTCTTCGAAGTTTAAGAAAATGGTTGTTACATTTTTCACGTATCGACTAGTGTTTGAAATGTTGAAGATTTATTGGTATTGAAGGATGCAGTGAAAATATGTTTTTTTCAACCAATAAAATCCACTGGCTGTTGAATTATGGGCCCACAACATGACAAACTTGTCAACATAGAACAAAACTGCCCATAGTCCACAAGACTGATCGCAATATAAACACGGAAAAGGAAAAATCTTAATAATTTGAAGCCCCTAATTGCCCTTAATTCATCTATACGAATAAGTAAAATTGGAGTGTCTATTTGTAATATTAATAATACTCTAATAATAAGTTCTTTGATTTTCACGATTATTACACATTTTGAAATGAAACTATTTCTAACCGGATTAATCGCGTATAATATTGGTATTCGAAAATACATTTCGAACCTAAAAAAAACAGGGTTTGAGAATAAGAAGTAACAGTATAATTCTTAAATACTACCACGTGGAAGTCGCGGGAACAGACTAGTCTCTCTAAGAACTAATTCATAACATATACTTAATAGGTGGATTGTTACCTTCACCCGTATAAATCAATCATTGTAAGAAAACCTTATAATATTGTTTTGACCCACTTTTACTTCTCGTTACTGTTGCTGTCCGATTTGCTTGAAAATTTACTCACATGTCCGGGTACGATGACAATACAATATTATCATAGCTTGAAACCAATATGATGATCAGGATCACGAGAAAATAATTTTCTGCCTGTTGTTTTTAGTTTCTTTTTTAAACTAGTTTGTTATTATTACTTATTATACATTGCCATATTAGTTTTTATTTTATTCATATTTTATTCGCCATAGAATATTAAATCTCTGTCACAGTTTAATCTCCCAGAAGCTTCGAGCATTATATTGCGTTCTGTATACTTTTAAGGTTAATAGTTTTAAATAAAGTTTATGTTATTGATATGACCAAATTTTCTCTTTTAATATTTTTTTATGGTTTGTATACAGCCTGTATGAAACAGCTTTCTTTTGTAATATTGCTTCATTTTTAAATTGCAAAGAATAAAAGTTAAGGAAGGCCCTAGAAAATTTGAATTAAATAAAAGCAGCATTGCGCTTTTTCCCGCATAGCGAGTTCGTCAGAAAGAACCTCTGTTCTTTATTTCCACACAAACGATATTTTCGCTATCCTGGCACTTGACTAAATGCGAATTTTCGTTCAATTATTTATTTTGTGACGCTGAAAAGTACTTTTAACGCCCGTTGCTTCCAGGGTGCAGCCTTGATGGCTTGCAGCAGGATCATTATTACCCTCTTGTAGTAGTACTTGTAGGATAGGGGTGTTGGACATTCGAGTATCGCCTTCTACTCCTTAGCCTCCGACGGCGGCGCGGCTTCGGCATCAGTAGTCGTGCTGGATTTTAATTAAAACTCAGCTAGATATGTTTTAAATATGGTCGAAAAGTAGAGGGTCAACTCTTTGTGAAGGTCAGTAGGATGTGAGGTAGGAGGAGACCTCAGTTGACCTTCGAGAACACAGTATCTATGATACTGGAGGAAGGTCAAGTAAATCTTAAGGACCCCCCAAAGGAATATATGAAGAGGTTGAAGACGATTCGAAAGAAGTATGTAGGGATCGTAGCGTTTGGTGCTGCGTTCTTTTTGACTACGGAACGGAACGGGAAGAACGGAGTGTCTTACCAATAGGTTATTTCTATATACACTTCACAGAAGCAAGGGACTTTTAAGATATTGACATTTTTAAAAAGTTTTGTAAAGTGAAGTGTAGTATATTTAGATTACAAGTTATTTTTTTAAAAAAAAAACGTAACTGATAAAGCTATGAATTTTATAGTATGTAAACCGATAAACCTTCAAGTTGTATAGAGCTTATACTGTGGGAATAAGGAAAGACTGCAAGACACGAACCGGATTTAAAGGCCACATGCGCCTTACACAACATTGTGCTTTATGATAAACTAACGACTCGTGTCAGATGCATAACAATTTTGAAATGCAAATAGGGGATTTTGTAAATATATAAGACGTCATTGTTGCACAGTGGGTAAACGTCTCACTGCAAACGCGATTGGTTGTGGGTTCGATCCCCACTCGAAGAAATGAATATATTTAAATTACTTTCATTGCTTCGCTCTGGTGCAAGAATAAGCGCGACGTTGAGTGTTGTCACTCATCACACAACGTCTCGATTTCGGACGGAATGTTGGAAACGGAGTGTCTTGACATTAGTTTCTCTCTGACTACGTGGACTGCCTAACTAATACCTATTGAAGTTAATTCAAACAAAACTGAAAATATTTTTTATGAATCATTTCAATACATTGTTCAGCTTAAAATATAAATAAATTGCATAAAACTCTAGATAGCGAAGCAATTATAACTAATATCGCGGACACATACATCAATATGACTATTTACGTAAATGAGGTTCAACAGCCTTTAAAGCCTTTGACCTAGGGTTGATAAAAAATATATTGTTTCCAGGATTATTTTTTTATTGACCAATGAATAAAAAAGATCCTAAATATTTATTAAAAATATTTTCTATTTTAATATAAAATATATTATGATTATAGAGAGGCCAAGGTCGATTAGATTGTAAATTCGATGGTTGTGGGTTCGATTCCCAATCAGGAATGATTGTATTTTAATAATTTTCATTTTCCCGCTCTGGTAAGACCAAGCAAGGCGTTTAGTTCCGGCACTTAAATTTAACACGCAATGTGTGAAATTCTTTTGAAAAGTGTAGAACTTTTGAAAAATGACTTGGTCTTGTTTTATTTCTATAATGGCATAATGGCTTTTTAATAAAATTTAAGCGACAAAATGTCTTACATATATATTTAAAGTTTAGATTAAATTACACATAACATTGCTAAAATTATTAATGTATAACATGTTCTGTAGAAATTATAATTTTTGTAAATTACTTTTCACGCCTCTAACGCGGGAAAGTAAAAGTTAATTATATTTTTATTATTATGAGCAGTTGTTACCTTGAATTACTCGATTGTATATTTATGTAAGAAGTCCGATTGCGATACAAATTAAATAAAGCAGTCTTTTACAGAATTTTTAAATAATACTAAGAAAATCTTTAAGGTTTTAATAACCTACGTATTTATTTTTAAAATGTCTACGTTAGTTACATTGTCAGTCATTAGTCATAAGCTGTACTTTCAATATTAACATATTTGTTTCATAGCATAGTCTCAGAGAACCAAGTGTCAAGACACTCCATACTCCACTTAACATTGTCTTTGGCTAATTTTAATTTACCATCTTGCAAATGTTTACACAAATAAATCAAAAACTAGGCATCCCTAGCTCAGGTCGTTAGCCTTTGGTGACGTCCCATGTCACGCTGTCATTATTTTTAATAAATAATCTGCCCATAACGTATGGTTTTACAAGCACTAATTCCATTTGCTGACATCGACAATTTTAAATTGAACC
Organism: Podotricha telesiphe; assembly: GCA_038994665.1. Taxonomy (NCBI): domain Eukaryota; kingdom Metazoa; phylum Arthropoda; class Insecta; order Lepidoptera; family Nymphalidae; genus Podotricha; species Podotricha telesiphe. The sequence continues at coordinate 258,932 of JAOYRR010000321.1, read as the reverse complement.
CGCACTATACGTTATGGGGACGTGAGCTGAGGTCACTGACTGGTCGCCGTCACATAATAATAGGGAGAGCAAGTGTTTTATTAACATTGCTCAGTACACAAAAATCTAATATGTTTCTGTTATCATCTTCCGTTTACTTACAAAGTGAATACTTTGTGATTTTTACAGGAATGTAGGCTTTTGTATGTTATTATTTAATAGATTAAGTATTGGTCTTGCTTACTTACACAGGGGTCACAGGTACGCACGTTTTTAGTTGAAATTATTTTTAGGATTTTATTATTTATACACTTCGGATGCTAAGAGGCGCTGGTTCCCATCTCGGTAAAAACATTCACTTGTATTATTATTATTACCCGTAGTATTATTGGGAATTTCCCTCCCAATGAAACTTTGTAGTCAAAATATTACATTTTTTCCCAATAGAATCATCAGTGATACAAAAATAATGATAACAACGCTCGCAAAGTCTTACTATCAGTAAGTCTAACGGTACGCCTACTGGGAATTGGCCAAGATGTTGGTTCTAAAAATATTCTTATTAGGATTTTAAGAAACATTAAAGTTATAAAAATCAACTTAACCAAATTTGTCTTATATTTTTGTGCAAATATAACCTTGAGATTTGTTTGTATGTTAGCAGTTGTTATTTGTCGAATCTCCATTTTGCGTCATTTTAGAATCATTATTCTGTGGTGAATTCAAACGCCGCGCTTTGTGTATCCAGTAATATCTAGGTTAGAAAACAAATAATGGCCTAATTCAGGTGTCGATACGCTAAAAATTCGCACAGGAAGATAATAAAACGAACTTTTTGTCATCGAATTCAGCGAAAGTTTTTTTTGGAAATTTGAATTGAATTGGATTGTAACAATAAACTATAAACTGAAATTGGTAGAGGTAAGGGCGGTAAAAACTTAACAGCCCATTTAAAAATACGTAAATCCGCCACTACTAACATATATATACATACAAGTAACTTAAAAGAACATCATAAATATAGTAGTAGTAGGTATAAGACTGATTCACATAACTTATCACTAAGCACTGGAACACCAGCGTTCGGCACGCGTCGACGCGGTCCAGCGAGCTTTACGCTTTCTATCATCTCAACGTGATGCTACATACATTAGTACACATGTTGTTAGAAAAAAAACTTGTATTTTAACGACAATTATAAATATTCTTTGTATAATAATTATATATAAATTAATAATTTTATTTTATCTTATTATTAATTTGTTCCTGATTATGATTTGTGGCCATCGTGCACAGGGGAACGCGATAGTTGTGAGTTTGATCTCCACTCGGGTAAAAAGTTATAACTAAGACTCACAAAAAACTATCAAATTCGTTACGTATGCGTAGCGAGGCCTTGATACGATAACGGAGCAAGACGATAGTTGGAAGCACGAAGCTTCTCTGTAAACTATCGAAAACTATCGAGCGCTAACGAAACTAGAGATGTGACTGAGCGAATGAAAATTACATTCAAAACCAAGTGGAATGGTGAATGATTTTTTACATTTGATTAAGATGTTTATTTATCGGGATTTAAATTGCTGTAGTTATTGGCTATAGTTATTGAAAGAAGCTATGAAAGCGTTTGTTATTTATTGAACTTACAAAAAATATATATTAAGTAAATGATAAACAAACAAAAAGTACAAAGGTGCACTTATCTCTTGATGAGACCTCTTCCAGTCAACCCGTGGATGTGGATGAGTTGTGAACAACGAGATAGAAAGCCGTGCAAGGAAAAAATATATATGTGAAAGAGAAAAACTAAATAACTAACAAAAATAAAAAATTAACTTTATTAACTTACACAAATCAAAACTGATATATACATCAACACATATAAATATATAAATACTGAATATGTATAGTAACATAGATACACACATATATACATAAATTTGGTATTGCTCTTTGGAATGTCAAGTGTTGGAATGACATTGTTAAGTCGATAGAAAAAAAACTTTTGATATTAATTAAGAATTTTATTATATTTATACTATACCTAATATGTATTTAGTTTTTAGTTTTTTCAATACCAATAAAAATGTTAGTTTCTTTATGTCGTCTATTAATGCTATCTACTAATATATTTGTTTTTGCTCTTTCCACAGTTGATTCAGCTTCAGGTATAATTTTTTAGAAAATGGTCTCTTGCTGGTGAATAATATTTGAGATTTATTGCTAATAATTGGTTAATATTTGGAGGCTAAATATTGGACAACACACAACTAGCAATTATTATTTCCGCACATTTCTCTAGTGCATAACAGCATGCTATCTTTGCTTTTTAAATGCCTAAACACATTTTCAACCATCATCCTGATCTTTCCATAGGCTGTTATATTTGTGAGTAGTCTTGGTTGTTGTGGGTAGCCAGAAACATCTGTAACTTTCCAAATATAATATTAACACAATTGAACAAATTTGCTAATTTTGCTTTTAAAATATCTGTGGAAAGGCAGGGAAATAAACACAAATTACATTGCGAATTATTTTCTTATTTATAATCATAATTACATAGTCCTTACCTAGTTTCTCTTAGTACTTCTTCATTTTCAAACAAACTTGCGGTAAAAACATAATACAAAGGAGTATGTTTTCGTTCAGTGGCTGCTTTGCATTGTGGATGATTTATTATTTAAATAATCTAAGAATATTGCAAAAGCACAAAGGAATATAAAAAATTCACAAAGTAATTACAAAAACACTACAATCACTTTTAAAACTACAAGTTAATATTTTACGAATGTTATCTCACTGACAAATGGCAAGTGACAATACTTTCCATAATTCTCGATAACGGTGTTCGTGATACCAATTTTCGATTTAACTACGTCACTACGTCACAAATTTTGACGATTTCGATACGTTTACTACCGTACGAAAGCTGTCAAAAATTATTCGTGCTACTAAAAGCTAGTTCCTTTTACGCAGCGATACGAATACTTTTTCGCAAGTTAATCGTGCTCGCCCTACTGTTCTTTATTTCCTGCCTGAATTCGAGACATTTTGTCATGAGGGGTGAAACTAAACGTCGCGCTTGTTAAACATAAAAATATTATATTATAAAAATATAATATACGTTTAGTATCAAGCACAAGTCCCTACACCGCTAAGATTGTGTCAAATCATTTTTAGATAAAATAGTTTTCTGTAGCAATTAAAAGTAGTAACAGTGTAAAAATCAAATGCCACATTAAAACCATACAGATAACCTAGAAAAGAAGTAAACCTTCGTATTAGATGATTATTCTTCTCGTGATCTGTTTAACCTCGTCTCGTAATCGTGTTGTGTGATCAAAATAATTGTCCTTTTACTTACGAGTACGTCCTAAATGTCTGATGTTTTAAAAAAATCTACATTAAAAATTTGGTAATAAAGCCTACCGTGGCACAGTGGGCATTATTTACATCGTTATATTTAAATTATTTTCATTCCCCTCTCTTCATTACCCAGCGCTGTGTAGACTTCCGCCACTTAATATGTAACGTCTCGAATTTGTCATGACACTATGTTCTCCTTCCATGACTCTACGAGACTTGCTATCGGGATAAAGCGTGAAGCTGAAAAATGAGAAAATCAGAATAAACAGACATCAACGGGGCATAGTTAGCGTACTGTATCAAGGATTGTTGAATACAATCTGAAGGTGGACATAAAATACAGGTATGAAGCGGTGGTCTTCCACCATGGCGGTCATGCGGTGTTTTATAATATATTTTGCTAAATTATTAGGTGTTTTATAATATATTTTGTTAAATTATATTATAAAACACCTTTATATGAATATGGCTGTGTAAAATTGAAACATTTTTAGATTTGTATATTATATTTTCAATAATAAGTGTTAATGTAATTGTACAAATAACTCGATTAGCATAATTTAAATTTAGCTTTAGTTTAGTTCTGATTAATATAAGTCAATGTAAGTTATTGTCAAATATGTAAAGATATTAAGGAAAACAAGGATACAGAAGGAGTCTGTAGTTATATATTCGGATAAAAAAATACCTTTATCATGGATAAGCCATCCTGTAAAGCCACGTCCCAACTGCACTTCAGCGACGTAAAAATATACTAATTTATCATTTATCTTATACTTAAACGTTTTTAAGTAACAGTTAAATCGTGTCATAAATGCGCTTTTGTATTCCGAATGCGTGAAGGAAATGGTCGTCGTGACAATGGCAACGCTGTTACATTTAAAATTTAATATCGAACTTCATTTTGAATAGCTTTAACCGGAAGTAGACAAGCTTTCTCATTTCTATTTATATATTGTATAATTATAGAACTCGTCTATTTAGAATTAGTTCAAGAACTCTAGGCATGTAAATAAGAGAAATTTATAGTTATTTTATGGTATTTTTGTATGTGAATTCATAAAAGAGTCTTTAAACTTGCGTAAGATATGGTGTAAAGGAAGTCCTTTTGCAAACGGAACTAAAAATAACTTGTGCAATGGCGAGTTTCACTGTATCTTAATTACAAGTTTTGTTTTACCTTGCAATGTACGTAAGTTAGTTTTGGTGAAATCTTTAACTCAATTTTGACTTTTTATTTGATGACTATGCATGGTTTGCAGTGTGACTGTGTTATTTTTAATGCACTCGTACAATATGGATATCAAATGAAAGAGATGCTTGCTTTTAAAAAAAGTTTCATTATTATTAATTCTAATATAAAATTATATATATTGTAAAAGAGCAAGCTTTGATCCAGCGCATACATGTAAAATTTTCCGTGTACCGTTTCCCTGATATGTAATAATATGATTCCTTTTCACGTATTTTTTATTATTTTTGACTCTTTTTGGTACGTAGTATAGTAGGTATGGTAGGTAGTAGTTCAACTGTATCATAAGCTGTGACAGCATAAGTGAGGAAAATGCTCAAAAATATTTAAATAACAAGGCTGATAAGGCCGTGATTACATAAAATAATAGAAGACAACAAGAAAAATTACATATACGTTTATCTAGAAAGTTAATCGAGTAATTCATAATGCTGTCTATAATAAGAAAATGTTGTGCAGCTGGACTGCTGGCTAATTGGATGTCAATGGTTGCAATGCAATTTGTAAGTGTCGAATGCGATCAAATCGATTAAACGATAAATCGATTAAACATATAATGTATTTGCAGTCTACGGCAGGGTAAGAAGATATCATCTAGGGTCCAAACTCTTGTCACCCAATTTTAAGATATTGTGTGATGATTTGTTGAATTCCATGCCGCATTTGGAGGACGTCGTGGCGCAGTACGACACCATCTGACTGTATATGCGATGGTCGGGGGTTCAGGTGGGGGACTGGTGATATATAAATTATTTTGCATTTTTTCGCTCTGGTGACAAGACAAACCGTGGCTTTGAGTTCCACCACTCAAAATGCAATATCTCGAATTCGGGCGTACAGTGGAAAACGGTGTGTCTTGAAACTAGGTTCTCTCTGTCTGCCCTGCTATGCGCGGAAAAAAAACATTAGATCATAAAAAAAAAATCGCACACGTTACATATTATGTGCCTGCACCATTTGTATAAACTTACTACAACACACCTAGACAGCCAGAACTTTATTTATAGTCTTAAGTAAAAAAGTCTAGTACCAAGGACTTGTCAGACGACTTTAGAGTAGAGAAAGTATCACGCATCATAAGAAATGCTAACATCACTAATAAGGAAGCGTCACTTTGTGGCGAGCTTGCGCAACTGACCAATATTACTTTTGTGACACATGGAGTGTGTGTCAAGAGCGATTGCTGGGTCTATAACAACTAGTGATTAAACACGTTTTTATTAGAAGCACGTTGTAATAAAAAAATATATACTGAATCTTTTGTGTTAACGATTAAAATAAATTTTAACATTTTAAAAACTTGAACGAGCGAGATTCGTAAACGCGCCTCTTGGATTTGACATATAGCAATAAAAACAGCTTCGAGCTATTTCGCATAGCAGGGGAGTTAAAGAGAAACCTGTGTTCTCCACTTTCCGCCCGATATCGAGACATTGCGTGTTGAGTGGCGGAACTGAACGCCTCGTTATGTGTTTGGTACCAGAGCGGAGAAATTAAAATATTTTTTAAATATAATCATTTTTCCGAATGGGAATCGAATCCAAAACCAATCGCGTTTACGTGCGCATCTGTACGAATGCACCACGATGGCATAACCTTTATTATTTTCAGTTTTTAGGTAAAACGTTGCTTTTTGCTCAAAATGGGCCCGATATTCAGTGCTTTATCACTTTGATTTTTTAGTCTGTTCCGTGAAGTACGGGAGATTCGTAAATATCAACAGAGCTAGGCAAAAGTGACTTAAAACATTTATAATAAACGCTACCTTAATCTTATTAAACTACGACAGATAAATATTTTTGTACTTCAAAAACTGTGGGAATAAAATATATAAATCATATTTTACGCATTTGAATATAAAGTCATTTTATATCGTGACCAAATGTGATCGCCTTGAATCTTTGATCTTATAAAATACGTTTCCGTATAAGGCGAATAACTGGTATTACTGACTCGGTTCATGCATTTGTTAAGCATTATTTAAATATAATATTATTTAGCGTACTTGCAAAACGCCGCGTTTTGTTTTAATTACCAGAGTATCGTTCTATTTGTTCCGGATAATCTCTGGAACGGCTACACCGATTTTGACTGGACTTTCGCTTGCAGTTAGCCCATGTAATAAGTAACTTATGTTGCCTTTGCCTAAGAAAAAGTGCGGCGTGAAGCTCCGCCACTCAACAACGAATGTCTCGATTTTAGACGGAAAATGGAGAACGGAGTTTATTGATTCTCTCTGGGTAGTCAGAGCCAGAGAATCAGAGAGTGCGATGCGGGAAAAAGCGTTGAGCTAAAATTTGATAAATAATACAATTATTATAGAATAGGGCTGAAAATTGTATAATAATCAGCATTTAAAACTTTTGATTTCAGAAAATATTTTTTTTAAATAGAAAAAATGACTAATATTTGTAATAATTGTAAAAACTCAGGTTAACAAATTTTACGAATTGACCTTCCGTCGATTAGCTTTGGAAATAGCACAGTTGAGTTTCATCGTGTCGATGGGGGTCTATTGCTGTTAAATAAATATTGTGTAAATCGTGTTTACTTTTTTAGTAGTTAGGTAATTACAGAAACTGTTGAAAATTTAGTTTTGAAATGTATTTAAGAAGAATACAATAAAAAGCTTTTTACTTAATGATAATAATATTTTTTATGACATTGTATTAGAAGAAAAATAAACGTTTAATTTTTTTGCATAATGACGCTTTTTATCTCATAGCTGAAAAGTCAGAGAGAGCCTAGTGTCAAGACACTTCGTTCTCTACTTTACGCCTGAAGTCGAGATATTGCGTGTTGAGTGGCGAAAAGCAACACCACGCTTGGTCTTGTACCAGATCCAATAAAAGATTATTTAATTATTATCATTCCTCCGAGTGGGATTGATTATATGTAGGTAAAAAATTATTATTGCCATTGTAGTGAAAGTGATACGCAGTGGTTGTAGGTTCAATTTTATACTAGAATATTGTATTACTTCGTTTTCGACGTTTCACTCTTCAACACACCTATAGAGTCCCTAATTTGTCGAAATTATATTTAATTAAATAATATATATTTGTGATGAAATCAAACGCCAGAAACGTTTAATTCTACCAGTATATTTTATTACTTACTTTATAAGTCTTGTAATAGATTTCTTCAATTTACAATACAGATTTTACAACGATGTGACTAATTATGTTAAGTCTAAGGACGTCTTGAAAATTTGTCTTGACGAAGTGTTATTCGAGCGGGTAACACTTTATGCCTGGTCGTAATTCTTCAAACCAATTTTATTTATATTTATCAATTAAAATGTTTGGTAATCGATATTAAATCACGACACAGTGTCCATGGTAGTTAAAGAGAATCTAGTGTTAATACACTCCGCTTTTCACTCCATAATATATTCTAGTTAAAAGTAACTAAACTAACATAAATACAAATTTCCATATTTCCAGCCATTGTGCAATTGTGTGAAAGTGCTGAATATAATACTACAAAATATCGAACACTTTCCCTTTCGGATTTTCATCTTTACAAATGGTGGATTAGTTTCACTCTACTTTGTTGTACTTTTGGGTTATTATATCGAGCTTGGAACGTAAAGAACAAATTTATTATACTTCAAAAGCTTTACACGACATTGAGTTCCGTTACTAAACACGCAATGTCTCCATTTCGGACAGAGAGTAGAGAACACAGTGTCTTGATACTAGGGCTTCACTGACCACTATGCTATGTATGAAGCTGAAAAGAATAAAAAGCTTTAAATTGCCATTTCTTGGAAAAAACTATTAAAACTAATTTTAATAGTATGGATATATATTTTACTAACGATACATATAACCCAAAGAGTTAGTACTTTGATTACACTATTCCCTATTTTGTAATGGGACGATATCTCGAACCTGGTATATCCATTTACCTGATAAACATCAACCTATAGCTTCATATCATAAACACAGGATCAGATGGATGATTGGATCATTACCATTAATATGAACATCGCTTTACCTTAGTTACCTTAGCTTATGTAGCTTTCTGCTAATTAAATGCGTAGGATGAAAAATTAAAAAATCATATATTATTAATACAATACAAAAATTATGATTGACTATATTAACTATTAGATATTTACTAGACACTAATAGAGGGGCGTACAAGTATCAGCTTACAACGTCTGGTCGAATTGCGTCATGATCTACGTCAATCTACAATTAGTAGTAATGGTTAGGTTGAATTTCCCAATATTTTTTATATAATACCAAAACAATATGGTATACAAGGGAGATATATATATGGAGTAATAATACAGCTTCACGTTTTTTCCCGCATAGCAAGCAGCGTATCAGGGTATGAGTATGGGGTTTGTCATGTTTGGCGTCCGTGCCATTATGGTGCAGTCAGAAAGTATCTGTGTGCATGCGATAGGCGAGGGTTCGATTCTCATGCTTATGAAATGACAATGACGTACCACTTTCTTCTCTATAATCAAAAAGAGTAGTGTGGAAAGCATTGTGTCTTTATCCCATAACTTACCTAATTAGGGCGGAGGGAAGACTACTTATTTATATTTTAGGTGATGAAACTTTTTTTTAACACTATGTTACGAAAAATTTCTATTTGGGATAGTCCAATTGTATGTAAAGTAAATATTACACAAACTGCCATATGTTTCAAATACATACATACAATACATGTTTTTAAAGCAACGCGATATTTTACGCGGCAATGGTGTTACTAGTGTAATATAAATAGGACAATTTTGAAGTAAAATCTAAATTTACAACTATAGCGTACATTTAAACTCAGCCGAATTGCGCCAAGACGGTCTTTTACAGCTTTAAACAGCTACATATCGTAACAACAAAGCGAAAGTAATTATGTATTATCATTATAATCTCCATGCATTTACAAATAAGAAATATTTTTGTTAATAAAAAGCCCAGAGGTTGTTTTCTTAGACTTTCCCTGAATGTTAAACAAAAGTGAAAATCGTATCGTAATTTGGGGTCAGCGGAGCGTGGCGCAATTATCGTAGATCTTCTTCGTTAACGTCACGTTCAAACATAGATCATTGTTCCCTTATTTGCTTTCAGCGATACGGTTCATATGGAATTAGATAATAATTAATAGACGCTTTTTCCCGCATAGAGCAGGTTAGCAACAGATATCAATTGTTAAGGCACTACTCAGTCTTTCCGCCCGAATTCGGGACATTGCGTGTTGAGTGGCGGAACTCAACGCCGTGTTGGCTCTTACCAGTAATGAAATGAAAATAATTTAATTATAATCGCCACAGCGGCGTCAAATTAATTATATGCTATCGGCTTTATAGATTAAGCCACTGGTCGAGAACTCGATTCTCGCAAGCAGCTTGTTTTTATGGGTGGTTTTGTAAAAGCTATCATATTTATAGAATATCTGAGATTTGGTTTTACATAACACACTGTTAAGCTCCAGCGTCCAGCATAGAATGACATTGAATGTGTTAAAAGTAAGGTACTGAGTGACTTAAGTAGTTTCCCTAAGTTTACCAGAACTCAGAAAATATGGTGTTTAATCATTTTTTGACTTTTAAAAGTTATTTAAACTTTTAAAAGTCCTTACAATTTCATGTTGTATTCTTTTTTAATTAGACAAATATTTTTCACACCTCTGCGTTCTTTTGTGGTAAATCCTTTGTTATTTGTAGCTTGGAAGAGATTACTTCTAGTAACAAGGCCGCCATTGCACATTTATTTTAATAGTACCTATGTAAATTTATTTAAATTATTATCTCTTGTGCAATAAAGTATTATTATTAAAATTAGCACCGTTGATACGTCAATATGCGTTGCCTTAGCAACGTGTATGTCATTTTATACGAAATTATACGCAAAGCATATTATGTTACTGTAAAAATACTTTTGATAATTCAATGTTAATTTATTGAATATTTAAAAAAATATGTAAGCATTTCTTTATATTAAATATAACTGAAAAAGACATATTTAGAAAACGTATAAAAATTTAAACGCAGCGGGATTTGAACCAGCGGCTTCTTTGTTCTACATGTAGAACGCATGGCTAAACGGTCAGAGCGCTTGAACGGTTTTCCTTAGTGTAGGAATAACACTTTAAAAATTGTTAACAAAATAATTAAATATAACTGCCAAATTTCAAACTCCTCCGTCCACGTGATTTTTGTAAAAGGGGTTTAAAGTTTCACGTATTAATATAATTTAAAAAAAATATAAATACAATTTATAATAAAAATAAATTTATAATAAACATGATAATAACATTTTAAATATTTAAACAAAGATTTCTAACTATTGTCTTTAAAGTACTAAATCAATAAGAGACTCAGTTCTTTGTCTATATCTTCTTGGTATGTCTTTTAAAGTAAGATGTATGAGTCAAAAGAAAAGGTTTTTTGTGTATGATTAATAGGTGGCGTGACCTCATTGTCTCGTTCTTTATTCTTAGACATGTTAAATTCGGCTTACGACGAAATTGACACAAACTAACATAAGAATGAATGGCTTAAATAGATGGTCTAAATATATAGAGCGCTGGAGAGCTTCTATGATTTTACGGTTGGTATATGTCTTTTTGTTCTCTCTGACTACGCAGCTTGGGCGAAAAGAAGCTAAAAGAAATTTACCTTGCCTGCCCCTTGGCAGATGCCAAGATGAGGGCAGGAGTTCAAATGAGAACCTTTTCTCATTTGAACTCGCTTTTCTTAAAATCCGTGGCACTGGTCTACGCCATTCAAATGATACGTTCACATGGAGTTATGATATTTGATTTAAAATATAAGTACGCACAAACTCGAATAAAAAAATATCTAAAATTTTCTTTTTATAGTGATTTTCAAGAAAATTTCATTAATATACAATGATTTTTATAATTTATTGACAAAATGGCTAGTAGGTAGCTGATCATATAATTTACTATGATGAATGTATCGCGTGTACTAAATACTTTATAGTGTACTATGTGCTGACAGTTGACAGGCAGTGTGTTGGCAATTTTATTTATTATCACTTGTAAGTGTAGAAACTGCAATTTTACACTTTATATTAAGTATTTAAATTATTTTTAATTTAAGCGTTTGTTGCTTCAGCTATAGCCAGCAATAGATCTGTCTATAGTAAAACTATTGCCATTTAAATCAAAATTTAGGCTCTAAATAATTTTACGCCTCAAATTGTCATACATGTTTTAAATTTAAATAGAAAATATTTTTCAGTACATTTGAATTTCATTTTATAGATATAAGTACTCATTGCCCAATTACAATTTTATATAGAGACAGTTATTTAAACGTCTGTGTAATAGCAACCAAATATGAAATTCTATACTTCTTGTTCATGTAGTTTATGAAAATTTGGAATTATTTATATATTTTGAGTAAGTATTTTTTTTTACACTTCACGTTTTTTTCCGCTTCGCAGCTAGAATGTAAAAAAACAAAACAAAAAAACAAAACATTAATATTTAAATATTTTAGTTTATAAAAAACAGTTTTATCTCAAATTCTAACAGACTGCACTGCATACAGTCTTATATTCGTTTGTTCTTTTTACAGCCACTTTATGTCGGTTTTGTAAATTTTTTTTCTTTCTTTTTAATAGTTGGTTAGGTAGAGACTGGAATGTGGAGACCTGCCAATTTTACATATGGGTCGAAAGCCCCAACCACTGCTCCAAACCCACCACCACATCTCTCTGTTACACAATGGGCCGCACCCTCACAATGAATTCATGGAATAGTAGGTAGGAATAATTTCTCCTACAATAATTTTGTCAATAAAAAACTAAAATACTTAGCTACGAATTGTTTAATTATTTCATTAAACGTGCAAGAACGTCAAGACATATTAGTAATTATTTCTCTAACACGCAAACAACCTATTAGAGCTGTGTTAATTACTGACGTGGGACAATCAAATTTTATATTAACAGTATTTTAAAATAGATATTAATATATGAATGGAAAACTATTGGAAATGTGAAAATTTGCGTTAAAGTTTGCATGGAAAATAAATAATCCATTAACAATACAGGAAATTAATGAAATAAATATAGCAATACTACTTTGTGTTTCATATACTCTTTTGTATAATGTAATGTACACTTGCTAAGGCTACACGTATTTTACTCGTTTAAAATAATAAGTAAAAAGTTTATTAATAAACGGTTTTCACAGCTTCTAAGTTTTTTCTGTTGTAGTTGGTATTCCTATTAATTGCTTGCCTTTTTTATCGAAACATGGATACTGATGGCCAGTCGGAACGAGTCAAAAGCTACTTAATAATTGTGTGTCAAAATCTAACTTGGTAACATATTTATGTACCTATTTGTGTTCAAGTTGGACGAAATTTCCTTATCTATTTCAAATATTTCTATAATGTATCGAATCTCACGTTTGAAATGTCGGAACTCGACGCCGAGCTTTACTAAAGCGTGGAAATTTAAATAATTTAATATAATCATTCCGTTGAATGAGAATCGAACCCGCAACCATCGTCATAACGACACCCTACCTGGCCCTCTGCGCCACGATGACCTTCATATATTAGATTAATAAAAAGAAAAATCCCTAAAATCAATATATTTTGTCAAACAATATATGAGAACACATTGACACAGAAGAACTTATCATACAATAGTTCGTAAATATGGTTTATGGCAATATAAAAATGTATATTACCTAGTAAGCTATAAATGTAATATACGATTACCATCTTCGTCCACCATCCATATTATGTAAGTAGAGAGAACTAAGTGAACATTCTCTACTCTCTAACTTATGTCCATATGCTTGAAAAAAGACTGGCAATTGTCAGATCCGTTAAAGATAGATTGTTAAGGCCGGGAACATGTCTGTAGCTCTTCTGGAGTTACAAGGAGTCGTGGGTGGCGGTGATCACAGACCATCAGGAAAACCGAAAGTTCGTTTGCCTTGTTTATACAGAGAAAGTGCAGAACGGAGTGTCTTGACACTATGTACGCGGATTCATATCCCACTGCGTTCAAATTTTTATACGTTCTCTAAAAATGTTTTTCAATTTCCTGTTTGAATTGAACTTGAACTTTAAAATAAAATGTTAAAAATATTTAATAAATAGCATTCTCTCTTGCCAAACAATTGTTCGTAGAATAATCTTTGGATAGCAGAAATTTTGTGAAAATCTCTTTACAGAGAAGCTAACAAGAAAAATAAGTTGTAAAATAAGTAAGCGTATAAGAGTTTCATAGCAGCTGGATGTAGAACGGTTGGCTTAGCGGTCACAGCGTTTGGACGGATTACAAGAGGCGTGGGTTCGAAACCTACTGCGTTAAAAAATTTATACGTTTTTTAAACATGTTTTTCAAATATGATAAATTTTAAATCCTCCAGATGCTACAGTTACTTAGTAAACTTATATTTGTTACTAATAACTTGTCCCAACTGGTATTTCAACAGTTCCGTCACCTTAGCGACCTGTGGCAAAGGTTTCTAAGGCCTTGGATTGCATCAGAGTTCTATGAAAGGGCGCACTGTCGGTGTCAGCGGCTACGTGCTTTGTTTGTTGATAGCTGAGATGAGAGTAAAACGTTTTTATTCTAATTATTCCTTCACACTTTTGTGGTGTGACTCAATGGTGGTAAGCGTATATTTTTTGTAATGCAATGGCTTCAGATTCAAATCCTAACCAATCCTAGTCCTGAAGTATGATGCCCGTAGGAATTTTTTCTCTTTACTGTTCCCCTACACTCCTCTCCCCAAGGAGTCTGCATGTTACCCACTCAGTAACGTACTCGTTTTACTTACTACTAGCGACCCGCTCATGGCTTCGCCCGCGTAAACTATAACTATTTCATATTTTCCGCGGTCTTTTTATAAAACAGTGAAATTCATCCAAAAGAAGCATATTCCTAAAATTGTACTAACACATACTGTTAAAAGTAATAAATATTTTAAAAAGTATAAATTATAATGGAAATATATAATATAAAATGTATATATTTTTTATGTAAGCTAAGTTGTAAGTGAATATTTTTTTAATGAGTTTTTGAAAGGGAATTTTATTATCATAGTTTTTTTACTATACACAAACGATATATATGGAGTGTCGTGCTGGTACGCCATGTTGTGGTGAATGGCTTGTTTAGTTCGTGAGACGCATATCAATATAGTTTAGTGTTGTAACACCATTTGTTACCCTTTAACTTTATAAATGTGGAGAACAGAGTGCCTTCATTGTGAAGGTTTCCTCTTTTATTACATTTTTATATTTTATCTTTTATCGCAAAAACTATAAAGAAGATTTATCAAGACTTTCGATGGAAATAAGGACATTACACTTAATGTGATCTGAACACTTTCAATGGCGACACTTATCGACGTGTTTTACGCATGCTACCCGGAAAAAATGAAAATAATTTCTATATAATCATTCCCCTGAATGGGAGTCGACCTACAATCGCAATCGCGTTTACCTTATGATTTTGTTCTACTGCGCCAATATGAACTCTTAAAACTCCATTTTATATATGATGATATACTTAGTCTTAATAAGATTTCAAGATTTTTACTCATTTGGAAATATGTACAACTAATTTTATTAGTTATAGTTTCATTTCAAAATAATGCAAAAAATATGTCTCAGTCACTCCTTCATAGCTAACACCCCACCAAACCATCACTGATTCTGGATAATTCCCACCCACTCTGTTGATTTATTGAGACGCTTCTTAAGAGCTTTCAGTAAAAAAAATACCAATGCGTCTCTGCAAGTCTTAAATTATCGTTTAAAATACGTGACATGGTTCTAGGTGCTAATTTCATCTCCCGAGATAAAATCTTTTGATTTCATCGAATGCTTTCCCTTACTGCTTTGATCCCCTTTTTCGTATGAACACTACGTGGACAGCCATTTTTTTATATCACAAACAGAGAAGGTTTCATATTAATAGATACATTTATCAATAACCTGGTACACAAACATTTGACTAATACTAAGGAAAATTTAAAAAATGGTATTTGGCACCACTCCTACTTTATGTAATGCAATTACAGCGATTCAATTCTCTTTATAACCCCACTCTCATTTTATTATCACAAAATAAATTACAATACATTTCCGCGAAAATAAGAAAACATAACGAACAATCATTTAAAAATGCCAGATTCGAAATTTAAAAGTTATATTTTATTTATTTTTAATTATAACAGTATTTATGGCCAGACTAAGTAATGTAAAATATTTTTCACATTGTTGTATTAACAATAAGTTATGTTAATTTTGTTAATATATAACAAACATTTAAAATAAAAAATATTAAACTGACGAGTAAGTAAACAATACGCAGTCATCCCCTATTTTCGTTAGAATTTTAATAAAAAAAAAATATAGGATCAACTTCAGAGTATACTCTATTCATTTAATCTTGCAAAGTTGAATTATCAAAATTGATTTACTCTGAATAAAATTATGCGTAGTGTAACATAAAAAAAATATTCACGTGACGAATTGAGAACCTCCTCGGTTTTTTTAGTTGATTAAACATTTAAAAAACATTTATTTTGTAATTTATCTTAGTACTATACTTAAAAAATTGTTTCAAAACTGACATCACTACAAAAAGCGCAAACGCATTCTATCACGATCTGAGCCGTACCATTGATTACTATTGTTATGAAACAATCTCTTGGTAACAAAATACATTTCTCATTTTATGAGAAACTACCCTTTATCGACCTATTTGAAGCCGACATGAACGTGTACTGACGAAATAATATCGTAGCTTACTGTATGAATGTTATATTTTAGTAGGGTTGTCATGTAAAATTTTATTTTATAAATAAAGTTTTTATCTCGTATATGGAGATAATTAACGTTTTGCGAGTAGCTGTAAATAGTTATTTTAATCTAATCTAGTCTAAAAATTTTAATGTTTCGTTATAGCTTAGATTTGGTCACGTGGCAAATAGTGTCTCCAAATTAATGGAAAAAGAATATCGAAATGATTAATTTATTAGTTATGGTGTGTATTTAAATATAAATATTTTAAGTTAAAGTTAAACATATATATCATTTCATAAATTTTCAAAATAGTATATATGAAAATTGGAATTTATGACTATTATTGTTAATTAGTATTCAATATCAGAAATTTACGAAATTTTTAGGTCATTATTTATTATACCACTGCATCTATTTTCTCTCATGTGGAACTTGTACTGAACATATCATTGTTACTCGAATATAGGTTATAGTCTGGTAAGATAAGCTGCAGCGTTGAGCACCACCACCATAAAGCGCCTTTAAATAGATGGAAAGCGGAAAACGGAGTAAAATGTCACCAAGTTCACCGCATCCGCAATCCGCATAGATTGCTATGCGGTGTATCTATATATATAAAAATAAAACAACGAATTTTTGGTCTTCTGTTAATTTTTATTGAATTTCGACTCATTATTTAATTCTGACGCGGTACAAAATTCTCTGGGTAAAATATACAAAATACAAAATTCTAGTATTTATATGTACATTCGCCCTCCATGTTCTCTAACCAATAAGCCATACGTTCTAAAAATATATAAAATATTTATAGTATTTCTTTTCAAAAAGCTCACAACCCTAACAAGTGACAAGATTTGTTTGTGCTTTGTACGGTTTCGAAATGGTTATTGCATTATTATGTGGACAAAACGACAGCTTTGGCGAATAATAAGATTATTTTGTTGTATGTAGTTTGAAGTTTTGTAATTTATAATGTAACCTACCTATTACAATGTAAATACTTCGCTTTGTGTATTATAAATGATGAAAAAATATAATTATATGACAATCTACTAAAGGCGGCTATGGCACAATTTGAATAGGTTGACTATAATTGATGATTTTGGGATCAAATCTCATGCTTTTTCCCAAGGTAGTCAGAAAGAATTTAAGTGTCAAAGCATTTCGTTCTCCATTTTCCGCCGTTATTCGGGACGTTGCGTGATGACTAGTGGACCTCAACGCCGTGCTTTGTCTGGCTCACCAGAGCGGAGGAATAAAAATAATTAAAATATGATCATTCTAGCAGGTGGGAATCGAAGCCAAAACTAATCGTGATTACAGTCAGACAAAGTCCCACAGCGCCACAGTGGTCTCTATGGCCTCTTTAATACATTGTAAAAATTAAATGATAGTCACTAAAGTTAAGTATTTTTTAAGAAAAAACTAGATATATACTAATTAAAAAATTAGGTAAATACAAAATATATTTATACCAAATATGACACAATCTAGCAAGCTTTTACAATAAAACTAAATCCTAGTCACTCACTCGCATTCAAAAGTGCCATAAATATTTAATCTGATTAAATTGATTAATTCAAATACTTAATTTTACATGTGTATTAAATACTGACTTAATGACAGGTAACGCTAATTGACGTCTCTGTGTGCGCCTATGTTTTAATACTACGATATTCATGATCTGTAGAAGTAGTACAACTTGGTATAAATGCATAGAGTAGGCGTTGCTAATTCCTCTATAATTTAATAAGGTCAGGTTCATGTGGTAATTTGCCTTGTAAAGCTATTAGTACGATGAGGGAATATAACAGGGCAACTACTACATTACTAAAAATCACTGACAATCGCACTCAGAAACGTTAATAAACATGTTATTGATTTTGAAAATTGACTCGAAATATTTATGTAACTGTAAGTCTTTTTTTTTTTTACAATGATACAATTAATTCATGCTCTTAGACGTTTTTAAATTTGTATTCTATAGAAATGAAAAAAGCATTGATATACATAATATAAAAAATATTTTATATTAAAGTTCCTTATAAAAATAAAACTTAAAAGAGATTTGGACATAGACCTCTTAGGTGCGCTCTAAACATATTATACATATTTGTAAGCCCACTGCGCTATAGCCTACGATGAGTCGGTGAAGCTAGTAAGTTAATAAATACGCAATCATCCCATATTATTCTACCATTAGGATTAGAATTTTAGTTCAATATTAATTTATGGAACTAACTGCGGAGTATACCCTATTCATTAAAACATCAAAAATAGAATGTTCAAAATTGATCTACTCCGGCAAAAGTTATGCGTAGTCCAACATAAAAAAATATACGTGTGAAGTTGAGAGCATCCTCCGTTATATTAATCGGTTAAAGATAAGTTAAAATTCATATGACATGAGTGACATTGCGGTTGAGTGATGGAACTCAACGACGCGCTTTTTGTCTTAGGTACCAGAGTAGTGCAAATCGAACCAACAACCAATCGTTCACAGTCAGGCGCTGTCCCACTGCCACGATGGTCTCTATATTACTAGATCAGGAAAATAAGAATTATTTCAAATATAATCATGGCCCGAGTCGGGATCGTACTTATTCCCATTGTGTGAACTGTCCAAACACTGTTCCACTGCGCCACGATGCCTATTAATCACCTGTGTAATATTTTTTTTATATAGACGCATATAAATGGGCTGCGATTTACCGCTCGTCACTCACAGTGTTATAATGTAACCTTTTTTTCCTTTGAACAGCATGCTATTTAGAAAGCGATTCTAGGTCGGGCAATTTGCATCTAGTATTCAACTTAGCGTACTAACTGGTTTCGAAACTTAGGTCATCAAAGTTTTTAATGGAAATGGCTTTTAGTGGTTTAAACGTCGAAAATTAATTAATCATTATTTAATATTTATTGCATATTAAAGAATTATGTGCTACGAGACATCTGACATCTTTTATATCAACAACGAACTGTCGGAATAACTGACTGATATATAGATAGCAGTGGCGAAGGTGTTCATATAACACAATTCCCACCGGCGGACCTTTTGTAAATTATAATTAATAATGTTATTTAATAAACACAAAAATTTATTGACATTTTATCACTAAATGTCACACATCAATTATATATTGTTTACTATGCAAATAAACTTGATAAGCTAAACGGAACATTAATGTTATCGTCAAGGGATCCTAAATTTTTTATATTTTTTTGTACGTAGTCTCGCCTCTTCAAAAATTTCACACTTCGCCACTGATAGATAGATAAAATAAAAGCATCAACCATGGTGGCGCAGCCTCAGACTGTCTTCGTGATGGTCGTGGGTCCGATTACCACTCGAGAGAATGATTTTATTATTATTATTTTCATTTCTCCGCGCTGGTAAGGCATAGAGTGGCGTTGAGTTTCGCTATTTTACACGCAATGTCTCTGATTCAGACGGGAAATAGAGAACTATGCGAGAAAAAGTTAAAAACTGAAAATAAATAAGTAATACTAAAAGTCTATTACCTATGTATATTTCGCACGTGGCACTGCTCTTTTTTCTTCTAAGGCATACCTTAATGCCGTTTTAAGCTTTAAAGTGCCGTTAAACCACTAAAGTGCTATAGTGAATAACACTTCAGTTCAAATTATGCATTCACTACACAGTGAAATACTACTTAAATGCGTCGTATTAATGCACTAAGCACTTTTATAACAATACAAAATAGAATTTTAAATACAAATTACAAAAGTATATAAAAAAATATATATATTATGCTATGTGGATAACGGAGTGTTTTGACACTAAGTCCCCTCCGCCAACACTACAAAAATCTTGTGGACAAGGCATTAAATTACTAATATTGAAAATTAGTAAAAAAATTGACACCATTACACAAATATAAATCTCTTTTAATTATAAAAAATATCTAGTTAGAGGACTAATGATTGAAGGACTTAGAAATAGAAAGGACATAAATAAAAGTGATGTATTTAAAACTGATTATACTAGCAACAATGTGTTACAAATTACGCTAGAGATGGTATACATATATGGGAATTGATAAAGCTCAGCAAAGTGCTCTATGTGAAAATACTTTGCATCATCAATTGTGCACCACAGTATAGTCGTGGTGCAACTAGGAATCTAGCTGAACTTCATAAGTATTAAAATTCAACACACAATGCCTTTAAAACATATAAACTATTTGGTAAATTAACGGATGGTTCTAATTTTAATATAACTTATTTATTAATTAATTTATATACTTATAAATATATTAATAAGTTAATTACCCATGAAAAACATATATTTAGAAAACGTATACTTTTTTTTTAACGCAGCGGTATTTGAACCCGCGCTTCTTAAAAGCCGGTCTACATCTGGCTACGTCGAAATTCTTATACGCTTATTACAACTTATATATGTTGTTAGCATCTCTGTATAGAGATTTTTACAAATTTTCGCTACCCAACATTTATTATTCTACGAACAATGGTTTGGCAAGCGAGAGTGCTATTTATTTTCACAAGGCGCGGTGCAAGATAAAAGCCTAAAAATATAATTTATTACACCTAAATTCATAAAAATGGAACAAACTTATTAGCCTATATATAAAACAGCATTTTTAGCGTCCAACCGTCCAACCAAATTAAAGAGTCATTATAGTAATCTGTAACTCAAGTGCGTGAACAAACCCAAATAGTAACGCGCATTATTGTGCCGAACTGTATGAAATTAAGTTTTGTACCAGCCTTTTGGCTCTAATAACTTCCGAAAGTCCCCTGATGAGGCTACTTGGGTCATATAAGTTGGCTTATTCTTACTTTAGTAAAATATATTTTATCAACGTTAATTTAAAAAACATTAACAGGATATCACAGCTATACACTAGGTAGGCATAGAGAATCTAGTTTTCACACCCCGTTTTCTTGCATTGAGTAGTGGGACTGAAAGATTTTGTCCAAGCTTTGTTTTACTAGACTGGAGAAAAAATATAATAAATTCATAATTTTTTTTAAATATTTTGAAGGCTGCATAATATGTCGACAGTTGCAACATGGAAGGCGCTATTTATCACGCTTGTATCGAGAACATCTGAATATGATATTTGAAATGCATTATAAACATTTGAACGTTGAAGCTTGCTAGTATATTATCCTGCGCCTCTTGGATATAGTCTAAGTAGCTTTTGCTAATTAAGTCACGCGGTATAACCGCGCCTCGGTGAAATACGTATACGGATTCTACAATTTATGTTGCCATCTTAAATTTGGGAATAACAGGAATAAATTCTTAAGATACAAGAACTTGTATTTAATTAAATTTTATGTTACGCTTCGAAGAGTAATCCGTTACATTTGATTCAAATTAATTATATTTAATACGTTGCTATAAAATTGTATTTTTTCAGAGTACACAAGTAAGGCGGAGTTGTTGTTAGCTTGCCGTACAACAAAATGAAATAAATATGGAGTCACCCGTCAGAATATGTATAGGTTTGTAGAATAACTATATTAGTTAATAATAATATATTAGTTACGATTGTATTTTGAATTTATTTTATGATAACCTGATTGTGATCACGACTGAAGCTTGTGGCTATAAGCAGGAATCCCCTTTAGGAAAAGAATAAATTCATAAATTACACGATTCACCTGTGAGATTGGGCAATATGTGGTGCAAATTTTCGC
This sequence comes from Podotricha telesiphe, assembly GCA_038994665.1. Classification (NCBI taxonomy): domain Eukaryota; kingdom Metazoa; phylum Arthropoda; class Insecta; order Lepidoptera; family Nymphalidae; genus Podotricha; species Podotricha telesiphe. The sequence goes on along the minus strand of JAOYRR010000321.1, from coordinate 236,877 downwards.
TCACAACAAAATATATTTTCGCTAAGCTTATAATAAAAAATGTGATAAAAACAAAATTTATAAAAAAATGTTTTCGGAGGCCATTGTGGAGCAGTGAATCAGCGTCTGAATATACTAAGGCGATTGGTTGTGGGTAGAATTCCACTCTGAGGAATTATAATTTATAAATTATATATATTTATCTGGTCTGATTACTAAGATAAAGCGCCGCTCTGAGTTCCACCACTCACCAAACATTGCCTCTGATTACCCTGTTATACGGAAAAAGCGTGAAGATGATAAAAATGTTTTTAGATATTAATTAAAGTTTGCTTATCTAAAATTTCAGGTGCCGCATTAGTAGTGAACTTGCTAATGATAACCAGCACAGTCACTGCAAACACATTGCCTGTTGAAACGACGAAAAATTCCATTGGTACAACTAACGAGACCGCATGGAGGAATAAACCTAAACTCCCAGATATTGCACTAAATGAACTACACCCAAAAGATTCTACGAGTGAAGAGCACACAGAAAAAAATGCAAAATATAAAGACAGAGGAAGGGTTAAGTACAATTTGTCTAAACCAACGCAAAGCAGTGCAAAAAGAACTGCATCTGTATCAGACGTCATAATAGTAACACCGACTCCAGAAGTAAAAAAGCCTGCGGAAATTATAAGTAGTATGCAAACATATAAGAAAACTAAAATGCCTGCAGTGACTGTGGTTAGCTCCAGTAAGCCTATTGAGTTATCCTCCATTCAAAATGATGAATATGAAGATGATGCCGATGATGAAGATGAAAATAATGATTCGTTTGAGAAATATTCGCCTACTAGGTTTGATGATGGGAGTTTCTTTACAATGCCAAGTTTTGATGACGACGATGACTTTAGCAACAAAAAATATATGCATGACTTTAATATGAACATGAAAAATGATCATAGCAAACCTTCTTACGATAGTTTCTCTAGTTTATTCCCTAAAAGTATTTTTACGCAAGAAGAAGCTTCGTACACGTCAGATTCATATTTTGACTTCAATTCCGATCTCACTACACCTAAAAACAATTTCTTTGATAAAAAATATCAAGACGTATCGTCTAGTATTTTAAATCATTTAGACACAATCAAATCTAAATCCCCACCGCAGAATATAACTAATATAAATAAAATAGTTAAGGAAAATGTAGAATTTGACAAGCTTAGTAACAATACTCCAGCCAATAAATCAAGTGTATTTATAAAGAACACCAAAGAAATTCGCTATCTAGATAGTGATAAGGCTGGCTCTAGCAATGATGGGGTATCTGATGTACAGGGTACAAGTATTTATTATGAAATGACTGTTTTATCAACTGAAACATATAACTTTAAGGATAGTAACGATTATGACTGTGAAAATGATACTCAAACGTTTCCTACAACATTGAGTACTCCTGTAAAAGAAGAACTGAAATCTATACAAGACAAGCTGTCTAAAAAAGAAAAAATATCATCAAACATACGCTTTCTTGATTCTGACCCAAGTCCAGTATCAATATCGACAGTAGCTTCAAAACTTTTCCCAAGTACAGCACAATCAGTGCTTAGTTCATTAAGTTCAGTGCCTACTTCTACTCAAAATGCAATATTTTCTACTGATACAAGTAGAATATATTCTAGCAACTTCAATATTAGAAATAGAAATTATTCAAAACGTCTCAATCTATCGGGTACTAAAAATTCTCCAAATAGCGTGTTTTCTACTCTGCAAACAGAGCAAGGATCATCTAATCAAGGTACCAGGCCCCAGACAAGACGATTCCATTTTACTACACCAAAAACAAAACCAATATGGATGGCTCCTAGAAAGAATTTCACTAAACCTCTGCCTCGTATTCCAACTACGATTTATTCTGAACATTTTGATATAAAAGATAAAATTATGAACAAAAATAAGACAAGAGGAAGCTTAACAACACAATCATCTGATATTGACCCAGTATTACAAAGTGAAGTAAGTGGTGTTAAGAAAATTGTTCATTCTCAATCGATATCTGATAACACTATTCCATCATTATGGAAAAGAGGATCGACGAAATATGCAACATCAACTTCTGCGTCTGGCGATAAAAATACTGGAATTGAATTAGAAATACCTCCAACTATGACAGCATGGGCTTTGGCTAGTTTACGAAGTCCCCCATTGTCTAGTTATGTAGTAAATACTACTGGATCATCACAAAAAAATATTGATGAAAATGAATTACAAAATGTCGCACAAGGTAAGTACAGCAATGTTTTAGAATAAATATTTTTAAACATGTGAATGTTTTGATAAAAAAAGTATATGCTTGACAGTCAGCTTCAGCATTCGCAAGCTCATTAACAATAACTTTTCATTTTCTAGATAAGAAAAAAACAGTTACCAGTTCTACAACACCAGTTTCTACTATGGCAGTAAGCAATTTTGTTTATAAGAATATAACTGAAATTTATCAGAACAAATTACCGTGGAAACCTATAATGCCTACTTTATCTAATTCTGTTCTTGACACCAAAGAAACAAGTGAATCGATATCTGAACGTCTACCAGCAGAAAGTAATATATCGATACAAAGTAGTGCGGAGCCTGCAAGCACTGAACCAATGAATGTATCGGCGAGTAATAATTCTGCTTCTGAATCTGAAACTGAGTCTTTCTGGATACCAGTGACAGATAACGACCGGACTGATGAAAGCAATAACTCTTTGAAAACTGAAACAATTCCACCAGTTGACGCAACGAGGTCAATTGGATTCGAATCTATTACGAAATTACCTTCGAGTATAACTACGCCAAGCGACGACACAGTGGCTTCTCCAGAAGTGAAGATTATAACGCAGGAAATGAAACAGCATACAGTACCTAGTACTGATAATTTTGAAATAACCACAATAAGATTCTCTTATGTTCCAGTAGAAAAAAATAGTGAAGAAAACATATCAACGGACGTAACAGATTGGATTCCTGTATCTCCAACAAGAACCCGAGAATCTACCACCGTTGATACACCTGTGACTACTTATAGACCAAAATACGTGACGACAACTGAAAATTTGGAAGAAACTACTACTATTTTCATAGATAATACATCGCCAATAGAGGTATCGTCTCAGGCTGTTGCAAACTCAACGCATAAAATGGTTCCTGTAATAACTGAAATAGTCGAACAAAGTGTTATCACAGATATTCCAACTACTACAGATATGAGTACACCTGATAGTACAACAGAAGATTTTGTCACAACTACAACAGAAATCACAACTACACCAATTGAGACAACGACAATAATAGTAACAGTAGCTACTGAAATAAATTCTGAAAGAGTACCAATAACGACCGTCCCGGATTTACCCGAAACTACGGTTGTAGAAGAAATAAAAGATAAAGAAAATGAAATAATAACAAAAGACAATAAACCTACCGAAGTTGATAAAACAACTGAGATATATACAACAACGATGCAGACGAAGCCAGTGCCAACACTAAATAATATGCCGGCTGTGAAACCTATATCGACGACAATTTCAGCTACAACAGAGCATCCACATCTTGTAGAAAGCACGACTGAATTCGTAGAAATTACAACAAATACAGTAAATGATTTGGAAGACCTAACAAGTTACTCCGATGTTACTACGGAGGCGTCATTGAGGACTTCGGACGAAGAAGTGGGTTCGGGTGCCGCGATCGCGATAGCTGTCAGCACTATTGGTGTCATCGCGCTTGTTTTACTAGTTGGACTGTTGGTAAGTTTATATAAATACCACCTTTAATCGTCAAACTATTTCTTCAGAAGAAATGTAAATGATAACTTAACAATTTTACTTTTAAATAATTAGAAAATATAGAAAACACCACCAATAAAAGAAAAATTCCAATAAAATATGTAACCCATTGTCTTAAGGTTAGTTTTCGTTTTTAACTAATAAGTGTGTAGACAGATGAACGTAACAGCATGTCACTACTTTATTTATGTCCCCGTAAAATCTAATAAATGTGTAAAAATAAAAAATATATATATAATTTTTTAATAAAACATGAACGAAAGTAAAAAAACCTCAAAAATACTTACACAAAATAACAATACACATGTATTCAATTTAAGCACTTCACTTCAGTTTGCATCTTCATGTTGGACTGGATTGGACTTTTTCAAATTTATTTTCCACAGCTAACTTTTTCTTCAAAGCTTCTCCACCGAAGAATATTCATACAACTTCTCCAAAGTAATGAGCATAATATCTATAGATAGCTCACGATAAATTACGTTCACTACTTTGGGTGGCGTTGTAGATTAATTAAATGTAGCAACCGGATACAGAATGTTCTGAAATTAATTTTTTTAACCATACGAGTAGTTGTATGAATGTACGCTATATTTGTAGGTTCGATTCTTACTCGGCGTAATGTTAATATTTAATATGATGATCTGCGGCGTTGAATTCAGCCATTAAATACGCCAAAGCAAATTCAAGAGTAACTTACGAGAAAGTTTCTTGTATTACAGGAGATATGTGAAAATGGTAAAGTAATGGTTCCTGTTCCCTAATTTCAGTACGTTATTTATAATTGTAATCGAATAAATAAAAAATATATCATAAATATAGATAAAAAAATTAAGAATAACCTTATAATTGCTTTTTAGTAGCATGCTTAATCTTTTTCCGGCATAGCGGGGCAACAGAGAGCCTAGTGTCAAGAACATTCCGCTCGGCACTTTCCACTCGAACCTGGGACATTACGTGTTGAGAGGTAGAACTCAATACCGCTCAATGTAAACAATTTAAATATAATCATCATAATTTCCCACCGTGACAGAATGGCTTAAGAATTCAATCAAGTTTAGTAACATACCTTTCTTTATTCTTCAACGACTCTTAACAGCTTTAAAATAATTGATACTCCTCCTGAAATTGAAAATAAAGCACTTTTCATCAATTCACTTAGACATGTGCTCGATGATATGAATCATTTACATAAATTTTAAAATAACAATAATTTGCTTTTTAAGTGTTACTAAAATTTTGTGTCGAGACACTCCGTTCTCCACCTTCCACCTGAATCACAAATGTATTCTTGGAAATTACATTCAGGAAAGACAAATATAAAAAAGTGAAATTAATAAAAAAAATGTTGAATTTTAAAAATCTTAGAAAACACCATAAACTTAAAATAAAATAATGTAAAGAAAGTTTTTTTTAACATTTATTAACATTATGGCTTTGCTTGGAATAGTTTTCCACCCACATACCAATAGGTATATATTGTACAATTGACTCAATTATGAATAAAAAACTTACTTTCTGAAAAGCTCTGGTCTCAAAAATCTTAAAAAGTGTAATTTAAAAATAAACAAAACATAACTACCCTGAATTCACGTAGATTTAATTCTTACTTGTAAAAGCTTCCACTTGCCACTTGCATACACTCATTGCAGAATTGCAACTGCAACTACAATTCAAAGCGGAAATGATATCGCTCATCATAATATAATTACAACAATTTCTCGCTACGTAGCTGGACACCAACGGTTTTAAAAGCTCGTAAAAATTCCGACCAGTAACACTATCGCCGTCACTCGACACCTGTTATCGTAGTTACGAGAACTCACCGGCCCGCCTTAACGTTTTATACTACCCTTGATAACATTACAACTTTATTTAAACATCCGGTCAAATTGTAATATTTGAATAATATATCTGTTTTTTACTTTTTTGTAATTAAATGTAAACGATAGTTGTGGATTCAATTCTCTTGAATGTCATTTAGAGGAATATTTATAGATTTTTTTTGTCTTTTTTTTGATCTACTTGGATAATTTGCCATTCTTGATAGAGTTAGCTTAAGGCATAGGATTTAAGGGAAGCCTTAAATGAAATATGAAATTGAGTTTTGCTTCTCAACATGATATTTCTTTAAGAGGGTGTCCAGATCCTTTTAGCAAGGCTTAAGTGGAAGGTGTAGAACGGAATAAAGGTACTATGTCCTCTTCCTTCCTACCAATAATGTATAAAGTAAATGATGATCAAATGTGTAACCTACTTGTGTTTTCCGGTTTATTGAAGAAATTAGTTGCGTTTTATAATCTATATCTATATATATAATAAAAATGTAACTGATCGCTGTATATACATGGAAGATATATGAAAATATATATTATTAGGGACATTATTCAATATAATAGAACCAAAAACAATGATTTTTAATTTTCTTTTCTGTTTGTCTGTTTGTGCAAATTAACCGATTTAAAAGCAATTTTAACTGTATTGTGTTAAACTTTCCTTAACGTTAAGTGTTATTTTATTTCATAGTTCATACACAAAAAAGTTACAAACATTTTTAATTTAAGCAAAGCTTGTGATTTAAGTAAGAACGCGAGCAAGGGCGAAAAGACGAAATAGTTTAGGCATGTAGTTTTCGCTGGCGAAGCCGCGAGTTGGTCGGTGGTAAAATATATAGAACATACTGCTACGAAGTTGAAGTAATTTTCATTTTTAATAGATTAATTACCAAAAACTTTGCCAACCACTGGTTTTAGTTAATGATTACTTTTCTCTGCCTCATAAGGATATGTGTTTTCGTCTAAGGTCTAACGTATTTAAATAGTCTGGACGTTTTTCACTGTGAGATTTGAACTTATTACCATTTTACTTAATTATTATATATAATTTCATTCAATTATATGAAAGTAGTGCTAGTATTGTGTATAACGCAGTGGGACAGCGTTGCACTATAAACGCAATGGATGTGGGTTTAATTCCCAATCGCTGTAATATTAAATTTATTTTAATTTCACTCCTTTGATTACACGAAGCGCGACGCTGAGTTCCATCATTCTTTACGCAACAAGTCGTAACGTTCAATTCGGCTGGAAAGTGAAGAACTCTACTTTGAAGTTCTATAAATTAGACTCGATTGGTTCTGTTTAGAGAAATGGCAGTGTTGTGTTCAATTACTAAAAATCCACTGTTTATAAGTATTTAAAGAAAACCGTTACCGCATTACTGCGTTACCGCGTAAAAAATAGAAATGCGTAAAGATTAAAAAAAAAATCTTAAAGTAAACTAAACTTTCTTTTCTTTTTTACCTTCAAGTAATTATGTCTTAGTAATTAGTTACAAGATTGTAATAAAATGAATATGCTCTTACCGACAGTATATCACCTTTTCTGACACCAAGATCACTTAAAAAAACATATTACCAACTCTATATTAGTTATGACAATAAGTTTTTAAAAATTATGATAAATACATTATATTATTTTAACTTATATCATATTAATAATAAATAAATACAGATTGAAATATGTTAAAATAAATTAGTAGTGTAGGAGAGCAGTGAGACGCACGTACGCTCTCTACTGTTCGATAGAGTTGTGAGTTGATTTGTTGATGCGTGATTCAGTTTCAGGGCAGTGGGCGCAATTTAGGGTGTTACGCCTAGAAAATATTTTAGGCTTTTAATTCATAGTACCACTATAGAGATTTTAAGTTTTTATAATATGAAATAAATATTATTATATATTTTACATAAATTGGTATTTTTTCAGCGTTTTGTCATAAAATTCATATATAAAAAATAATATAGAATTTTATATTATTACGTATAGGAAACCCTTTTGACAAAAATATGCGGACAGAGGTGTATGAAATTTGGAACAGTTCAAGTTTATACGAAAAAGAAGTATTTAATATAGTAGAAAGCCTATATTTTTTATAATAAGTTATTAGAAACACATTAAATTAACCCATCAATGACGCTGTTAGTAAAACCATATAAAGCTTGAGATTGCCAAATACTCTACTGACCGTAAAAGTTTCGTAGACAGAGATAAAAAGTTTTATGGTTATAGAAAATAAAAATAAAGCAATGATTAATAAAACTTTCCTGCAGCTGCATCTTACAAAAGTTCTTACTAAGCTGAGTGTCGCCGTATCGCGATGTAAAGGATGTTTTTACAATGCGAATTATAAACAACACTAGGTGACGACGGACCTTTGGTTTCCATTATACTTAATGAAAAGGTTTATTTTTTTTTAATATTCACATTATATATTTGGCAAAGAGTGTGTAGTAATTTATGACTAGATAAATCATTGACTTTGAGTACGGATCTAAAATTTTATAGGGTACATTTTTATTTACTTCTATTTTTCTGGTATGGTAAGACATATCTATGACCACAAAATGGGTGGAGGGTGGAGAACCTATGTATGTTACGCTTTTTCTAGTATTCTACATACGGAAATACTTGGTAATACGAGTATACGAAAAATCGCACTATAAAATATAATTTTCAAATTAAAAAACTTGATTATTCACGAAATGCTGTATCATGAACTATGGACACTTGCAATAAGAGGTAATAAATAAAAAAAAGGTTGAAGCGTAAGTGCCTAGCCCAAAGCGCTGTTACCTAGAAGTGGATAACTAACCAACGTCAAGTGCTAATTCGATTACGTTTCTTGACGTCAGCTAAATATTTTAATGACCTACTAGTACGAAGTTTATTCCCACGCAGATCAAAATGTTTTGTTTTGTTTATATTTTTATTATTGTTGTGTGAAAAGTTGTGTATGTTTATTTATAATAATTCTATGATTACATTCTTTGTATTAAACCACACGGTAATGTACACTAAATTAGTAATATTAATTAATGAATTCATAAGTGTAAACTAAAAAAATTACAGTAACATATGATTTTAAATTGCTAAGATTTTTTATTATAATTTTTTTATTAATATTGCGAAAATTTGTTTATTAGTAAGTCTTGCAATGTTGCAACAAATGCAATGTTAAGAGATATAACGTAAATATCATACTTTCATTATGAAATATTTAATATATCCAGCTACACGATTTTTCTCGCACAGCAGGATGGGCAGAGAGAACCTAGTGTCAAGACACTCCGTTCTCCTTTTCCCACCCGAATTTGATTTGCGTTGAGTAGCAGAACTCAACACCGCGCTTTGTTTCACAAGAGCGGAAAAATCAACGGGTCATACGTAAAGTGGTACAAGGGAAAAATTACAACTATATAGGATTGTAGTTTTAATTTTTTTTAGGTTTTACATTGAAATTGCACTCGTAACTTATAATCGCTACGATGTCCCATTGCGCTACGATGGCCTCAATTTATTTAATTCATAAAAGAAAATATTTTTCTAGTTGGTGGTACGTCGTCGTGGTCGTCGTGGAGTATACGCTCAGAGGTGCACTCCTGTCTCTCTTGATGCGTACAGTTTGGACAGCGTCAGTGTCGGCCATAGAAAGGGCAACCAAAGATTACGGGCTAGTAAACGAAGCTATGGAAATCCTGCGTATGATGACGAGGTAAGAAACAATTTAATTACAAATACTAGTGAATTCGTTCAAGCGTTAAATACGCGTTGTCTTAGCAACGGTGTTGTGTTCCGCTCTATACAAAATTGTATATGAAACACACCAAATGTGTGTAATATTTATTTTTCTAAATTTATTGTATTTTTACTGCATTATTATAAAAATGTTGACTTTCTATGTATAAATCAAAAAAAGAAGCTTAATCCAAGCCTAAATGTCATGTACTTCACTCCTCCGCCACTTTTTACCAAAACTAAGCTGATAGTTTTGGTAAAAGGGGGTTAAATATCAATTCTTTTGTCGTCACTTATTAAAAATGACGGTATGCTCTTTTATGTAATAAAATATATTTCTTATTTATTTCATAAATATATTTCGTATAGCGTTTCGTATAAAAAAATAATTATCAATAATATTCTTTCCCTTACGATAAGGTAACCTCACATCCAATGCAGTACCCAGCGCTAGCAAACTTTGCAATGGACATTGATTCTATCACCGCTGAGTTTGCTGAGATCCCCACAGTGACTGTACGACCTGATGAAGTACCTCCAGGGTGTGAAGATAAGAACAGGTACTCCAACGTCCTCCCGCTACCGGACACCAGGGTGCCTTTGAAAAGAATTGGCAATGATCCTACTACAGAATATATTAACGCGAATTATGTTACGGTAAGGATATTTTATTTAAATATTTAGAAATAGACTCCAAAAGGATTAGCTGTTGAGAACCTTCTGTTTTAGGGTTGACAATATTTTGTTACTAATTGACTTTTTATAAAGGACTTATTTCAATGTGGAATATTTTATATCTTTTTATAAATATAAATTATTTATATTTTTAAAACAGGAATAAATTATTATTAATAATTTAATTTAATATTATGTTTTTAGTAGGACAGCGTCTGACTGTGAATGTGGTGGTTGTGGGTTCGATCCCCAATCAGAGAAATGGTTATATATATATTATTTTCATTTAAGATAAGGCCTCCACTCAACTACAAAACTCAAATAAATAAATGAAATTAAAGACAATTTTTTCGACACGCAATGTCTCAAATTGGGGTGAAAAATGTAGAATAGAATATCTTCGGCACTATATAATCTCTGCCCACCTATGCGGAAAAAGGATTAATAACTAATTTTCGTATTTTTATTAGATGTGTAATTTTTCATTTCTAGGGTCCGGGTAATATCCGCAACTACTACATAGCGTGTCAGGCGCCGCTATCTAACACTGTAATTGACTTCTGGAGAATGATCTGGGAACAGAATTCACGTTCGATCGTTATGCTCACTGAGTATATGGAAAATGGAATTGTAAGTGGTTTCCTACATATTGTAAATAGAAAGATATTATAAATATATAAGACTCTTCAATATTTTTTTTGTATATGGTTTTAAAAACAAAAACTAACTTATGTTATGTTAAGATTCTTAGAAGAATAAATACATTATTTTCTATCTTTAAAAATCCTAATATAATTATAATAATTTAGAAAAAAATATTTCTTTTTTACAGGATAAATGCTATGAATATTTACCACCCTCAGAAATATCGGACAGCAAGCGAACGTTTGGCGAGTTTCAGATTTTATTAAAAAAACGTGAACAAAAAGAAAAATATGCTGTATCCAGCATACAATTGATAAATCTGTCGACCAGAACGTGGCGGGAAGTGACTCATTTGTGGTATTTCTGGCCTGCGAAAGGCGTTCCTGACGATTATGATTCAGTTATAGATTTCCTATCAGAAATGAGGAGTTATATGAAAGTGTCGCAAACGGCAAAGGAATATGATGAAGAGGGTGAGTACAAACTCACCTAAAAAAATTGCATAATGTTTTCGTTAACTATGTTACTAAACGGAAGTTGTGAGAATTGTAATTTTATTGCTTTTTGAAATTTTTATAATATAGCCTGACCGAAACCCAAAATCAAAAACAGAATTATTTTCGGATGAACTTCGGAAGATGAAGAAAGAAGACTCTGAAATCTATTTATTGGTAAAACATTTCCTTATATTTCCAGGTGTGGAAGTAATATACCAAGACCAAAGCAGATCGTCATACCACAATCTATCAAAACTACGCAGCGACGAGAATGGATCAGGCAATGGAATGAACGTATACTCTCCAGCGAAAGCTGAAGAGATGATGAAGAAGAGCAACCCAACTAATGGCACTCTAGGCAAGATGAAAGCTGCTTCTGAAGTTGAAGGCAAGTTGAAACTAAAGTATTTATAAAAAACTATGAAATTTAATTTAGTTTAGGTAGTAAGGTAAGATATTTTTGTCGAATAAATAATATTAGATTTTTGCATATTATTTCAGATTAGATTGTTTTGTACATAAAAAAATGGTGCAGTAAGATCGTTATCCTGATAATTCTTCTAGTGATTGCTTATATATATATATATATATATATATATATAGTATTTACGAATATTTTTGTTACATTAATCAGGGTTTAACTTTGTCGCAATAGAATAGTTCTAACTATAAATTCTCATTGCATACCTTGCAAAGTAATCAAAATTTAATAACAATATAATATGTTTCTTAGTTGCTTCGCAATGTCATTTTCGTCTTGTGGTCTTAATGTATAAAATCTGCATATTTTAAAATAATCCGTAAATGCGTCAAATTGGGCTCTGTGTAAAAATATTAACAGAGAAAAAAACCAGAACAAAAAATGGCACGTTGAAAATATGCCCATGGCAAAGTGTAACTCATAAATAAAAGAAAACAAAAAAAACAAATGAAATTTGGCAGAGAGGTATTTTATTCAAGACGTCCGTTAAAAACGAAATTTATGATAGGGCTGGATAGAGGAGGCCTTAGGGCTCTTGTAAGTTTGCATGAAAGTCCTTAATTTTGGGCACTTGAAACTTGGCAGAGATTGCCCATTACTATGCAAACCCAGTTGAGGGAAGCAGTAAATTTATCAATATATTTAAAATTCAGGTATCCGTCCATGCACACTAATATGCGCGTCAGGAGCAGGACGGTCAGCGGCGTTAATAGCCGCTGATATATGCTCGCGTGCGCTCTCCGCGGGGCGTGCGGACGTGCCGCGTGTGGTGCGCCGTCTGCGGGACCAGCGACCGCACTCGCTGACTAACCGACATCATTACATATTTTTGTACAGGGTAAGTTATTTATGTATGTATTTTTTAACGATGGCTAGAAATTAGAACGATGGTTTGGGCCATCGTGGCGCAGTAAGATAGCGTGGTTTCGATACCCATATGGGGATAATTATTTTTATATCTCCCCGCCCTCTCTATGAATACGCTGCTATGCGAGATAAAGAGTAAACTGAAAATAAATCGAACTATTTCGATAAAAAAAAATCTTGGATTGCCATCATATGAAAGAACGCCTTCACATTACTGGCCAAAGGAGTAATGTATTATTAGGCTGTTTATATTAATACTCCCGTAATTACAGATAAAAAATAGATATTAACTCATTAAGCTTTTTTACTTACAGCTACTAAGTGAATACGGCAACAAGCTGATGGGAGGAGGAATGGATACCATTTGAAATTTCGAAGTCTGACATTAAATAAAAAATATAGTTTAATGTATTATATGTTTATGCATCACAATAATATTGCAGTTTTTAAATATCGAAGAAGTCTCTGATTTTAGACGCGACGGTTATACAATCATTTAACCCACGCTCGATCCTTACACGAATAAACGTTTATTTCAAAATATTTTACGTTAGTAGTCTATTAGACAAACTGTATAGAACGTGCCTTATTACTAGATTTGTTTTTCTATCCTGTTGATCTGAGATTTGACACTCGAGAAAGGGGGAACTTAGGATAAAAATATTTAGCATAGCTTAGAATAGTTTGTTAGGAAAAATGAACTCTTAGTGTATATATTGATAGGCTCTATATATTATATAGCAAAAATACTAATGCAATGACAGTTTCGATCGATTTTAAGACAGCGCCAACGAATTTAAAAAAAAAACTATTATTACGATGAAAGTCAAGGCGCAGTGGAAGTCTCCTTAACATAAACCCATAACATAAAGACATGAAAAAAGTGTTAAAACTTCTTGTATGATAATATATATATGTGCGTGAAATATTTTATATATTACAAAATACCTTTCTTATCAAAAAAAGTAGTCTATATAAAATAATACTGTATAGAGTTTTTATGGAATATTTATTTTTTATTGTTTTGGTTCCTATACTGTTAAAGAAAAGTACGCGTTCAACCTAAATTGGTTTATACCAAAGTATACATTAGATCTCTACTATTTCGGTGGTCTCAAAACTAAATAATGTAGAGAAGAAGGAGTTTTGGTAACTAATAGTTATTATAAAATATATTATTTTGTATAAAAATAATTAATATGAACACAGTTTGTGATATGATTTTTCTATTTATTCTTGTATTAATATGTTTTTAAGAAAAAAAGATATTTTACAATTTGACATTTGTGCTGTCTAATATGTCAAAATGGAATTTAGACTTTTTTATGAATAAAAAGTTTTTCGCCTATTATATTATATTATATAGACATAATTAGGTTTTATTCACCTTATAGATAGTACTCAAAGCTTTTGTAACACATAGACTAAGTTATATTAGCTAAAGAAATTATGTATATAATAATATTTGAAGAACAATTTAAATAAGCATCTAGTACGCTAGTCTGTTGTACATTGTATTACCAAACTCAATTTTTAACGTTACCTTAGCTTTCAAATACAGTGTAATAAACAAATGCATAATTTTATATTTATCGAAACCTGTGATTTCTTATATCTTCAGCTAAATTTGAAAAAATTCTAAATTAGTCAATTTTGAGAGTTTGTTGTAATAAAGTAACTAAAACTTTACAAACTGATTATCAAAAATTCCGCAATTTTTTAAACTCTATTTTAAACGATAGCAGTTTGCATTATTTAGCTCTGGATATGTTATTTAAATAATTTCTAAAATTAGATGAATTTCATATTATTGTACTATGTTTGTGTTGCACATTCTTATGAAAATGTATGTCTAATCTTTAAAATTTTAAAAAATGTGTTAAAAATATATGCAATGCATATGCAATATATGCATGCAATGTATAAGTTATATTTATACATGCATTGCATATACAAATGTCAAAAAAGTAGCTATTATTAAAAAAAATGCAATTATTTTCTACAAGAAGCTTTTTCATAAGAATTAAAACTTATAAATACGGAAAGTCCTGACACTAGGAATCTAGTGTGACTACCCTCCACAGCTTTTTAACATTTATAACAAATTATTAATTGATTCTAAATTAATAACTTATTATATTTTTTTATATTCTATATCGCTATCTCACCATCTTTTTTTAATATGTATATATAACTAAATATTTGCAACACAAAATATCTCAAAACTCGGCTTTAGATTCTTTGTGTGCTTTTTATCCACTTGTTATTTTCCACGTCATTTTGTAAAATTATTTAAATGTATGTTGTATATTTTAGAAAGATTTTATTTTGAGTAAACAAATTGTTTATTTGTTATTGTTAACCGCTGCTTCTTAGCTGTATAGAATTATTTTTTTGTAAGGACTTGCATATAAAAAAGTTAGTTAGATGACTGGTTCGTTTAATAGCAAATGTAAGTGGGCATCATTGGCTTTGATTTTTTAAAATTTTCATACATTATTTTTAATCTGCGTTTAATGGCTTTAATAGAATAAAATAATATTTCTTGTTGTGATGTCATAAGTTCTAAAAACTAAAGTTCTGTGAGAAGAAGCCAGTAAGCTCATACTGTTCTTTTTGCTTTAACAAAAAATGGTATAATCGCGGCGTTGAGATCCGCCACACAAATTACACAATGTCTCAAATTCAGGCGGTTTATTTGTTATTTCTGTTTTTAATTATATAATAATTTGTAAACATTTAAAATTATGGCAACATTTCAGTTACGGACATATGATTTATGTAAATAATAAGATAGTTAATTCAGATATTTTTTGTTGTTATATAATATAAATGCTTTACTAATTTTTATTATATTATATTGTTTACCAAAAATATTATTATATAGCGAGGATTTTTGCTCTAAGAATAGTTGTAAGAGTACTCATAATAAACTTTTGATTCAAATTATCGTAATTTTTATCCTACTCCTTTCTAAAAACCCGTATGCGTCATTTTACTTTTATATTTTCATACTTTTATTGGTAAAATTTTTTTACAGAGTCATTTATAGTGGGACAATGGACAATAATAATCGCTTGTCGAGTGGCAGACCTCAGTGTCACGCTTTGTTGTATCAGAGCAGGGAAATGCAAATAGTATCTAATTATTCAAATAGTCATTTAAATAGTCATTTAAATAGTCATTTAATTTAAATTATAAATTTAAGCAAAGTTTGTGACTTAAATTAATATACGAGCGGGCAAAAAATAGTTTACGTAGGCGAAGTCGCGAGCGGGTTGCTAGTATTTAATACAACCCCTGATGTGAAATAGAACCTACAATCATTATTTACAATTAGTAAATGTGGTGCCTAAGGCAAAGTGCGGCGTTAAGTCGGGCCACTCAACCCGCATTGTCTCAATTTCTAGTCAAAAGTGGAGAACGAAGTGTCTTGACACTATGTTCTTTCTGACTACTCTGCTAAGCGGGAAAAGCGTGAAGGTGCTTAGGTAATTTTACGTTTTTTGCACGTTAGGTGTATGGGTGGTTTTCAGTAAATCAATAATCCATTTACAATTAAGAAACACAATTTAAGTCAAAACAACTACTTTTTTAGGAGGCACGTTTATTTCGTCATTTGTAATGATTCTACTACTAAACAATTAATCGGAATTACCAATTCGAAAAATAAATTACAACACATTATACTTTTCACAATATTATTTTACTTACGTAATAAAGTTAATATATTATAAATTTAATTGTTGACTTATGTATGTGCTTTTCTAAATGCTAGTCAATTTTGTTATTTAAAGAAAGGTGCTCGGACAGTGGAGATGAGCCTTAATGCGCATTTTAATGTTTCCTTTAAGCCACTTGGGTCTCAAGCTGAAATGCTAAAGTATTTCCTCTCATATTAAATTTTTTTATAATTAACATATGTATAACAATAACAATAATAATAATAAAATAATTATTCTATTATAATAATCAAAATATAGCTTAAAAATAGCGGCTAGTAATCACTACCACGTGTGCTACTCTGCAACGATTCTTCTATAGAAGATGATTCAGATACATCTCTTTCTTCTTCAATAATGTCTTCGGCTACTAACTCTTCATTTTCACTAGATGCCATGCTTTGTTGTTTATAATCATCCTTCATTTGTTTATTGTGTTTACTATCCAAAACAATATCCATTGCAACACTGCTCTCTGAACTTTCGTTACGTTCAGGATTAACATGAAATGAAAATGTTACTCCTGGGAAGGTCTTTTCGTCTTCAACATTGTTTGTTGTATCTTGGAAAGAAACAAAAGCTTACAGATAATTATAGATTAATAAAATGCATTCGTAGTGGAGTTTATTATAGAGAGCATATTTGACCGAATTATTGATTAACTGATACAATTTTAATTCTAATTAATACAATTCCAATTTATACTTAAACTTATGTTCCTATTTCCATTGTCTGGTTAAAACAACGACGGTTTTCGAACAAAGTAAAAAACCGTATGTCTTGTCAAAATATTTTTCTGTCCTGTACTTCCCAAAATATAAAAAAGGTAAAACTGTGACATTAAGCCCAATCAGTTGTTAGTCATCGAATAAATTAATGTAAAATAGACGACGCTGTATTTTTACTAGATAATTTCGTTTTATTGAAATCCAAGATGTCCAATACATTGTACAGTGAAATATTTCCAGTTTCCATCAGAATTCGAAATATTGCGCGTTTAATGGTAGAACTGAATGCCGTTATAAATGTGCACCATTTGAGGTCATCGTGGTATACTGAGTCTGGTACGTGGTACGCGTGGTGTGAGTTCGATTCCCACTCGGGGGAATGAATTTATTAAAATTATTTTCATTTCGCCCCAGATCCACCACTCAACATGTAACGTCTCGATATCGGTCGGAAAGTGGAGTCTTGACACAAGGTTCTCTTTGACTTTACTGGTATGGGGAAAAGAATGTGAAGGTGCTTCAAATATATGGGCAAAGAACACGCTTAACTGCAATTTTCTGAGAAAGGAATGATAATTTTTTGAACATATGTGGCGTAAAAACGTTACCACTTTAAAAAAAACTACGTCATTAAAGAAGATTCAGTTTTTAAAATGGTTTTTTAATTTACTCTTCGTATAATCCAAGGAAGCACGTTCCTCTGATATTTTAGATAGTCTCGCAAGACGTTTGGAGCACACGCTGTACTGTGAAAATTCTGTATAAGAACCTGTTAAAAATTTTACTTTATTTAAACAAAATTTTAGGATCTGAGTTACAATTTTAATTTTGTAACTAAATTTATATAAACGTTTATTGTATTACATTTTATTTAAAATCATTAGTTTCTCGGTATATGTATATGTCGTATTAATATCGTAAAATTAACGACTTCATCAAATCCTTGACGCAAGTAATCTGGATCCATATTCAATATATTTTTCAGACACCTTATTTTATGAATGACAGAAAAAAAATGTGAAATTGCTTTAGTATAGGGCAAAGAACAAGGTAAGCTGCAAATTTCTGGAATGATAATTTTCTGACCATAAGTTAAAAAGGTTACCACTTGAAAAAACTGCGTAATTAAAGAGGATTCTATTTCTAAAATGGTTTTTTAATTTACCCTTCGTATAATCCAAGGAACCGCGTTCCTCTGATATTTTAGATAGTCTTGCAAGACGTGTCGAGCACTCGCTGTACTGTGAAACAGCTGCATAAGAACCTGGTAAAGATACAGAGAAAGATAGATGTTTTAAAATGTGTCAATATAATAAATAAAACTGTCAAATAATTTAACTTTATTTAAATAAAATTTTAGAACCTGACTTACAGATTTCGTTTTGTAACTACATTTATATAAACATTTATTGTATCGTTTTTAATTTCTGGATCCATATTCAATATATTTTACAGACACCTTATTTTATGACAGAACCAAACGTCAATGATAAAATCGTTAAACGTCGATGATTAAACGATATGGTAAAATTCAGTTGATATTTCTATGAAATGCGACTCATTTCATAAAATCGTCAATTCTACGATATGGCCACGACAAATACATTTACTATGGGTGGTCTCACGCATAGTAAAGCTTAAACTATATACTTGGGTAAAAAATATACAAGAGAATTGCTTAAACTTTAATATAATATTTATATCAACTTAATTATATTGTTATTGAATACTACATAAGTAGCTAATACTAGTAATAATTATTTTAGATTTATTTTATTACTTACTTGGCTTATATGTTGTAGTAACAATGTCGTCTACAAGCTGTAAAAATTTTTCAAATAGTTTGGAAAAAATTGATTATGGTAGATACATATGATGAAGATATAATATGAAAAATGCACGTATTGTCAATAATAAGCCATCGTAGCTCAGTAGTTATAAACAAGATGATTGTGGGCTTGATTCCCATTCCGGGGAATCATTGTTTCAAATTATTTCATCGCTTTGGTAAGACGAAGCGAAACGAAGCGTAGTTACGCCACTCTATTCTCTATTTATATTCTCTTTGCCTATCCTACTGTGGCAAAAACTTAAAGCTGCTGGTATTCAAAATATTTGAATGTTCATTGATCATAAAAATTACACTAACGTTCTTGTTGTATAGGCCGAGTGTATATTGTGCTGATACATTTTCAATACTATCACCATTGCCTTCCTGTTCAATTTTATATTATTATTGGTACATACATAAACTTAGCAATATGCATATAATTTGTCAAAATATAATTTAAATTGGCTAATATTTATGTTGTGAATCTATTTATATTACAAATGATATGCCTTATTTATTGATTTTACTATTGGCGCCGTTGATGCGTAAAATTCGCTTTAGCATTATGTACGCCATTTTATAATACAATATATATCAAGTACAAGTATGAGTAATAATTATTTTATTAATTTAATGTATTTCATTATAAATATGTTACACAAAAAAATATGAAAATGAAAATATTGCCTTTCTTTATTTCCTATATTATAATATTTAATTATGTCAAATTTCATACTCGATTGCCTGCATAATTTTTGTAAAAAGGTGTCCAAAGTTTTGCCTTCACGTATTAATATCACGAGGCCATCGTGGCGCAGTGGGACAGTGTTTAACTGCAAAGGCGTTTGGTTGTGGGTTCGAATCTCACTCGGAGTAATGATTATATATATATTATTTTATTTCTCCGCTCTGGTACTTCAGACAAAGTGCTGCGACATAACCTTCACTTGACGGTACCACTTTTAAGTGTGGAGGGGCCTCTGAAATGTGTAATCTAAAACTTTTTAAAAGGTCACTATCTTAGTGGCCTTTTAAAAAGTATTTTTCCTTAGTCTTTCGTATTTTTATTATTTTTCATCGTTGTTCTTATAAGGATCATGTCGAATATGTTTATATGGATATGACGGATATGTTTGTAAAAAAAATCAAGGACTTGGATGAAAACAAGTGCATTGAATGTACGGAAAATTGTAACATAACTAAATCATGCGTGGCGGGTACTGTCACTCAGAAGTTCGCTACTTGACATGCAATGTTTCGATTTCATATGGAGAGTTGAGAACGGAGTCTTGATACTAGGTTCTCTCTGACTACCCTGCTATGCGGGAAAATCGTGAAGCCGATTATTTAACTTACTTCAAGATCAGTGCTACTAAGCTGATATCTGTCAAAAGCTCTTTGTATTGAGTTTCTCAGAGCTTCTACTTGATTCTCCTCAATATTGATGTTTCTTATTAATTCCAAAAATAAATTTTGCTCTTTAACTGAAAATTTAAACTAAAATGTTAGTAACCCATACTATAATAAACCAGATACTGTGGCATTGTGGCGACGTTAGGCATGGCATACGTGCCTGAGTGTAGACGCGATAGCTAGATGCTTACTCGGAGTAATGTATATATTTAAAATTATTTCATATCCCAGATCTGAAAAGACAAAGCGCGGCGTTCGGTTTTGGTGCAAAACTCATTTTAATAAATCCTATGTTATATTTTATTAAAACTGTTATATTTTATTAAAACTGTTATATTTTATTAAAACTGTTATATTTTATTAAAACTGTTATTTAAGTTATATTTTATTAAAACTGACTCATACAATTTTGTTTTAAATTTAGCAGCAAGACACTCCGTTCTCCAATTTCCGCTTGAGCATGAGATATTGCGAGTTGAGAGGAGAAACTCAACGCCTCACTTAGTCTTGTGCCAGAGCGAAGAAAAGAAAATAAATAAAATATAATCTGTCCTCGTGTGGGAATCGAACCCAATCGCGTTTGCAGTCAGATGATGTCCTACTGCACCGCGATGTTTATTACATATATATAAAAATAATCAAAACAACCTGTATCTTTTGTTAAATATTCCTTTATAACATCAACAGCTTTTTCCACATCTTCTTCTTTTAAACCTATATTTTTCAATTCTTCGTACATGTCTAGTTGACAGGCGCGTGCGCATGTTTCGTTGCATATGCGACAAGCAGTAGCAAGTGTTTCTCGTACTTCTAACAAAGAGCTTAGGTAATTTGTAATAAACTTGTATATATCTTGCGGCTGTGCTCGTATAACCTATAAACATTTTATAAATCGATAAAATAGGTCTGAGTAGCCCCGTTTAAACGTAAAATACGCTTTGCCATAGTAACGCGTATGTTTCTTTACACAAAAGTTATCATAAAATATGGTAGTGTTTTTAGACATTAATATATTATACATACACACACGGACACCGGGCACGGTGTCCGTGTGGAATTCTAAATTAGAAGTCCTGTCCAAATCGGTCCAGCCGTTTCAGAGATTTGCCGGAACAAACAGACAGACAGACAAAATTGTAGTAAAATTATTTGGTATATGTACCGGGAAAACAAATAGACACTCCAATTTTATGTATTTTTACGGATGACTAAATAAAGGTAAAGGTTATTTATAATGTAAGGAGAGATCTCAGTGGTAAGACTCTAGTCTTTTTCAACACTTTTAACTTTTTATTAAGTTAGAGCCGTTCACTGCGAAAAATTTTTAGTTATAAATTATTACATTATATGCTATTTATGTTGACTTTATGGTAATTTGCTTTGATAGCTTTACAGATTTGGCAGATATAGTGTTAAGACAACAAGACAAGAATATACTGTTAAGACGCTCCGTTCTAGTTCTCGAACTTGGAACTCGGAACATTGCGTATTGATTGACGAAATTCAACGTCAATAATTTTGCACAAGATTGTTGTATTAGAATAAAGTAAATAACGTACTTCTCTAGAAATATCACTCATTAGGTCTTTAAGACCTTCAGGTAACGCCAACTTGCAACTCTCTTGTATTTGTCTTTGTATCAAATCACTCATTTTCAAAGTAATACTTACTCGATTAAACAATATGCTTATGATTTAGTAAAATCTGGATGGCGATGAACTATTTCTAATATGTAATCAGCAAGGTTTATATTTATTCTGCACTAGCGACCCGCCTGGGGCTTCGCCTACGTGACTAAACTTAAAACACAAACTTTGCTTAAATTTATAATTTAAATTGTTTTACCTTTTTTTTATGAACCAATTGAAATGAATACTTACCAATTTTTTTTGTTAATGGTTAATAAAAGTGATTTACAAACGTTACCGAGTACCGTAGACTGATTATTATAGAACTATCAATTCATTATTTTTTCCCGATTCAATTATTGCAAAGCTTGAGTGATTTTTGCACTTATTGAAATAAGTAGCTATTTAAGTACTTTTATTATTTGTGCTTTATTTACATATTAGATCCCATAGTGGCGCAGTTAGACAGCGTTTGACTGTAAATGCGATTAGTTGTAGGTTCGATTCCTACTTGAATCATTATATTAATAAATGGAATGATTATATTAAAAATATTTTTCATGCTCTGGTATCTAAGACAAAGCGTGACATTGAATTCCGCCACTCAACACATAATGTCTCGACTTCGGGTGAAAAGTGGAGAATGGAGTCTTGACACTAGGCACTTTCCGACTATGTTGCTATGCGGGTAAAAGCGTTAAATTGTATATTAACATATATAATCCAGTTATTAAGACTAATGAGTATTTATACATTAACATAAACTTTTTATTCTAAGAATGTGTCCAATGGCTATTGCCAATGGATATTTATATATCTCTTAGCCTCTCAAGGAGAATTCACTTGGCCATGTGATTTTAAAAAGATTTAAAAGATAGAAGATTTTTAAAAATTATAACAAGGAGAAAGTTACATATAATTTATTGAAAAAAAATAATGTTCTGTCAAATTTATCTATTTAATATATAATTCAATTTGTTTCATTTCCGACATCTTCCATTTCTCCTTCGTCTTCCACATCCGTTGTATTTGCAGTTAGCGGAGCCGAGGATGGTAGCGACGCTGGGATACTTTCTTCGTACTCGTTGGGATCTGATTGACGCATAGGAAAATACACATATGCTATGTATAGAATATTCATATTGAAAATTAAAATATAGTACAATCTTTCAAAGAAGTAGCCATCGTGACGCAGTGGCATAGCGTCTGACTGCAAACGTGATTATTTGTGAATTCGATGCCCACTCAGTAGATAGGATATATTTATATTATTATAATTTCTTTGCTCTAGTAAAACACAAAGTGCGGCGTTGAGTTCGGCTTCTCAACGGAGTGTCTTGACAGTAGGTTCCCCTGGCTACAATGCTATGCGAGAAAAAGCGTGAATTTGTATATAATCGTACAATAATTTCTTTTAATATCAAGCATATGATAATAAATTACGATTGTAATATTTTCAGAGTATTTTTGTTTTAATTCCGTTGAATCATGAATAAGGTAATTTATCGCTAGAATAAAAGATAATTGGGACTTAAACATGATACCTTCAAACTTAACCTATTCCAATGCAATTTACAGGCTCTATTTTGGCATTTAATTAAGACACTTTGTGTTAACAACGAAATTCTAGATCTGATAAAACAACTGATGGACAAATCAATTTTCGTAATGCCATGTTCTCACGGTTATTGTAAGAAAGAATGTCAAGTCAACATTACAGAAATACTAACGATTGATCAAGACTTGACAAAATTTAATCAGATACCTTCACAAGTAACATTTGAAGTTAATTAAAATTTTCGAACTCGGATTGTATTCAAAGTCTCACCCAGGCTCACCAAGTACACTCAAAGGAACATTTATATTAATTTTATGGGTGGTGTAGCGTTCTACTTTTTGTCACCACGTAGGCAACAACTTTTAATTGGAGATTTGTGAGTTAATTGGAGACTTCTACCACTTCGGAAAATGAGTAAAGACTATTTTGAGTAATGTTAAAGAAAAACAGACTAAATTCAAATCTTGTGTTACTTCATATAATTATTATTCGTATAACAAGTTTTTATGCGGTTGACCAGCATGGAAACCTTACAACGCTGTTTTGCCTCAATCCTAGCCGGCAATTTTGCTCTAAAATTAGCACACGTGCCCGGTGACCATACAATATTTTATTAACATAAACCTAATGTCTTTGCCAGGATGACCAGGATAATAGGAATATAGAATACATATATTTTTTTTATATAAAAATATTATTAAGTAATGTAATTTTACCTGTAATATCCTCCGGTATATCTTCAATATCTTCTTGTGCACCCTCTGATTCTTCCCCGTACCCTATTTCACTTTCATCAACAGTGTCTGATAGACCTTCCATTGCCTCCTCATCACGTTGTTCTTCGTCAGGTATTACTTCTGGCAGCACCTATAACAATCAGTAATATTTTATTATTAGAAGATTTACGCTGTTTCCTTCATTTTCAGAATGGACAGAGAGAACCTCGTGTCAGGACACTCCGTTCTCTTCTCTCCGGGCGAATTCGAGACATTGCGTATTATATAGCGAAACTCAAGACTTTATTTTATCAGAGTAATGAAACAAAATAACTTTAATAAAATCATCCCCCCGAGTGGTGATCAAACCTACATTTACCACGGCAACCTGGCATCCTTGTGCTATGATAGCCTCGAAGGAACTGGAGATATATAAACAGAAAAGATAATACAGTGAGACATTAAGTTACAGACGTATTCGCTAGCATTCATTTATGTCATAATATACGCGTGGGAATAACATACATAGAAAAACTCAACATGTAAAAACATATTTACTAGTAACAGTCAAAACTTACTTGGTGGTTTTTATGGAAAATTATTGTACAAAATTATAAATGAAATTTTATTACTTTCAAAATGTCTATATATAAAATTTTACCGGTAAGCCGTAACAGCGTTTGGTTAAAGTAATTGTTGCTATATTATACTGGCCTATGGATATCATGAAATATGATAAATTGCTTTACGTATTTAGATACATTAAATTAAAAAATATATATAAAATTTATGATATATAATGAAAATAGGCAAGTTACAGCACGAACAGCATACTTATCTCATTATGATTACGTTGAAGTAAATACTACTTTTACTTTTCTTTTACTTACTTTTCGCCTGCCTCAATGCCGCGCTTTATCTAACCAGAGCGGGGACATCAAAATAATTTAAATATAATTATTCCCCAAGTGGGAATCGAATCCACAATCGAATGATTGTTTACCGTCAAACCCTGTTCCACTGCGCACCCTATGACCTCTTAGTTTGTGTGTCTTGACACTAGGTTCCCCCCGACTACCTTGCTATGCAGGATAAACTGTGAAGCAAATGTTATGAAACTGGGATATAGTAAACAATTATATATGTTCATACTTCCGCGAATGATATCTTTTGTCCAGTGGTTGCAGGTATGGTTTGACTGTCGATGCGGCTTTTACGCGATTCAATTTTACTTGGCAGTCGGGATTGTCGCCCTCCTGTGGAAAATTAGTAAATAAAAAACTCTTCCGTTACTCATTGAGTGCCTGACTGATAAGGCACGGTCAGTATTGGGCGCTTGAAGCTTAGGCAGTAGGCGCGGAGAGCACTAGGAGATGGTTTCCTTAAATTCCTACGGCATTAGTTAAAAAACGTAATATCCCATATACTAAGCTGAGAATCAACATTGTGGACATTTTTTATTCAAAGAATATGACAAAATATTGTGGACAATAAAGCCCACGCACACAAAGTCACGAGAGACAACTACAAGTCGTCACTTATATATATAGTACAATTAAAATAATAAAAATTACCTTCGGATATTTTACTTGAGACAACACTAGGTAGCCTGCTTGCCCTAGATTCTATTTTAGACACCTGTTGCTGGAGTGAAGACAGCTCTTGAAGATGGTCTTCCTCTGGCACGTGAGTAATGGCAGTCATAGGTTCATATGAAATACTTAAAGTATCAGCTGGACGTTCTTCGAACATTGCATGCATGTCTTCTTTGGTCACTTCGATTTCCTAGTATTCATTATAAAAATTAAATAAATTTATTAGAAACATAATATTTTATAAACTATCATTGCTCAGTTGGTATTTTTGTTACTCAACGTATTTGTTGCGGGCCCCAGTACGGACATTAGTCTCTCACAATAGCTTTGTCCTGTCCGCCATTTGTTGGCACGTTTTGTGATAGATATTTATTAAAATCAAACTTGGTGAAAAGAAACAAAGAATTATTAATATTATTTGAAAATTATCGTTGGAAACTGGTATTAAAGCACTCAGCACGCAATATTTCTAAAAGGCAACAGTTAATAAAAATGTGCAGATTAAGAAGAAATAAGTGATGTCAGATAAATTTTATTATAAAAAGAGTTTTTTAATTGAGGTCACCGTGCAGCGTGGCATGGGATAGCGTCTTACTGTAATCAGGACATTATTTTCATTTCTTCTCTCTGTTGAATAAGACAAAGCGCGGCGTTGAGTTCCGCCGTAGCTGGAAAACGCAGTCCTGATACTAGGTTCTCTCTGACTACCCCGCTACGCTGAAAATTTTCTGTTAAAATGACATAAAAACAATCATCGAATAGACTATAACCACTAAAACAATATATTAAATCTACTATGTATTAAGATTTTCGTAAAATATGTCAAAATACATACAACCAATGGTCCCAAATCAATCTCTCTGGAAGCAGCAATATCTAATGGGGGGCCGGGCAAGTCCAGTTTTGGACCTCGCTTCTTTCTCTTGATCTTGGACTTCAAATGTTGTAGGAGATTTCTACGTACGTAATAACCTCTGTAGGCAGCCTTGAGTATAAAAAAAACAATTATAGTATAACAGGACTAAAATTATGTAAAAATAACGTATGAATCAGTGGTAGTTTGTAAAGCACGCTCTGGTTTGATCCTAATACTCGAGGAAGGTCATTTAAAAAGCGTAAGGACTCCTCAGACGGCATTTGTATCAAGACCGTTATACCGAGGTAATGATCTGTTTCCCTTCCCTTCTGATCAGTTAAACGACAATTGATGTATCTGAGTGCGGGTGTAGTGTCTAGAAATAATGAAAACGAAACAAATTACTATGGAACTCTTAAATATGGTCTCACATTTAATTAAAATTCACAATTAGTCCAAGTTACATATTGGCAGCTTCGTTAGCATCCTATAAAAAAATAGTGTATAGTTATATTCGGATAGGTAGGTATATATATCAAGTAGTGGTTGCTAAATGGACCGATGCATACGAACTTCTGACAAAGGTTGAAAGTCTAAATCTATCGACTAATACGTTTCTAGGGAGGACGAGTCATCAACAGGGATACATAGTGGTGACAAAGTGCAAACGGGGTGAAAAGAAGGCTGCCTTTAAGGAGTTGCAACAATCCGACTCTCCTGAAGACAGATTAGAGTAAATAGCACTTTAACGATGCCACGTCAATGATAGTACAGCTTTATAAAGGAAGGGGACTCCATTTTTGCCCTCAGAACTCTGATGGAGGCATACATGGACAAAAGCAGAATAATGCATGTGGCATTCCTAGATCTGCAGAAGGCCTTTGACTGCGTACCTCGTCAATGCATCTAATGGGAATTGCGATCAAAAGTGATCCCTGAGGCCTATATTTACATTATCAGAGATATGTACCGCGATTCCACTTCAATGATTAGGACTGTTGTTGGCGACACAAACCCTTCCCGATTTCGGTAGGGGTTCACCAAGGCTCAGCTCTTAGCTCATTCTTGTTCAATGTAGTGCTAGATATTGTCTCGGCTTATATCTAGGACCAGCCTCTATGGCTGATAATGTATGCCAATGACGAGAACCGGTTGACGCTGGAGCAGAGAGTGAACATATGTAAGGGTACGCTTGAGAACGGGGATCATAAACTTAATGTGACGTAGCCTGAGGACATGGCTGACTCGGGCACTATCCATATGTGCTAAACCAGCCGTTAAGTCGGATAAGTTCACGTACTGGAGGCATCGATCACGATATCCAAGCCCGCATATACGTTGCTTGTGCAAAAACCGAGAGGTCACAGATGTGGTCTGCGACCGCAAAATACCGCCTATGCTCAAGGGACTAATATACAAGAATATAAGCCGACTGGTTCTCTTATACGTCAGCTAATATTGGGCTGTCTCACGCGGCACACTTCGGAGCACGTCACGAAAATGAAGATGCTGAGATGAACGAGGGCTGACTAAATACGCAGAATTAGAGGTAGTCTTAGAGTCCGTAACGTAACGGACAAGGTCCGAGAGCGTCGCCTCGTTGCGCGCTGTCCTGGGAACGGCCGAAAGGCTATGGCTTGATATATCTGTCACGGAAGCAACCTCTGTCTGTCGATGACGTCATGAATTGTGATTAAATTTTATATAGAGATACTTGAGAGTTTTGGAATAATCATATACTACTTTATTCTCTCATTTTGTAAAGGTATTCTAGGAATTTCTTTGTTTTACTAAAAGGCTTACGAAAATACGAAACAGCTATAAAACAGCATACGCAGGTAAAGCTATTTATATATAGAGAAGATAATAAATAATACCTGTATTTTTTCAGTCGCTCGAGTTAGTTCACTTAAAGATGGTTTGGTTCTTTTATATAGTTCTAATGTTCTTCTGGCTGCTATTTCCCATGGCTCTTCTGGTTTCATTTTTAAAGACTGTATAATAATATACATATGTATTAAAACTTTCTTTATATTTTTAAATAATAAATTAATGGGTTAAGGCCATCGTGGTACAGTGTGACAGCGTGTAATTGGTATATGCGGTGGTCGTATGTTCGGTTCCTACTCAGAAATGACGATGTTGAAATTATTCCGCATTTCTCCGCTATGGTGCAGGCCAAAGCGCCGAAATACAGAATGGAGTGTCATGACACTTAATTCTCTCTGTCTACTCTGCTATGCTGGAAAAACCGTAAAGCTGTAATGGGTTTTTCTAGTATCTATAATAGTTAATTATTTAGTATTTGTGAACATTAGCATCAAATATTAAAAAAATATGTATTAACAATTTTGCTGACCAAATATAAAGTGCCTACACAGTGCATTACAAGGTTAGTATAGAAAATTAAAATTTAGCCAGAAATCAGTCATAGGTTATTAGGTTCAACTTTTAGCTCAGATCCGCTTATATATTATATTATTACACTGTAAAAACACAATGGTCGGTTAAATTTCTATGTCTTTTCATTATCCTGTTTTAAAAAGATAAAACGCGGTGTTGAGTTCCACCACTCGACACGCGTGTCTAGAAATCGGGCGGAAAGTAAAAAATGGTGTGTTAGGCAATGAGTTCATTCTACCTACCAAGCTATGTGGGAAAAAGCGGGAAACTGACACATTCATATTATAAATTATGAATTACCTTTTCTAACGTAGTTTTCTTGAACCAATAGTCGCGATACGCATTTCTCGCTACTTGACAAACTTTAGCCGCCATCACCTCGTCCAGGGGTGTTCGATTTAAGATTTTCTTCATTATTTGCTGTTCTTTTATTGTTTCTATTTGAATTGAATAGTTTTTTTATAACAATTATCCATACTTATAGAAGCATATCGAGACTATTCATTGTCTTTTGAGGTAATGATATCAAGAAATATTTACATTAAATTTGATGGACTAGCGCTATTACATTAAGTTTAAAAATATGTGATATTTATAACATATTAATGCTAGACAGAGCGACCAACAAGTCTATGATATAGCGATTAGGGAATTAATGTATAGGTACCATAAAATGGTCTCAAAACGTTTAAATTACGCGTTGCCATAAAAAGTGTATGTAAAACACATAGTTGAATGTGTAACATTTATTTAATTAATGTAATGTATTATAATAAAAATACTGGCTTAATTGTTCTTCCTCATATAGACTTTAGGTACCTATGCCAAATGTCATATTTCGCAATCAGATACCTATTTTTATTATATAGGTATATTTTAGGTTTTTTTTTTATTTTTGGTATTTGTTGCACTCAGCCTTTGACAGAATTATCGGTCGAGGATAGGCAAGTGAAGTGGACAGGGGGAGTCCTCTATTACATATACAGAAAACACATATAATGGACTAACCACTGAGTATTTCAAAGATTAAGTAGGAAGACAGACCCTGGCTAGAAAAAGACAAATAGATAAACTAACACCCACAGAAAAGACATTAATGTGTATTTCAAGGACGTACGTGACGATTACGTATCGAACCCAAGACCTAAATAAGTAATCTTGTGATCCACTATGCCATCATATCAGTTATTACCTGTCGTATCATCAAGTTGTCTTTCGATTTCTTCTTGAATAATTTCCGTTATAATTGTAGCCTGTCCATGTTGAACACCTAACTGCATCAGATGCTCGGAGACTGAAGGTCTACAGTCACAGAGGTCGTCTAAAATCTTCATTGCCATTATACCATGCTCTCTTGTGAGGAGGAGGGCTGATAGGTAACTGGCTATAAACTTATAGATGTTTGGAGGTTGTTCACGTAATATCTAGTGGGTTATATTCTTTATGAAAGATTATTCGTATATTTAAATGAAATTAATTTTGGATTGCGAAGTATGTTTTTTTGCATATATTAATCGAGTTCTTTGTATTTAGATTGCTAGATTTGATATCGATTTTGTTTACAGTGCGGTTGTAAATAAGATTTTAAGTTTCAAGCTAAGTTGTTTAGAATTATTTAATGCTATGATTTACACAAAATAAAGAAATTATTAAATATTTATTAACGTATCACTAGCTGTTTTCTGCCTTCCCAATACTAAACTAAGGGACTGCAACAGAAGAATGCAAGAAAATAATAACTAAATTTTTTACACTTACTTCCCGTGATATATCAGACATAAGTTCTTTTAAACCTTCGGGAATAGTAAATACATTAGAACATCCGTGTTTTTGTAGAAGCTCGTTCATTTTATTGAATATTAAACCTACTGTTAAAAAAATCTAACACAAATTCTTAAAATGCGCGTAACTATTGCTATTATGATTTAAATATGACATAACATATTTTTGAAATTTTCTTATAATCGTAAAAAGTTTTAATAATAATATATATCTAGTTGGTTAACCAGATTCAGCAAACAAGTTTACAAAGTAAGCAAAAATGCCTGTTTTAGGAGATCTCGCCCTTTAAATACTAACGTATCATATTTACCATAAATGCTTACAATATAAAAATAATTTAAATATAATCATTCCCCCTAGTGGGAATTGAACTTGCAACATTATTATATTATAGTATTTAAATCAATTATTTATTTTTAATTGACATTGTAAGTTGAAAATACAACCATATTTGTTTTACCAGAGCAGGGAAACGAAAGGAATAAAAATATAAATCCTCCGAGTGGGATCGAACCCACCCCTTTATATACTTTACCTTTAGACTTAAAATTAGCTTGTACGAACTGATGTACTTAGCTTGTACGAGACAACTGGTCTATCAATTATAAAGTTAATGTCAAATAAATGTACATTCTGCCTCAATAAAATGCATCAGACCTGAGGACACAGAGTACATTATAGACATAAGGAGCTCATCGGGATTAGTTTTTTTGCGTAAATATTCTTGAAGTACGCACACAAGTACCAGTCTTTTGTCTATACAGAATGTAAATAAGCATATTTGTGATGTGAATCTTAAATAGTCATTTCAGTTTTGCTAACAAATAAATATATATTGAAAAATTCCACCGTAATGCCACAGAACTACATAATTACAAAAAAAAATTGTAAGTACTATGGAAAAATCGAACAAAAAAAAAAATATATAATATAAAATTATCTTTTAAATAGTACACAATGAACATCTAAATCGAATAACGTTAGGTAAACAAATTTGAACGTAATATATATGGAATAAAACTTAGAATGGCTTACACCCTAGAGATTAACTCATAATATTACCGTAGGGTATGACCATTACGAACCTATCCATAACATCAACCGGACGTATATTAAACTGCAGTTTATAATATTTAATTTGAATAGGAAATAAATGATAACACGTGTGTGATAAGAGTGTGTCAATAGAAGATAAGCTGGACGAAGTGTAACGAATACTCGCAACATCGTTATTACGCTGCGAAGACTATTTATTTTGATTCGCTAGTCTGTGTTATTTAGTATCTTTATCTACACATTTTCTTTGAATTCTCGCACTGGAACATATCGATTTTTACGCATATGCTGTAGTGTTCTAGTACAGTAGAGTAAAGTACGAGATTCGATTTTTCAAAATGGATGTGACAACAGTAAAAGCGGTGGCTATGCTAGCACTGGGGTTAGGCAGCTTTGTGGTTGGTATGGCACCAATATGCATATCGCAACGTGCAAGGCAACGGCATCCTTTACTACTTTCATGTTTGCTCTGTTTCGGTGGAGGAGTCCTATTAGCCACTTCATTAATACACATGCTGCCTGAAGCTAGAGAGAAGTTGCCAACATATTCAGAACTTATGCTATGCCTTGGGTTTTTTTTGGTTTACATGGTTGATGAGTTCGTTCATGTTTTCAATGGAACTGAAGAACGGGTGAGCCGTGGAAGGTATGGCAGTGGGGAAAGGACGGCTTTATTGGGAGGAACTGATGGAGAATTGGGAAGGTGTCATGGAGATCCGCAAAATCCTATGATGTGCCATGTTAGCCATACGGAACCCTGTAGTAAGAGCTCGTCTGGTGTTATTGGTCTGTTATGTGCTTTAGTTGTACATAGCTTGTTGGAAGGATTGGCTATTGGGTTGCAAGAAAAGTCTTCTCAGGTAAGATTTTTTAACGTTAAAAAGATATAAAAGTCAAAATAAATAACTATTTTATTGGTAAATATTAAACATAATAAAATTAGTTTGAATGCAACATTGGAATATTTAAATAATGTCCCAATATTGGAATAATGAAATATTAGAATATTTTCTGCTCATACTGTCACTTAGTTTCATTTTACATATGCACAATTCACCACGCTATGCAGGCGCAGTTGGCCTACTCGACTGACCCCGATAATTATTAATTTAAATTTTTCTTAGGATATATATGTATTTTCCAAAATCTATAATTCGATCTGCAGTTCCTTTTTTATCATATTGAGTCCTACCTAAAGGGACCTATGGGTATAATGGAGGGATAATATGGCCTATACTCAATAATAATTCGAAAAGTCAAGAAGACATCCTTAGATTTTCAATTACACGCCTAATATAATACATATAGCTTATACTATTTTATTACCGTATTATTAGTTTTAATAGCAAATTAATTAATAATTATTGTACGTTATAATGGCAATATATTTATATACGTAGTTTAGTAGCTGCGCTGTATTGAAGGTTATTTTTAATCTTATACATTGTAATACTGGCGGAACAAGTTAGCTAGATATTAGCTAAAGCCGATTTTTATATGTGAAACATCCTGAACGCTTTTTTATCATGTCACGGTATCTCTAAATGCATTTTATTTGCATTATCGTTTATAAGATTACTGTACGAAGGATGATCGTAACGACTGATAAATTTTTAAATATTGTATTGATAAATAGCGTATTTTTTATTTTTAGTACCAATTTATTTGTTATTGTACCACTTACGTAAGTTTAAATTATGTAATTTCTTTAAAGTTGCTCCACTTCTTAATCTTAATACTAAAAACCTCCATTCATTTGTTCTTTGTTTATGCATGAGGCCATAGTGGCGTAGTTTGATAGAGAGTTATTTTAAATTGTGGGTTTGGTTCCCAATATGGGGAATTATTATATTTAAATCATTTCTCGGCTCTGGTGACAAGATGAAGCGCAGAGTTGAGTTCCGCCACTCAAAACGCAGTGTCTCGGTTCTCTCTGACGACCTGCTATGTGAAAAAAAGCGTAAACTAGATGGTGATAAGGTTTTAAAAACAATGTAGAACTACCGAATAAATAAACAGATTTATAAAAAAATATTTATATTTTATAAATAAGCGTTTGCTTGCTCTCTATAATCTAATTTTGATCTTTAATTACATTTTTAATTATTGTTCCATTAATTGAATTCATTGCTTATAAACACTCGATGTTTTAGACTATTTATTGTTTTTAATATAAAGACGTGACTCAAAGCTCATAGGGGTTTTCCTCCATCTGTAAAGACCCGCTCATATGATGTGAATCTGTGACAGTGAATATATAATTTAAAAACAAATATTTTTTTAATTATATGAAGTCATTTTTAAATACATACATATAGTAAATATAAAAAACAGGATTATAAAACGAAATTTTTTTTTCAAAAAGATCGAATTATTATAATGAGTTAAAAGTTTGTAAGTGTGTTCAACATTTTTGAAAGCCGGATAATACGTTTAACTGTAAAATGTTGTTATCATAAGAGAGAAATTAAACTATTGTTACTATAACTTCTTTTTCATAATCAAGATTTAAATAAATATATTAAAAAATACTAAAAGTTCCTAACAAAAAAGCAAAACAAGAAAACCTAGTGTCAAGACACTCCGTTTTCCACGTACTACTATCTGAGGATAAATAAAAATATTTTAAATATAAAGCCGCCATTGAAAGGAAATCGAACCCACAACCAATCGCATTAACAGGCAGATGAGACACTGCGCCATAATGGCCTGAAATGAAATTATATTCATAAATTTATATGAATATAATCCATATTAATAAATACGTTACGTCTAAGGTCGAAAAAAGTATAGTATGATTTAGCTTAATATCTTATATCAAACATACCCTATTAATCAATTGAAATAAATATATGATAAATAATTTTCTAGTATGAAATTAAATCTTACCACAGAATACTAGCCGGAAATAAATTTCTACCTATTAACAGTAAAGGAAAGGAAACATTCAGTGTTTTGCGGTATATTTAACCACAACCGAGTACGTTACTTTTGTAACCATTATTTTAATATTGTCTTAGGAATCGCAAAACATGGGCATAGATGTTGTGCGTTGATTAGTGGGTCTCGACTCTTCGCTTTGTATTACCAGAGCGTACAAATGTTCTTTTTTTCCGCTACGATGGCCATCATCTTAAATAGATTGACCATACTAGGGCCTACCAGAGGCAGTGTTTCCAGGTCGATTTAACATGGACCTTCAAAATACGCATCTATTTCCACCTTAAAGGCTTTCAGCCTGTAGCTCTTCTGGCGATACACAGGGTCGTGGTCGGGGGCGGTTATCACTTACCATCAGGTGACCAGAACGCTCATTTGCCTATAGAATAAAAAAAAAGTACTTGGCTTAGTCGCCTATTTGGTAAGCGTTGGGTTATATAGTGGTAATGCCTTCTAATCTCATTTAGGGTAATATTTATAGGTTAAATGTCAACGCACTTTTATTTTATAAAGTTTCACACGAAATGTTTTTTTTTAGCTCCCGTCTAGCCCTAAAGGAAGGCTGGGCTTGTGTGTGCGAAATACGCTTACCAATTTAGACACGTTTTTTTATTATTTTTTTTATATTACTATTAAAACGTTCGGACGACAAGTTCTCGACCTATTATAAATGTATAGGCTATTTGAGTTATTTGTACAATTCGTTGCCTAGTTCCACGTAAGATAATTAACGGTGCTGAAGGACTTACAACTATATGATAAGGCTAATATTTTTATTATATTATGTATATATTTATATTTAATATTATTTTTCTTTTTAGTTGATACATTTGTTCTCTGTGAGGCGGAACGTAGAGAACGGTAGTGGTGAGATATCGTCTAGTTCTCATTAACCTTCCACGCTCGATCGTAAAAATATAAATAATATCTAATAAAGTTTTAGGTATATTCTTGATTCTTGCATATAATAAGCGTCGCGTCGTTCGGCGAAGTTTCTGTTGCCGGCATTACCCTAGTTTTGTACAGTAATGTCAAAGTAAAATAATTTTATTCAAAATAAGAAGTTTGGTACAGGATTTCATTTCTTGACAGTCAAATAATTTACCACCGGCTCGCTAAAGTCATTGTCTTAGACCTGAGAAGAACCGGCGCGAGAAACTCAGCGGAAATTGTTTTTTTTTTTCAAATCAATAATTTACAGATTTATTAGTGACTATGATACCTTTGAAATGCCTAGTAGAAATGACTAGTGCGAGCTTTACATTCCCACGGTGTGTTATGATTTATAAAATGATTAGTTAGGTTAGGTTACCTTTAACACACAAACGTCTTTTTACAATTTTTTTTAATTGTGATATAGAACATTTTATGACGTTTCATGAAATAATGACGGATTCAATGCAATCGAGTTTCAGGCGCGGTGAGTAAATGCTCATTGGTAATGGTAAATGTCCGCATTAAACTAATCAGAAGTAATAACAGTTTATACATGTCTGTACATGGAAGATATATGAAAAAAAATATTATTAGTTTAGGGCATTCAATATAATAGAACCCAAAACATTTTTTTTTCTGTTAGTCTTTTTATTTGTTCTTTTGTGCACGCTAATCTCATTCGAATGTCACTCGATTTAAATGCAATTTGACAATTGTATTTTGGTAAATTTCCCTTAACATTTAGTGATTATTTAATTTCATTCGGTTCAGAAACAAGCAAAAAACCAAAAAAGTTACAACCTTTTAATTTGTAAATTTAAGCAAAATTTGCGATTTAAGTGAGAACGCGCGTGGGCGTTAAAACTAATTAGTTAAGCCATATAGTTTACGCAGGTGAATCCGCGAGCGGGTCGCTAGTCATTTAATAAAATCTTAACTAGAACTAAAAGCTTGATTTTCTGGAGCCTTAGACGATTCAATGTCTAAAAAACGTGAGTTCTATACCCAATACAGAATAAAGTTTCATTATGCCTAATTCAAATTACGTTAAGACTAAGACTGTCAATGGATATTTTATTTATTTACGTTTAAATTTTTAGGTTCTCCTATTACTTGCTGCAGTGGCAAGTCACAAGTATGTAGTGGGTTTCTGTCTCGGAGCAGAATTGTGTGAGAGTACGTCCGGTCGGGTTTGTATGCACATCGTTAGCGTCGCGCTGTTCAGTGGAGGCTCTGTTCTTGGGATTGCGATAGGAGGCGCTTTGGATACTGTCGCCTTGAAGAATTCCGTTGCTATACCTGTTATGCAAGTGAGTATCCTGTGCAAAATAAGACCTAGTATATGATTTTAATATTTAAATGCTCAGATTTTGTTAAGAAATTTCTTAATTTTTATACATACATATTATATATATATATATATATATATATATATATATATATATATATATATATATATATCTTTAAATTTTTTTTTTTTTTTTTTTTTTTTTTTTTTTTTTTTTTTTTTTTTTTTTTTTTTTTTTTTTTTTTTTTTTTTTTTTTTTTTTTTTTTTTTTTTTTTTTTTATTTCTCCCATTTTTAAAGCTTTTCCAGGAATTTCATTCACTTGTTTTACGATAAGGACGACGAAAATATGTAACAGCTATTGTTCACGCAGGCTAAGCTGCGAGCGAGTCGCTAGTATATATAACCATTTTTCTAATATTTTAGGCATTGGCAGCGGGTACTCTTCTATATGTGACAGTGAGCGAGGTGCTGCCCCGTGAAAGAGCGCGTTGGCACGAACGGAAACGCGCTGCTGGCTTTGTACAGTTCATAGCTGTGGGAGTTGGCTTTGCCATTATGTATTTATCTACAAGATATTTGGGTAAGTAATTAAACTTATAAATCAATTATTTTGTCAAAGTCAATCGAGTGCCATGACACTGGACTCCAAAGCTGAAATAAAAATATTATATAATAAACACCGCGTTGGGTTAAATGTTTTTATTTCAAATATTTATTTTGTGTTGATGTTGCCACAAACTTCAAGCTCTGCGTGTGTGGAATACTTGAAGATGGCAATAGTAAATTATTCATATTAGTTTTTTTTATTTTTATTCATAAACAGTATAGAATTTGACAATGGTTTACTTATTTACGTATATGCCCGTGGAAGTCACAAGCTTTAGTAATACTTAAACTTGTGACTTCAACGTTCACTAATTCGTAAGTAACCGTATTTCGTAAGTAACGAACTCACAAGGGTTCGAATTCCACTCGGTGACATGATTACATTTAAAATATTTTCATTTCTCCGCTGTACCTAGACAGCACACAATATCTCGATTTCAGGCGGAAAGTAAAGAACGAAGTGTGTTGATACTGGATTCTCTCTGACTACCCTACAGTGCGAACAAAAGCGTGAAGCTGTAAAAAATATACGTTATAGAAAAAACCAAGAACAGAGTTGCTGATAGCTAATGCATTTTTCTCTAATGACTTAATAACAATATATTATTTTTTGTTTTAGATCACGATGCTTAAGTGCTGCCAACCTTTAAAGTCAAAATAATAATCGAGTAAGTCGAGTTGAGTAGATTCAGTCAGTAGTGATAAAAGGTATTTTTATAATGTAAGTCTGTTCAAGAAGATTTGATTTTATTACATTTTTATATTATAAACTTTACCAATGTAGAAAGTAGGTACTGCTATGTTGAAGAGGGTTTACTCTTAAAATATTCCTTCTTAGGGTGTACATTTTAGGATTCAAAATAAAATTAAATGTTAATTTTGTTAAATGACAATAAAACTATATTTCAGTTTTTATTTCAGTTTTTTTATTTTATTAAAATTGTGTTTCTGTCAACAATTATTTTGCATCGGTAGTGATTTGTGATAAAACTTCATTGTTACCAATATCCCAGCTTTACTTAAATTTTGCATATAATAAATAAAATTTAAGTAGCTTCATGTTAATCTAGAAAAATATAATTTGGTACGAGTAAATTGTGAA
The DNA here is from genome assembly GCA_038994665.1 of Podotricha telesiphe. Classification (NCBI taxonomy): domain Eukaryota; kingdom Metazoa; phylum Arthropoda; class Insecta; order Lepidoptera; family Nymphalidae; genus Podotricha; species Podotricha telesiphe. The sequence goes on along the minus strand of JAOYRR010000321.1, from coordinate 198,183 downwards.
TAAATACAAAATAAGTACTACTAATTCAACGGTTAAAACTACAATACATTACATTTATGGTATTTTTTTTATAATTAAAAATGGCACGATTCTGTCGTCGTAGTACAGGATTAAACTATCCATAAAAAATTAAACGGATGACTTAAAAAAAACTGTGTGTAGTGTGAATATAGAGAAATGTCTTTATATATATTAGCAATTTGTGCTTTTAATTGTACTCACACTCACTGTGATTTTATTTAATGTGCAGCTTAGCTGAACTTGTACATTTAAAAAAATATCGAATTTAAACTGAATTGTATGCCTTATCATATAATATATATTTCTCAATATTTTAGAATTTTGCGGTGAAGATCAAGATACTTTTCATAATTTTCTCCACAGCTCATATTAAAATGTTGTTCCAAAGTCCACAGATTAAAAATTCCGATTTTATACACGACGGCAGTGTTGCTAGCTAAAACAAGTGTCACTAACGCCATCTACACATGTTAATTTAGAATCGAATCTGCTATTCACCAAAAGATGGCGGTACTCGATATTTCTATAATGATAATGAATTTCATATCCACATTTAAATGCACAAAATAATCTCAGTCATTAATACTATTGTTATTATATACATATACATATTATATGTCATTATAAAAGCGATCTAAACTAATTATAGAACGGAATACCTCGTATTGTATAAATTAACGAATAAACTTAATCTACTTTAAATATTATAAAAGTATTATAAAATAGAAATAATACAGATCTTTGACTCGACACTTAAAACTAGAAGAAGTTACAATACAATAACAAATAGTATATAAAAAAATGTTATTATTTTGAATAAATATTCTTAAATTGTAAAATAAGAGAGCATTAGTAATAATGGCACAACATTTTCGGGGCAATGTCTATGACAACAAAAAGAATGGTTTTCAAATGGTTGTCAAAAAAGTTTTTTGTTTTGTTCTTTTTGTGTCGGAAGCGTTGTGACTTTATTTTGTAATATAATTTTTGTGCCTCACTTTTAAAAATAAGGTAAGTTGTGATATTCTGTCCTCAACCGTTGTATTAATATTCCCAAGAGAATTTATATTTAATTTTAAAAAATACTAACATCCTTATATATCCTCATCTTACAATTGGCAAATATTACGTATAAGGCACAAAATGAAGGCACTGTTCATAAGATCGAAGTTATTAAGACAAGAAGCATTATAAATAGAAAATGTCAAAATAAATATAATAATACCGAAATAAACCAAGCTTACGTGGCGTCGGTAACGTTTTTACAGCTAAGTGCCGTAGCATCCTGTTCGCAACTTAATGAATACTGTATACACGCATTTACCTATGGGTTTGTCCGCATTTGCTTATATTTTCATTATAATCATAGATATATATATGTATGTCCGTAGAACACTTCACTGTTACACTGATAAGATGCTACGACCTACACTAAGGGGGAATTAATTTGTTCAAAGTTCATAATTCACGTCAAGTGTCATCGTCTTCTTCTATGCGTCTATTACGCTTCCTTTGCCTGTGTCGTTCTAGTCTTTTTCTATGAGGATTTTTTCTTTTGGTGGGCGTTATTTGGCACTCACACCCTGCCCGCACTATGACATAGTCCATTGACCAGCCCCCAGACCCAGGCACTGAGAAGTGACCCTCAGGTCGATATTTCTGCATATCAGTGGCCGATGAATACCTAACCAGAGCGTATGAATATGAATACTTTTGAACGCACCTCGATTGGTTGTAGAGCCTCGCGTCTACAAAACGACATGGCTTGTCTACTACTTCGGGAGCACAAGAGAGTTCATATAACCTTTGCTTATTTTCACCGTCCTCGTACAACTCTACATAGAGTCCGGTTGGCGTTCGACCGCCCTTCTTGGCGACCATTTCGAGGACAGACGGACAACACTCTACCACATCTTTTTGAGAACCCTCTTTTCGCAGTATTGTCTGCATTTCGCGCCAATGCGACCGCTTCCACGCCGCCGTCGCGTCTAACTCCTCGTCCGTCCTGAAAATGAAGACCAAATATATATGTTATATATAAACCGTATAATTCTTCTTTAATTAATTTCTTAACGACCAGACTGGTACCTACATCAATAAAATTGTGTGAGTCGGAAATCGATTTTGTAATTCCGATGCAGAAATAATTAGTTATTGTGTCAGTTGATCATCAGAATGCAATTGAAAAGTTTAAATTATTAAAATTTGATTCACAATTAGTATATTATGCGTAACTTATGAAATTGTTATATTATAAATTTAATTTTCAATGTTCCGAACACAGCGGGACTCAAGTGATTCGACGACTTATTTCGAAATGTCCATTTATACGTAGATTTCGTAAAATTGATTCGATAATTAAATTTATTAACTGTTTCGCACAGTAACTGTATCACAGTGATATCTGTATATGGCCAAGTTCAAATACCTACTTAGTTAGACAAACATTCTTCGATATTTTTATATCAGTTGCTCAAAAAACATATTTTTTTCTAAAACAGGTATATTATCATATACCTGCCTTCTCTATTGTAGCACAAGATTGTCTTATATCTTATATACAGGTGTGTAGCGTGGGACATCCTGATACATTTATCTCCACGCCACAGATGTTGTCCTATCTGCCACTCATAAACAAGTAAGTATCGAACAAAGTGCTTAAATTAATTCAACTAATTGACGATTATATCGAAAAGTGTATTAAAAATTCTCATATTAAGTATAATTTCAAAGAGGAAATAAAATATTTTGTAAATTAAGATAAGAGATACGAATGCAAATGACGTTCTGATAGAAAATTTAAATGGTATCTGCTTAATTAAAACAGGTACGTTATGATCTGGCGTATATTATTGAATGAATCTAAATGAGCAAGCTGGGGAACGATGAAATTGAGCAACAAATATATATTTTTTAATTTAATTGAAGCAACCGCAACTAAAGCAATGATATAAAATTTCTAAAATATCTTGTCTGGATTGTTGTTAACTTTTTTTACAAAATGTTTAAAAACTCAAATATAATTAACTTAAAAATCGGCATTTTCAATCGACTGACTTTATTGGCAGTCTTACGTACTATCATAGCGCAAGGCGATTCTAGCTAACAAGAGATCTATATAATCATTATTATAATATAGGTGGTAAATTTATATAATATTTTATTACACATTAAAATTAAAATGATCATTAAATTCTTATATATCATTAAATAACTATATAATTATTTTAATAGCTACCCGAAGTTTATCTGGATTGGATTTTTTTTAACTTGCGGATTAACTTAATTAATCTAGAATTTTTGCATTTTTGCAAGTAAGCCTTTTTAGGTTATATGTACGTTTGTATTTATGAATATATTAAATTTAATGTTGTTGCATCAAACTGTGATTCAACAACGCGTAAGAATTAAATCGATGAATCAGAATCTTCAATCACAAATAATTAATCATTGCTTTGTGTGATAAAGTGCTAGTAAAATACCGGTACAAATTAAATAAATACAGCTGTTAAGTTAAAATGTTTAACAGAACCACAAACGAGTGATGCAGTAAACATCAGGATTCATCTTAATTTCCTATATAAGGTACTTCATTCGTATGCAATAGTAATATTGGTGGCCATATTAAAAAACAACCTGGTATAAATTTACCAAATGTTTTTATTTACCAATTTATTTTAATTAGAATTGCCGAATTATTTTCAGCCAAATCGAAAAATATTGATGAGCAGTAGGTACCTACTAAATATTAAAATTTAATTACTCATCACCTATTTTCTTTCATATTAACATATACACAAAAGTAAATATATAAAGATACATCTCACAATAACCAATACACAATGTAGGTGAGTTACTTACAGTACGCGATGCGCGTGGTGCGGCTGTGGTGCGCGGCGCACGCGGCTCGCGTTTCCCATCACGTCGCCTGCGCCCGCCACTGCCCCACACAGCACCTGAAAAATGTGACGTTTCTATTAGGAAAAAGTTCATGCACGTCTCCAGATATATCTAGAAAAAAAAGAACTACAATTTCTTTTTTTTTTAGTTCTAAATACTGTTAGGCAGTTATTCTAATTAGGTCTTTATGACCTGCATAGGCACGAATATGGATTAAACTGTATAGATTGCTTAATTCTATCTTCATTACTAATAGCAAATTAATAATTTTTAACCAACCAATTTGGAAACCAGCTCTAACGTATTTTAACTTTAGGCAGGAATATTTGTCGAAAGCAGACTTACACAAAAAAATTTTTGGCCATATCTTCTTTAAATAGTAGGTGTGTAAAGAAGTAATGAAGAATGTTTCATCTTTTCCAAAGAAATTGATCTCTGTCAGAAGTGTGATTTGGAATTTAGGTTACTATCGTTGTAAGTTTATTTTTTCTATTTAAAATTGTTACGAAAGAGTCAGTTATTTATTTCAACTGTTGATTGGATATACATATTGAGATTGAAAAATATTGAGTGTGAAGTGGCAATCGCTTTAGTTCTGATATGAAATCCTGTCTATTTTCGTCGACGTCGTGAGGTACTCATGGAGCAGGTAAAATTTAGCTGAAGAGTTTTTATTAATATCTAAATAGTATAAGTATAGGTCTATATAAAGAAACATAATAAATTGAAACAGTATTCATACTTCGTTCTCATGGAGAAAGTATGGTTTTACGTCCTTATGATTATATGAATGTTCTGTTAGTATAAAATTCACGTAAAACCTTTGCTATACAATAAATATTAATATGTTTTTAATTATCTTTATTATTGATTCAATACAAATGTAACATTCATTAAGGACCTCTATAGAACACCAGGTTATTAACAAACTTTCCAGTCATATCGCATACACTAATTTTGTACCTTATGCTACACTACCACGTACATTTCTTTTAATTTAGTAACTTTCATTATTTGTGTGTATTTCTGCAACTTACTCTCTTTTACAAGATAATCAGTAAAGACATTGCGTACTCTGAATATTATTGTTTATTACAGCTATATTACGTCACATTTTTATTCAAGATTAACCGTAATAAAGCCTAGACTTTACAAAGGCTAGTAAAATCTAGATTATACATGCTGTCACGTTATCCCTTTGTTAGTCTGTTGTCTCAGTAAATGAATCGTTTGTATAATAAAGTGATATGATGAAAGAAAGGTTTTGTTTCCGCTATAAAATAGGCCACGTGCGTCTTGGAAATTATATGAGGTTAGCAGTGAATATGTTAATGTTGCTTTGTCTATTTGTTTGCTAAAAGATTTGTCTTATTTAATGTTTATGTTTTTAAAAGAAGTATTTTTTTTATTTGATGAGGACAGCGTCCTACTGTAGACGTTCACTTGCAGGGGAATGGTTATTTTTTCTGGTCTGGTAAGACAAAGCGCAGTGTTGAGTTTCTTCACATTGGACAGAAGTGTCTGAAATTCATGCAAAAAGTGGAGAGAAGTGTCTACCCTGCTATGCGGAATAAGGATGAAGCTGTTTGTCAGATGATTTGCTGATGAGGTAGAGAGAACCTTGTCTTATACATGAAATGCTAAGACATTGTTTAAATAAATTTACTTCATAGAGCACCGCAAACATCGTGTGTTCATACATTCCCGAACATGCACCGCAGTAGTATATGCTCAATTTCTTTGTATTAACCAGGCATTTAAAAACTTCAAATCATACATAATATTCAATTTATAATCTAAAAATAAGCTCGGAAGCATATTAAACGTATAGAAACAGTAGTGGTATGAAATAACTTATACGACCTTACACTGTCAGTTTTAACACCATATTTTATCAGAGCAACAAAGGGAACTGACATCGCTATGTTGCAAGTCTCACATCGCACAGTGTTTTGAAACGTGGCAAGTCAAATCCTATACATAAATGTCGAGATGTTTGTTTTCTTATTGTATGGGGGAGTTGCCTTTATAATTTGTGATGTCAGTTGCTATGCTGTAAATGTTTCTTAATTTATTCTGTGTTCTAATATTCTTTGCATTTTTTATTAGCTTTGATCAAACTCAGAAAATAAATAAAATTAAAAACTAAGACGGATGGATAATCAATCCATCTATATTAATAATAGACCGTGTTGCTCGGCGGAACTTACTGCCGACTGTCTAATTGCATACAAGTGCCTTGTCGCGTATACAATTATGCATTACCCGGCTGCCAACAACCAATATGACACTAAGATAAACAGCTGTTAGTAATATTTTAATTTTTTATTGTTCACATACATTGTTAGTATAATTTAAGTTTGAATTTGAAACATATTTAAGGAAATCTATTATTCCATACTAAACATTTTTTTTTCACTGTTACTTTCCTCCCGAAATCAAGGCTTGCGGGTGGCGGATCTGAAAGCCGGTACCTGAGCCAATGTCATTAAGCTTTTTCATAAGATTATATTTTAACCTAGCGAGTTTTCAAGAAAAGGTACAAATACCTTACCTAAACAAGATGACACCACTGTAAGTACGATATAAGTCCGGTTGCCGTTAATATCTAACATATTACATCATCATAGTAATCAGATGTCAATATGATTATCCTTGGTAATAATTTCAATGTATGCTTATAATTCTTAACACAAATATAGACTTGCGGGTATTCCTAATTTTATCATAAGAAAATGCCAAAGTTATAAAGGTGAAAAACTTAATATATAACAAAATGTTGTAATATAGAAATGACAAAATAATATTCCATTTTAAACAAGTCAATAGTATATATACTCTACATTTCCATCAATATATACTCTACATTTCCATATATATTTATAGAAATTGAAAAAGGGAAGTTTTTCTTCAATGGATAGAAACGAAGGTTGTGTGTTCGATATCCATGCTTATCTATAATTAGTTTACTTGCCACTTACTGACTATATATCACCTTTAATTATCATTTCAGGCACTCCGGTCTCCACTTTCCGTGTTCTATTTATTTTTATTTCATTTATTTAAGTAATACATTGTCAAAAATTTAAGGTGCAGTCATAAACTCATTTGAATTTTACCGTGCTTCATAAAACATTCATAATACACTTAAAAACTAAATATTTTTTTACACAATTTTCACCCGCACTTTAATTTAACTCATATACAAGTATAACTAGTTAGAACTATCCATATATATTGTCAATCTAATTCAATTATATATTTTTACTTAATATTTGCTACACTGATATATATATATATATATATATATATGATGATAACTTTATGAAGGTATCTAGTTTTCTCAGTATTGAGTGGAACGTGCAACTCATGTAGATTTGTTGTGACAACTCAAACGGGCCACAGTTGTCAGCCCGACCTATATCTTTCAATCTCTGGATTTATTAGAATGCAAACAGCGAAAGCTGCGTAGGGAAATTATTTGTAAATACCTTCAACACAATGGAAATACTCGTTTATGTTTTGCAACCGTTTTCGTTTCACATGTAATAAGGTAAGTGTAAGATTCTTATGCAAATTACGCGGAGATCGAACTGTGTTGTTTATTATTGTGACATTTTCGGTTAGTATTATATTTGTGTTTAGATGTTTTGTGTTTTTAAAGCAATATTATTTATTTATATGTTCTTTATTGCAGCAATAGGCACAAAGGCAGGCTTTACGCTTAAAAGCATTTTTTCCTAGCCAAACATGTCGTGTGGGGAATAATTGTGTAAGTGTGCAAAATCTTAATAATATTTATAAATAATAAGATCTTTGGTTTTCGCGATTTGTAAAAATCGGGTTTAAAGTTGTTAACTGTAATTGGTATAATAATTGTATGAATTGACAGACGAATGCCACCTCAGTCTACCTGAGACCACTGTGACCTATGTACTGTAAAGTGTACGAAATGGCGGGTTTTCAAAAATATACTTTTGAATACTAATTATATAACAACCTTTAGTTTTATAGTAATTTTATTACTTGTAAGGTTAACAGATGTAACACTGTCTCATTTATTTAGAGAGACATATTGTTTTACAGCGGCACTTATAAATTCAGAGGCAATCTAGGCCATTGCGTGTTGAGTGAACGGTCTCAATGCCGCGATTTGTCTTGTTCACCAAAACGGAGAAATCAAAATAATTTAAATATAATCAGTCCCCCTAGTGGGAATAGAACCCACAACCAATCGCGATCACAGTCAGATGCTGTCCCACTGCGCCTGCAACCACTAAGCTTTGACAGACACGTGCCAAGATACCGTCAAATGCCATATTACGAGTATGTTAATAGTATATAACATTTTATCAAGATGATATTTTCCATATAATATTATTAAAATATTATGTTAAATTTTTCATCACTATGCATTGTGCTGTTTTTTATTCAAGATGTAGGCAAACACTATAGTAATGGCAACAAAATATCGAACTTTCGTCATATTCATATAAAATATGATATCTTTGAATATATAAAGAATATTAGTGGTGCAAAGTTTACTGTTTTATTAATTTGTTTTTCAATTTTGATCATAAGAATATGAATATGAATATGTTATATATATATTTGAACCCCTTGTCGTTATTGTATTATTGCAGAGGTATATAAATCTTGACAATATATACAGTTATTACTTATAATGTTTAAAACTAAGGTTTTCTGGGAGTTTTGGTAATCCGCTTTGAGTTACTCTTTTTGTGAGGAGAACTCTAAAAAGACAATTGTGTAATATTTATTTAAAACTCAAAGAGAGTCTTATTGAAAGTGAAAAGAGCAAAAAATCCTTAGCATTGAAAAACATTTGTAGAAAACGTATAAAAATTTAAACGCAGCGGGATTCAAACCCGCGCCTCTTTGACGGTTTACAAAGAAGCGCGTGTGTGTATCTTGATGCGATCAAATTTTTAAACGTTTTCTACAAATGTTTTTCAATCTCCTAAATGTGCGAATTGGCCCATAGCGTTGCAGGAAATTGCAATGCCTGATACTTACGACCTAAGTGTAGGCTAAGGGACCCCTTTAAAATGCTATCCTCTCTGCATCATTCTCCACTCTATCTCTTCTCTCCCCTTCACTCTCCACCTAAATAAATTTGAGACGATCCTACTAATGCCGCCTTCAAATACTCTACTCTTAAATATTCCCTCATAGAGCACCAGCCATCCCGGTCCTGGGCAGCTTGCATCCATCAGCTTCTTCAAATGATCTTACCATCGCTGCAGGGCGTCCGTATACTAGGCTTGCCTAAGCGCGGTCCCCACCCTAACACGTGTTGGTTCCATCGACTGCCATTACGTCTGGAGACATGACCAGCCTAATTCCACTTCAACGTGCTGAGCTTACGCGCAATGTCGGTGACTTTGGGCCATATTGTGACATCATATCAAACCAGACATGGATATAACAGATACATATGTAAATGATTGACGGCACAATAATTGCCTTATCGTTTTATGTTAATTGTATAATTGAATATTAAAAATATTTATCAGTGTATAATTAATTTTATTTTAATAGATATGATAATAAATTAATATCCGTTATTACTCTGTTCTATTTATGTATTGCGTGGCTCAAAATATTGAGTAATTTTAAGTATTTTATCTGTTAGGAAATTATTTGTCAAAAAAACTAGGTTGTCTGTAATTTATGTATTTATATTCGATTAATTAAGATTCTATTTGTATTACGTTAATTTGTTATTGACTTATTTTACTAATTTTAAGCATTGTAAGTATTAATATAAGGGAAGTGAATGAAGAGCTGTGCAACCCTTTTCAGAAAATTACGGGTGAAGATATATGAAAAGTGGTATATTTACAGTTTACATGAAGAAGTGTTGAAAGCTATTATTTTAATAATAATTAAATTGATAAATTAAATATTAAACACACTATTATGTGTTTAAATACATTTCTGTATAAGTGAAATACACATTATTATGCAGAATGGTATATTATGTATTAAAGTTGTTACTTTTATATTAGAAAAGGGTAATAGTTGACTTTCTTTCTGGTTTTATTTAAGAATAAAGAGTATTTTGAATTACAATTTGAAAATACCAATCGAAGTCTCCCTGTTTCCTTCCCCACTCATTCTTGCACCATATATAACATTTTTAGAGTTCTTGAAATCAATATTTTTATTATAACTTATATACCGTGTCCATTGCGCTCTGACTGCTAAGCCATGCGTTCTACATCCAGCTACGTCTAAATTCTTATACCCTTATTACAACTTATATTTATTGTTAGCAATCTCTGTAGATATATTTTTACAAACTTCTGCTCTACCCAAAGATACAATGAACAACGAACAATCGTTTGGCAAGAGAGAATGTTATTTATTGAATATTTTAAACATTTTTGGAGATTAGGAATAGGAAATTGAAAAAGACATATTTAGAAAACGTTTAGAAATTTTTTATACGTTTTCTAAATGTCTTTTTCAATTTCGTAAGTGTGCGAAGAACGCTTTAAATTTTTTTAAAAAATAAGCCGTTTCTTATATTAGCGTGCCCAAACAAATACACAGAAAACAGACACACAGAAAAGAAAATTTAAGATCATTGCTTTGGGTTCTATTACATTGATAAATCCTCCTAATAATATATTTTTTTATATATCTTCGATGTCCAGACAGCAATCAGTTACATTTTTATTATATGTATAGAATAAAATATGTATAAACTTTTTAAATTACAAATGTTAGCTTATACACTTTTTAACACACAACAAAATTATAAGCGCAATATAAATAAAAATGTTAATTTTTAAATATATAAGCTGTCACTAAAAGAACTCCAGCGCTAAGCGATACTATTAATATGTAGAATTGAATGACATTCCGACGATGGAAGTCATAAAATTAAACATATCTTGAAAACGCATTCAAATAGTATATTAAAGATCGATATAACATCATAAGCTTGTTTGTTACTAAAGTGCTATATCATATTAATTGTTTTGCTTCTGTTCGGATATTTTATGAATTTTAAAAGAGAATTTGACGTCAATGTGACAATGTGTGCAGTTGAGGAATGTACGCAACGGGTGTGGGTTTAATTTCTTCTATAAGGAATATTTGTATTTTGATTATTTTATAAGTTGATAGGTTCTCATTCACCTCAACGTACAGCGTACTTAAGTGAATAAAAGACGGACTTATGCATTTTTAGGTTCCGTATGCCCCCCCACTGACCCCCAACCCCACAGCTACTGCTTAATGCGTAGAAACATAAAAAAATATAAAAATATTATTTAAAAAATAATATATTGATACTACATATACGAGTTAATGAACAAGTATTTCATTAATCATAATTCTAAGTTTTACAAACAACATTTTTTAAGTAATATTATTAAAATGATTCTTTTGATTTTCGCTAAAATGTAATAAAACGACTCCACAACTCTACATAGCATGATATTAGGCAGTTTTTAATGAAATATTAAAGAGTTATTGTTAAATAAAATTTATGAAACGTTAAATAATATTTAATTTCTACACCAAACGCACATTATCGATGAAGCTTAAGTGAATATTGTTTGTAAGCCTTCTTTTTCTATACCGCAAAAAAGAAATACAAAAGTGTGAAAGCATATTCATAAACGGAATGGAATTTTACTTTAGCTTTACAGTCAGGCATCTATGAGCATCGTTTAACAATATAAGCCCAATAAAACAGTTCAGAATATTTTCAAACATGCGATACACATCTTATATGAATATTTATAACGGTTAATGAATATTTTAACATTTTTAAAGTGTTATTCACACACTTAGGATATGAAAACCATTTTTGGAAACGTATAAGCGCTCTGACCGCTAAGCTATACGTTCTTTATGAATATTTTTTTTACAAATGTTAAAATATTTAATAAATAGCATTTGCTCTTGCCAAACGATTGTACGTATAAATAATCTTTGGGTAGCAGAAATTTGAAATAAAAATCTCTCTATAGAGATGCTAAGAACAAAAATAAGTTGTAACCAGCCTATAAGGCTTTAGACGTAGGATATAGAATGTATGGCTTGGCGAGCACAGCGCATGGGCGGTTTCCAAGAGACGCGGGTTTCGAGTCCCGCTAAGTTCGAAACGTTTTATACGTTATCTAAATGAATTTTAGCATACGATTTAGTGCTTACTATACGTGAGACATTCCAGGTATAGTCGCTTATCTGCCGTAACTGGGATGATATTACGTCTCATACATATGGAAATTAATATTAATATGTATATATTTAAATTACATAATTAATTATTATGTTAAAGTAAAATAATGTGTGAACGATTAAGTTTTAACATGGTCTTTTTTATGATCATTTTCGAATAAAATATAATATATTTAGATAGAGTTAGTTGTTTTCAGGCATCTTCTGAATTGTACGGGGTAGGCCAAAAGAACTAGTAATAGACCTCCCGATCGAATCGAATCGATTGAATAGAGATCCCGTTTTTGATTTTGAAAAAGTACTGAGTTGCTGCTTTTTCTCGAACGAGAGAAACCGAAGTAATAAAAAGTGAATATATATATATATAAAAAAAAAAAAAAAAAAAAAAAAAAAAAAAAAAAAAAAAAAAAAAAAAAAAAAAAAAAAAAAAAAAAAAAAAAAAAAAAAAAAAAAAAAAAAAAAAAAAAGTAAATTTATATATATATATATATATATATATATATATAAATTTACATTAAACATTCATCGTGATAATGTAATGTTTGGCATTCATGTGGCAACGATTTAGAGGTAAATCTTAGCAAAGAGAATCTCTACCATTTTTAAAATATCACCATGCCTGTTTTTATCTTCAATAAAACACGCCATTTTATATCACAAGAAGGTTAAATGCATTTAAAATAATGTATTCAAATATAAGTTTTACTGATAGTAAAAAAATATGTTCATTTAAGATTGTTTTCAATTATGCAATCCACTTACACTTATAATATACGAGACACGTATTAAAAAGATATATCGGAAACACTTTACAGCGATAACACTTGATGAATCCGACATAATTGATCGCTGGAAGGTCGTTTGATCGCTGTTAAGTTAAGTCGTAAACACGCTGTTAAGTTTTTATATGCAGCTATAGACAAAATTAACTGATAGTATACGACAGGTGGTAAGGTTAAAGTCCTTAAAATTTACCGCTAGGCCAAATAGGAACTTAGCGATATAAAAAATTATCATATAATATGATATGAAGGTTTATACCAGTTGTGAAAATTGGGAAGTATTTCATACTATATATAAAGCGTTTACTTCGAGTTGATCTGAACAGAAACAAATCTTAAATCTTTCGCCGATTTTTCTCGCTATTGTAGCTGTTATTGCTGCTGTAGTCAGTCTTTTGTCAGAGTCGATGGTAGATGCTCGTATGCCTGACAATACTGTTATTTTATATAATAATTCAAAATAGTTTGTAATGATCTTTTTGAATAAAAGATGTTGAAATTTTGATTTCATGAGTAAAGTGTAGTGGCATTTAGTTCTACCACAGCAAGAATACGTTTTGGCATTTTAACAATAGGAATGGATGAACGATGAAACGAATTTTATGAAAAAGTAGGGAACGGGGTTAATACTTCGTTTTTGTTATATATAGAAAATTGCCTTATACAAAACAGGACATACAAAAGACCCCTTAATGGCTAAAATCAAATATCTGTGAGACAGTATGCTTTGTCAACTTAAGAAAATGAATATGACGTAAGTTGGTAATCAAAACTAACATAATGTACTTTTATTATGAAAACGTTTGAGCAGGAAACTTCAACACAGTCGATCAAACATTGACTAATATGTGAAGAAACTCGTGTTCAATCCAATCGAAGTTTAAGTAAAGCTAGAGTTAATATTTGTATTTGTATTACAGAAGTTTCTCTTTGAACGGTTACCATAATATGCACATTTTGAAGAGTTATAGGTTATAGTGGTAATGTCTTTAATTTTAATTATATTTAATTATTATAGATATTGGTAGTCTAGTTGATGAGTAAAAAACGAGTGGCTTAGCAACGTCTTTGAGAGAAAACCGCAATTATTTTAGGATATATTTGATTTAAAATGGTTGTGGGTTTGTTTTTTATTAATTTGATAACACCTGGTTAGAAAATCATCACGTCACGTGGCTGTACAGCCTTTGTATAGGCTGAAGATGGATTATTGAAGTTATTTTAATATTTTAAGTTTTGAACATGAAATTATTTACGAGAAAGAATAAAAAGAAGTTATATTTTCCATTATCAAAGCGTTATTAGCAAAATATATACCTATTGTTAATTTAACTTCTATATTGGAAGATGGCTTACAAAAGGTTTTATTATACAATATATACTTAAAAATAGATCAACTATAAAAAAAATAGATATTGTAGTACATTATACATATAGTAACAAAACTAAGCCTCAATAAACTATACGTAAAAGGGATTAAGGGTGATAATTTTGTCTTGTAAACGAGACCAATAGGTGCAGATCGTAAATCACGTCGAATGTTAGCTACATAAAGTCAAAGTTTATCTCGTCCATAAAAGTGGATGAAATAAAATTTTAATACTTATAAACACTGATTTTACAGCTTGTTTTGACTGTGTTAGATTTATTTAAACTCAATATCGGTAATTTGAAGGTCTTAACCAGTGCCATGAAGCCATTGTGGCGCAGTGGGATTACATGTAACTGGAAACGCGATTGATTGTGGGTTCGATGCCCACACTTATATTTAAATTATTTTCATTTCTTCGCTATGGTATAAGATGAAGAGTGGCGTTGAATGAAGTCCACCACTCAACACGCAATGTTTCGAATTCAAGCGAAAAGTGGACAACGGAGTTTTTAGTAGTAGAAATTAGGTTCTCTCTCTTGTCATTTAAAAAATTGGGGCCGCCACAAAGGCCTATATTTGGCTAAGTTTTACACACAAATAGTATTTTATGGAAATATGGATAAATTAATTAAAAATAAAGAGTAGGAAATGTGTGTAGGGCGAAGTAGATTTTTTTAATATAGTTTCTTGTTTAAAGTGTGAAGTTTAAGTGTAGGTTATGAAGCATAGTTTTTATTTTGAAAAATAAAAGCAGAATTATTTTTTTATTAACTGTCTAAGAGGAAAAATAAAGTATCACTAAATCTTTAAATAAAATAAATAAATATTATTATATTTATAAATAAATAGATTTAAAAAAAAACTATTTGTTTTGATTCACTAAAGTATTACGGTCACATTTATTGACGTGATGTAATTCATGGAACATAAATCATAGTACGTATTACGTACGAAAATGTTATGTAATAATAAAATCGCCTATAATTTTATAAATAAAAAATATTTTTTTATACGTCTTAATATTTTGTATAGTGAGGTGTTCAAAAAATTATACATTGCTGAACTATTCTTTTAATCTATTTTCAATTTATCCCACAGACAGGTGGGCAGAAAGCATCTAGTGTCAAGGCACTCCGTTCTCCGCTCTTCGTCTCAGGTCAAAATATTGCTTGTTTAGCTTAACACAATCCTATATTTAGTTATACAAATCAAATATACTAACTTCATATCCTTCTTATGAAGCAATTTCTTGAACTTACAAATAAAATAACAAACTTGAATATAGCAAATATACCTGACCAGAGTGTGTGAATGAAAATTGAATAATGCTCTTTGCAAATCTTACGTAATAATTATATTTAACCACTATAGTAGATACTTTAGTGGGTGAGCTTTGAACAAAAACGACTTAGCTTTTCAATCTATTGTTGGGCTGATGAAGTTGTCAAACACTATTATCTATTGTATAACAATTTAGGTTTCATTGTATTCAATATCGTATATTACAGGTGTTTGTTAAGAAAATGAGCTTTCACTGTAAATTATTGATTTGTATAGAATTAATGTGTCGCCCACAACATGGTTTGCATGTATATACATATTCTATCTCTCGTGGATTTGAAATTATTGTGGCGCAGTGCCACAGCGTCTGACTACAAACGCAATTGGTTGTAAGTTCGAGTTGTAAGATGTATTATTATATTTGAATTATTTTTATTCCTCCGCTCTAGTAATAAGACAGAGCGCGGCATTGAGTTCCGCCACTCAACACATGATGTCTTGTATTTGGGCAGAAAGTGGAGAATGAAGCGTTTTAAAACTAGGACTCTCCGTCTATCCAGTTTTGCGGGGAAAAGCGAAATTTATCAAACTACATTAAAATCAGCTTTCTAAAAATGCACAAACACACAGACAAGCAGAGGCACACAAACAAAACTAAAAAGATTAAATATATAAAATCAGTATTATGGGTTCTTTTACAACGATAAATGCCCCCAATAATATTTTTTCTCGTATCAAAATTTTTATTATATGTATAAATATAGATTTACTACTATTTTCTCTATATAAATAAGAAAAATGACTAAATGTTTGACTTGACTAAACTTGTATTTGATGAATTGACTCGACTTTACTTATAAATCTTGTAAAGCGTATCATTATAATATCACCATTATATTGAAAGGATTACCGACACAGAAGTCAGCACTTGTTGGAGCGTGCGAAACACTTTAGATAATGATAAAAGCTGCCGCAGACTGAAAGGTCGATGTAACATAGCTAGCATTGTTAGCCGGGAGAAGTTATATTAGACTAGTAAGATTTATAAGCTATTTGTTTTTAAAGGGCGTTGAGTATATTAGCATAATTTGCCGAATGTCGCGATATCTGCATCAATTTATATCATTTTGTAAATTATAGGGCATCGTGGTGTAGTGGCACAGCGTCTGAGTGTAAACGCGATGGGTTCGATTCCCACTCGGGGGAATGATAATATTATTATTTTGTACATTATATTATCTTCATTTTCCGATCTGGTAGCTAAACAAAGCGCGGAGTTTAGTTCCGCCACTCAACACGCAATGTTTCGTTTTCAGGCGGAAAGTTGAGAACGGAGTGTCTTGACACTAGATTGTCTCTGATTACAGTGTTTTAAGCGTGAAGCTGCTTTTTTAAATATTATTTTAAAATAATTTGTTACAAATTTCGCAACGAATATTTATATATAATATAAACAGAACGGAAAAACAATTATTGAATTGTGAACTAGCGCCAATCATAGAGATAGAGAAGGCCATTTTCCAAAGCTGATGAACCCGAGCTTTGTTCTTCTAATTAGTCAGAATGCTGATATTTTTTGAATTGAGAATTGTGACTTGTCCTAGTGAAAAAGAAAACCAACTTCAACTTATTCGTGTATCTACGACTCTCAATTAATTTGTTTATTAAATATAAGATATGCGTTTATTACTCAACCAGGTAGGTATTACTACAAGTAACTCAAAAACTACTAGTCTGATCTTAACGAAATTTAAACGGGGCTACATGAGAAGCATTAGCTATCATATAAAAAAAGAATTATCCAAATTTGTTTGAACCAGTGAAAAATTATGCACCGACACATAAAAAAAGTACAGTTGAATTTAAACTCCTCCTTTATTTAAATTCAATCAAAATAATTTGCCTACTATGTAGAACATGTAATATGAGTAGATATTTTTTAAATGGACTACGAGAATTTATGTAACCAATGTCGGTGAAACCGAATATAACGAGCTTCTTCTGTTTTTGAAAATTAAATATTTGTAAAAAATACGGTTAAATTACAAAATCATGTCAATAAGACGAACTTAAAATAGCGTCAGTATATTAAGCAAGTCTGATAAACGTCGCGCCATAATTAATTAACACTAAAACGGTGAACGAAGTACGTAAATCGAGAAACTATTAAAGATCGTTTGAATAAATCAATTATAACGTCAGTACCGATCATAACGTAACTGACAGTTTATAAATAAAGCCATAGAGCACAAGTCGTAGGGAAGAAGGGTTATATGCGACTTATAAAAGGTGTATATGTGTATGTATGTTTATGTTGAGACATTGGTGTGTTATTGAAGGCAGTTGAATGTTGAATAATACACCAAGCTCATCTGGTGTAGTTCAAAGTTCTATTTATTTAGATCCACTAGTGATAATAACATTAAATGAAATATAAATTAAAACTATAAATTAAATATTAAAACTAAATGTATTATCTTTCAATATGGACACAGCATGCATTAATTAATGTCGCGATAGCGAGCACCATTAACCGTTATTGTCTGACTAGCTGCATTTTCGAAGAAGAATGGCATGTGCTAGCAAAGTTGTGGTGGCCATTTACCCAATATGTTATTCCATACATAGCCTTAAACTCTATACTATATAAATCAATAACAATTTTACAATTTTTAATTATAAACCTGTGTTTTCTATCAAAATTACTTTTTGCGTGAATTTCGGGACACCTTTACTTGAAATTTCCACAGCCATCCCCAAATTATGTAATTCCCCTGTCTTGAGTATTATTATATTACAAGCTTACAAAGTTTTAATATTGTTAATCTGGCTGAAGGTAAAAAACGGAGCGACGAACTGGTGATCTGATGAGCTGGTGAGTTTCTCTAACAAACGCATATCAATGTATTATATATCTATGCAAGCACAATGCTATATCTTCAACTTCGTCCTTCGTCTATGACAATCCCCACGCATTTTGTGACACTCGTTATTGCGACTTGATGGTCATTCGATAATATTATCCTGACTTTTGATGTAATATAAATTACACAGACGTAGTGGGTGTGATTTATTTTATTGTTGATTAAATTTAAACTCTATCATATTGAAGTCATGTTGCTGTTGATTTAGTTGCCTTATATTTTGATTTTAAATAATCCAATCGTTTTATTTCACTTATTTTACGTGGCAAAGATATTTAACCAGAAGGAATTATTTCGTTGAAGGGATAAAAGCATTAATAAATATATATTTACCCGAGTAGCCGAAATTTTTTTTAATATTTCTTACAGTCAGATATTCGCAACTTTCTAGTATTTAATTTATTAGCTTTGCATTTTTCTTGCATAGCAAGCAGGCCTAATGTTAAGACAATTCGCTCTCCACTTTCCGCCCAATTATGAATTATTGCATGTTGAGTGGTGGAATTGAACGCCGCGTAACAGTGGTAAGATTTTTTTAAATTATCAATACTACAATCTATATAAACTTCAAACAAGTCTCGAACCCACAATCAGTTCAATAAAGAAGATGGCGGCAAGCCATATAACCTCTTTATCATATCCGTCATTTTTAAACTTTATATAACCAATTAAAACTTCTTCGAAATAAATGTGGTACACTAATAATTTTCGTGTTGCGTCCAAATAATCTCAGAACGTCAGATTATTAAAATGGAGACCAGTAATCGAATCGGTAACCAAAATAAATTTATATGTCACATTGCAAAGTTAATAAGTTAAAGATCCTGATAGACAGATCCGTGTGGCGTGAATAATTGTGCGTCAAATACACGCCCATGTAATCCGTTGAAAGGAGGCGACGTAAGTAATGGTTTCTTTGCCATTTTATATAGTTTTATATGGTCATATTTGTATGCTTGCGACTTATATTATGTTTTTTTTTGACTATTATAAATTTTCTCATAAATTATTGATGGAAAAAATCTCTATATGAAACCGATGAAACTTTCAATATTCAATATCAAACAAAAAAATATATTTATTATGTATACGAACAAAGAAACTCCGTGGTTCAAAATGATAAATGCTAGATTCCAATGGTATATAGGTTAGCTTACAAATGTTGTTATCGTACAAAATTCACCTTAATACTTTTATTTATTTATATTTGTTTAAGAATCATAGTGCTTGATAAGAATGTAAGTCACAACACGAACTCATTACGGTATTTCGATATTGTATACAGGAAAAATATTTGACACTATTTTTTTTTTATAAATCTGATTGATGTTAAGTAAAGGGTAGGAAAGTTTTCAGTTGAATTTGAGACATGACGTGTTAACATGGAACTTAACGCCACTCTTTGTCTTTTCTATAGCGGGGATTATTTCTTTTAATATGGCATATCAGTAGTCAGTGTCTGTGTAGGTATTTAACTGCCGAAATAATTTTTGGAAATATTGTTCTTGAGGATTTTTCAGTAACAGTATTAAACTTTTTGAACTTCTCTTGCAGTAATGCCAAGAACAATGTTCACCTGTATCGAAGATGTATCTAAGCTTTTGTTTTAGTATACGGTGATAACATTATTATTTTTAAAATGAAATATTCTTTCGGCGGTTAAACCTCCTATGATTACGCAAGGTTCGATTCGCATTATTCGCTAGACACATGGATATGTAGATATACTCAACAATAAGTGATGAATCTCTCCTCATTTTTAATCTGTATTCATTTATAGACAATGTGCTGGGTAATAGAACGCTACTATGCATTTCATGTAATATAAGATAGATGGTAAGTATAACCAAATATAAGAGTGGTTTTTGAACCTATAACCTTCGCTCTCTGTCAGGCTGGGTCCCATCTGCGCCACAATGGCGCCGAGAAAATGTAATTCATATAATTTAAACGTAACTAATATTCTAATTATAATGCTCAAACAAAATACAGAATGTGAGTCATTTATTAAATATCCAAACATGTGCCGGTGACATTGAATTATGTGGAACGGGATTAATCGAGATATACGAGTGTATATACGGCCTTTATCTCATTTCCTTACCGCCCTCTTTAGGGTTGATACTAATATAAATGTAAAATTTTAAAGCCTAAGAGAGTTAAAAGTTCTTCTGATGTGCTATCTACTTTATAATATAATAAGTTTTTTTAAATATCCTCCTCTCTGGTACCTAAGACAAAGCGATGCGTTGTGTTCCGCCAGTCAACACGCAATGTCTCAATTTCGGGCGGCAAGTAGAGAACGGAGTGTCTTGACACTAGGTTCTCTCAGACTACCCTGCTATGTGGAAAAAAGCGAGAAGCTGAAATAATAACTTTTTTTCTAAAACCAACAGGCATTTATATACCATCGTGATAGGGTTGGAATACATCTTCACATGTAAAACTGGACATATATACTTATGTAAACAATAAGCTCTTTCCAACCCTGTTTAAAGCCGCATATGAATCAATAAACGTACATCAGAGCTTAGTAACTTTGAATAATGGACCTCAAAGTACGCGATCACATTAACTTATCTTTATTGTAATTTATATCCATTTATTTCAACGCTATGTCCCTTAATGAGAGAAAGTGTAATAAGTTGATAGAAATTTTTACCTAAATATTTTTTTTGGTGTGGGTTTTGTTTTAAGTAAAAACAATAATTGTTACAAAATATTTTTTGAGATAATATTATGTAGAGTTGGATAATGGAAGCTTTTCTAATTTGTATAAGTAACTTTGACCTACTAAGTTTAATCTGGCTTAGATGATTCAAAATAGTTTCTACTCAGTAATTTGGTTTTAAAACGAAAACACTTCGTGGTTGGCCATCGTGACGCAGTGGGACAGCATCTGACTAAAATCGTCATTGGTTGGGTTCGATTTCCGTTGGGACGAATGATTTATTTATTTTAAAATAACTTATTTTTATTTGTCCACTCTAGTGAACAGGACAAAGCATGGCGTTGAGCTACACCTTTATTCACAGAATTTTTGTAAAAAGTATCCAAAATTTCTTTTCACGTATTGACGAACATTTGTATTGTAAAATTAAAATATTTTTAAAATACTTAAATATTTCGCAACTCAATTTCTTATCGAAACTAAGTTCGGATAATATTTTGTTATCTATTTTGTATTTGCTTGTAACTGTACAAAAATGAACAGGTTAAAGTCAAAGTTACTTAAGCAGCATAACATAAAGGCTCAGCGGGAGGCAGCATTGCCTACTGAGATAGAACTCGTGGGTTTGATAACTGCAGTTCTAAAAAAATCAATACGACTGGGTTTAACTTGAATGGTTGTGAAATCATTACAATATTTCACATTCAAATACAGTAAAGTAAAAAAGACAAAGATTCTCTTATTTAGTTATGTTATATATATACATATTAACCAGTTACTCAGTTTTGCATGAATGCACATAAATATTCAATATAAAAAGGTTAATTGTAGAATTTCGATAATATGTAACATTTGCTTTCACATACTTACTGCCATGTTATGAATAAATAAGAAAAAGGATTAAAACAAAAAAGTATTAAAAACTACATTATTGCCAATTGAAAATAATAAGGCAAGCAATTCGTATTAAAAAAGATCAGACAATGTTAAGCCCGAGATCCCGAGATACGCAAAGCGCGTCTATTTATTGTACGTCAGAAATTAAAATTGATTTATAACACATTGCAGCATGCGGTGTCTTTGTGTGGATTAAAAGGAGAATGCTATGCAGAAATGACTGATTTAAATAAATTAAGATATTACTGTCCTTATAGTATATTGAGATCATATAGGTAATGAAATGAGAACGTGCTTGAAAAATATGTACAAATGTTTCAAAGTGTTATTATTATAAGTGTGTACACTTAATTGAAAAACATATTTCTAGAAAACATATAAAAGATTAAACGCAGCGGGCTTAAACCTGCGCCTCTTGGCGCGTTGACGGTTTCCAAGAGGCACGGGTTTAAATCCTGCTGCGTTGAAGTTTTTATACGTTTCCGAAAATATATGTACAAAAGTTATCCAAAAATATAGTGTGTATCATATGTAATATTAAGAGGCAACGTTTTATAATGAGTGGCAAGTTCAAAATTAAGCGCTCCTTCCAACAGATACGTATATAAAAATATATTTGTTCGATTTATATCAACATTTTCGAAGAAAGGGAATACAGTAACTACTATTTGGGAAGAAAGCGTAAATACACCGTTTCTCGCATAGCAGTGTAGGCTGGGAGACTTAGTGTCCAAATAATCCATCTCTGATTTTTAGCCCGAATTCAGGATACTGCATGTTGACTGGCTTACCAGAGAAGTGAAAATAATTTAAATGAAGGTAACCATTCCTCTGATTGCGAATAAGACCATCAACCATCGCATTTACACGCTCACCACGATGGCCTCACTATTTTGCATTGACTACGACTACGATCGCACCTTAATTGTCTATTTTTAATTCAAATATATTGCGTATTTCGCATAACCACATCCAAATGTGAGTTATACTTTTTTTTCAATAGCGATCGTAAAGTGGTTGACAGTATAATTTAACTCTTGCAGTGTGTCGGGATTAATTGAAAACTTTCATCTAAATATAAAACTATTATTGTATCTTGTAGGACTTAATTTAAAAATATTTGACGTCATTGAGACAGTTTAGGCACTTAGAACTTAGTGATGTACTATACTGGCTACCGGGGTATTTGTGCAATATATACGTATTAAGGTTCTTTTTAGATGAAATGTGCTAATAAGTTTCGCCATTAAGTTTGTTTAAACCTTTGTTTTTACATAGGTTGTAGAAATGTGGAGCGGAATGCTGCCATTGTAATCTCTAGATTTTCTATACCTACCCTCCAATACAAAATATTCGTATTAATAATAATATAATGTGTCAGTTCAGTTCTTTAATTAAGGCGCTTGGAGCGTGCCAGTAGAGCGCAAAATATAATGTTTAAAGGTAAAAAAAAGGAACTGACTTCTCTTTTGGCACGTTTCAAGCGACATAATTAAATAACTGAACTAAACTGAATGTTTATAGGTTGAGCCCATCGTGGCGCAGTGAAACTACAAACAATATTGGGTGTGGGTTCCTACTCGGGATATTGTTTATATTAAATTATTATTTAAATTATTTTTATATTATTTTATTTTACCTTATACAAAGTACAGTGTTAGATGTTAAAAAATGTCTAAATGAATATTCTTTTAACATATTCCCATAAAAGTCAAGTGTGTATATATATAACAATATTGACGTTAACCAGCTAACCAAAAGGATAGCTAAGGGAAATTTTGGTAAATCGACATATAATAGCAATTTAACATACTATTGAAATTTTAATCCTCACCTAAAAACATGAATGACCAATGTTTGTTCTCATTTACCAAATATATTTACAGAGACGCTTCCCAAAATCCAAAGAGGCCGTGTCATCCCAATATTTGGTAAAACGTTCAAACACGTTTTCAATGGTGCATGTATACATTTGCCTACACCTTGCGGCATGGGGTTCGATTTCCTGTTTGCTCACGATAAGGGCTTCAACAAACACTATAGGTATGTATGTATGAATGTATGTTAACACGGCTCGGACACCCGCATGATTAAATTCTACGTACCATTTAATGCCATGGTAATGACAATTTTTTGTTTATTTCCTTGTCTACTTTGTTTAGTTATTTTAGATAAGGGACTAGTCACCATCTCATACAATTGAGTATTCAGTGCTGGAAGTCAACGTCGCGCGCCATCTTCGTCGTACTGGAGCGGGTAATTCGAAATGATTTAAATAAAATTTTATACAATGACCAATACAAATAAGATATGCATTACACTTTCTTATATACAAGTATCACTTGCATTATGCACTTTGGTGTCTGTCCACTTCCCTAACCTTTCACTACAAACGCATATACCGTCTCCGTACCGTCGCGGGTAAAACTGTAATAAATTAGAAATAAATAACTATTATCAAAATGTAATCCAGTCGGTTACCTGCTACATTTGAATCCATTAATATCCATCACTTTAGTACAGTATTTTGTAACATCAAATAAATATTACAATCTTAATCAGTTAAAGTTATTATAGGAAGTTGATAAATAGATTTTTAACTAATCAATTGCTATTTCTGGTTTTTACAGATTTCATAAAAATATTGAATATGAATATGAATAATTGTTATAATTGATAAGAATAAATATCTATCGATTACATTGGAATGTAGACTTGATAATAAGTTCAGACGCCAGTATCCATTTTTACGTTTGGCTACTTGTGTTTTTCCGCAATTAAATATTATAAATATTTGCTTTACAACCGTTACTCTATAATATTAAAGATAAAATGTATTGTTTTGTGCTATAAAGTATTGTATGTTGGTTAGAATATGATAATAACAAAACTAAAAGAACACGCTAAAGTGTCTTTTTCACATTATCATTAAGACATTAGGTTCATATTCAATTTCAAATTCAAAATACGCTTTATTCAAATAGGCTTTCGCAAGCAATTTTGAATTATCGACTACCTACCTACCTAGCTACCATCGCCACAGAAGGCAGTTCTGCTGAGAAAACCTGGCGTGAAAATCAACATTTGTTATAATCCGAACACGTGAGCATATTTGGAAGGTAAGAAATGGCTTCCGATGTAGGTGATAGTAATATGTTTCAAAGTTTAACTAAAGTTAAAACTAATGAAAATTAAATTTAATCAGCAGCAAGGTAGAGCAGCAGACCATCATGGCTCAGTGAAATAGCATCTGACTATAATCGCCATTGGTGTCGGTTTTTATACACAGAAAGTTATTGTATTATTTTCAATGGACTATAAATTAATTATTGCTTTGATAACATTCTTATGATAAAGGTGTTATTAGAATCTTTTGACACACCCGCTAAAGTTATTTTTATAATATTATCATAATAATACATAACAAAAGATAATTAAATATATTTTTCAGCCTCACGCTTTTTCCCACATAGCAAAATATTAAGAGAAAACATTGTATCAGGACACTCCATTCTCTACTTTCCACCTGAATTCGAGACTCGCGTGTTAGCGGAACTCAACCTCGCTTGTCTGGTTCACCAGAGCGGGAAATGAAAATAATAGAATTATGATCATTCTTTCATTATTTGATATACTTTGTTTCTGTACGATTTCTTAAATTTCACATATATTTATCAAATATTTATAAACTTAGCTTATTTACTTCCGTATACCTGGTTCACATCATTACGCGATATAGCAGATGGTAAATTGGTTGATTTATCATTTGACAAATGCGATAGTCAGTCATAATAATGGTAATAGAGGTCAGTGTCAGGATCAGGACCGCGGTCGTGATTAGTTTTAGTTTATACTGGTATAAGGCCGGGTCACTCTAGGTAACGCGTCGTGACAATGCCCTAGGTTTCCTGCTACGATAGTACGATAAAGGTGAAAACTCGTTGATATGTTACTGAAGTGAGGACAGTAGGGAATTGTATAATAGAATAGAATAGTATAATAGTTTTTACGAGACTTTTATTTTGGCACCGTTAGGTAAATTGAAATTGATTAGACTATATATTAGTATATTGAATAAATAGATAGATCGAAACTGATATTAAAGTTACAAAAAATACAAAGCCCGGCGTGGAGTTCCACCACTCTATTCACAATGTATAAAATTCACCTCAAAACCAGAGAAAGGAGTAACTCATGACTAAGGTCTAACTGACTGTGCTTGCTTTTCGCGATAATAAATCTAAAGCTGATTTATTTTCCTAAAAAAAAATGAAAGAAGCTCTATTTTAGAGGTAATTAAATTAATCAATTTTCTACTAGCTACATGTGAAATATTGTGTAACATATTTTTAAATAGCTTCAATTTGTTATTCACGTTCGAAGAAGTTTCAATTTCAATGATAAAGCGATGCGATTCAAAGTAACGACAAATTAATTAGATACAGTCCCGCAACGTAGTTTATAACATCCCGTCTATTTGTTTTTCGTTCAGTTATTAGCTCACTGCATTAGTTAGATAAGAAAGCATTGATTTACCGTTTTTCTCTCTTAATGTTGTACCGTCACGTATGTGTATATCTTTAGTGAAAGTACTGTGTACCTTGTTACTTTTATGTATTTTGTGATAGAGATAATTAGTGACAAGTCGGTCCGTTCATCAAATCAAACTATAAATAAGAAATAACTGTACTCATAGCAAATAGGATGTCAATGCAAAATATTTCTAAAGATGTAAAAATGTTGGTGCGTTGGTGTATGAAACACTAGATGTGGGTTCGATTCTTATTTGGGAAATTGTCATGCTTAAAATTATATTAATTTACCCGGTCTGGTAAAACAAGGGCAGCGTTTAGCAATTCGCATTTTCCATTCATCCTTCCGTGCTATGGCAATTGTTGCCACTTATAACAACTTATAATAAATTATATGAACAAAATATATAATAGCGCATGAAATATGATTATTGATAGATATATTACTATAGTATGCATATGGTCATAAAATTACGATTATCAATTCAAAGACACAATAAGGAAATGGTGTAAAATTTGTTTGACAGAATACATAGATGACTATAAATTGCGAGTCGTAAATACAGCCGGGGTTATTAACGTGAAAGATGTTATATTATACAAGTTATTTAGTGGCTTCAGGAAGCTTTTCTAACAAGCACGGGGCATTTAATCAGTGTTGTATAGAAATAATAATAGATGTTTAAACTAAAAAAACCACGCTATATATTTTCTAATTATCCTCATCTAGTTAATGGTATGAAAACCTTGTATTGTTATCAAATCGGATGGTGAACTAAAAAGGAATTGCATAAATTATAAATTTTATTTATTTTACGCCTATTAAAGCATTTTTTTTGTACTATAGACAAGGCAAACGAGCGTTCGGGTTAGCTGATGGTAAGTGAACAACGCCGCTTCCGACCCGAGGAGCTTTTTTATTCGTATACTTCGTTATGCTAGGGTGCCCAACATCGCACTTCAACATGTCACCTATGTATGTTAGAATCATAAATATAGCTCACAGTAAGATTTGAATTTATAACTAGTGTACCTAACATATATATCGTACACAATGTATGATAATGCCATTGTAGTTGTCTATATAACCAACCTATTTTTACTTTTAACATATAAATAATAATTGTTATAAAGTAGTATGTTTTTGAAACAAACATTTAATTTTTTTTATGATTGCGACTATTTTTAATATAAGTGAAGAACGGAGTGTCTTGACATTAGGTTCTCTTGGAGAAAAAGCGTGTAACTGCAAAAAAAAATATTTTTAAATTGTAATCTTTCTGAGATTTAAACAAACGCGAAAATTCAGTTAACAAACGGTTCACAATTTATCACAATGAGAGTCAATATTTACGTAGCTGTTGATTATCGCGTGTAACAATGTTTTATCATAAAATTGTAAAGAAAAAAGACACTTTTTGAAGCTTTTTCTCACATACCAGAGTAAGAGAAACCACTGATAAAACACTACGGTTTCCGCTTTCCGGCTGAGTTCTACTCACTTTGTTGACTTCTGGGGCATAACCCTGCGCTTTGTGTTAGTAGAATGAAGAAATGAAAATAATTTTTGATCCTCATTCGGAGAAATGATTATATTAATTCAATTCTTCAAGTGAGGATTGAATCCACTACCACCGCGTTTACAGACACTGAGTCACTGTCTCACAATTGCTTGCGTCATCTCAATTTTAGTTTATTAATTCCATTTTTTTTTTACTTTTCATTTGAGTTGTTTAAAGGTTAAAATAAAATGTTTAGAATTTTCAAAAAGTTTAGTGATTGGGGGAACTGACTGGTAACAGAGGTCATGCATTCAATTGCCCAAGAGACAATTTGTATTTGATAGTCATAATAACTTCTTTTCCATCTACGTTAATATATAAGCTTAAAGCTAAAGCCCTGTCAAATATCTCAAATATATCTTAAAAAAAAATTTGTTCTTATTTATGATGAAAATAGTAGGCCATCATAGGCCATCCAATAATAGGCCATTGAGTGCAGTGAGACATGGTTCAATGGTCGTGGGTTCGATTCCCGCTTGGAATGATCAAAATGTGAAGACAAAATGCGGTGTTGAGTTCTGCCGCCGCCTCAACACGCAATATGTCGGACTCGAGACGATTCAAGGGGAGCAAGTATAAACGATAAATAATTAAATTTCAAAGGAACTTACAGTATTTACATTTTCCGCTGCTGCCAGAGAAGGCAATAAGCATTTAACGTCAAACTAAAATCCTTAAAAATGTATTGAATTAATATCAATTAAATCCTAGTTGACTGCTAGTGCGGCTGTTAGTCATGAAACGATCAATCGTTTGACACGTTTACACATAAATCAAGTCTATCGATAATAACTGACTTTGACCCTATATAGAACAATGGGCAAATACATTGACCTTTATTGTACTATATGCGATATTACTTACCATTTCATAATATACGATGCAATTTTTTTGTAATATTCAATGGTATTTGCTATGCAAATTATATTTATTGCAATTTTTTATATTTTTTCTACTAGTTGCTTTGTCAACGTTTGTTAGATTGTAATGTTGAAATTAAAATTTTACAAAGAAATACCTATATTTACCCAAATAGGATTAGTACAGGAGGGACAAATAATTACGCAACAATAATGGTAAGGCAGGTAAAGACGCTACGAGAATTTTTATTGAATATTCCATAAACAATTATTTAATTTGATTGTTTTTGGTTAATATGTTTTTTTCTACTACATTTTTTTAACCTCACTCCATTCCACATAGCAGGGTATGTAGAGAAAATCTTATGTCAAAAACCTTCGTAACCGCTAGAATTCAAGACATGCGTGTTGGGTGGCGGAACACAAGGGCTTATTTTGTCTTTGCTGATGCTTTACAGCGGAGAAATGGAAATACAATTTAAATATAATCATTGCTTTAGTAGGGGTCGTCTCCATTGCATTTACAGTGATTCACTGTATGCCACGATGACCTCAAAACTAATAAGTTATTATAAAAACATTTTTTTGGTATATATATATAATATATAAATACATTCTACTTTACTACTAGAAATACTTGTAAGTTTATATTTTCCATTAATACCTTGTTACTGTAACTGTTGTTGCACGCTTTGTAGAGGCACTAACTAATACCACGAAGGTGAGAGCTCTAATACTGGAGTAATATGTAATTAAGATTGTTTAGAAATATACTGCAAATAGAGGCTATCGTGGCGCAGTGGGACTGCGATTGGTGACTGTAAACGCGATTGGTCGTGGGTTCGATTCCCACACTGGCGAATATTTATATTATTTCCGTTTCTCCACTCTGGTAAGAGAAAAGCGGTGTTGAGTTCCGTCACTCAACACGCAATATCTTGCTCGCATATTGGGTCAGAAAGAGGATAATGAAGAATCTTGACACTAGATTTCTCTTGCCTGGCTTACGGGAAAAAGCGTGAATAGTATATATTTAGAAAACGCATATAAATTTGAAAGCAGCCGGATTGAACCCGCGCCTTTTGAAAACCAATCAAACGCTCTGACCGCTAAGCCATGCGTCAAATCCCGCTGCATTCAAATTTTCATACGTTTTCTAAATAATGTTTTTCAATTTCCTAAGTGTGTGAATAACACTTAAAAATTATGTTAAAAAAGTTTTATTCACACTTTTTTTATTCATATTTAATTTTAAATATTTATATAGTTTTGAAATTTATTGATTTATAAACACCCATTTTTTGTACGTTAATAAAAAATCAAATATAAATCGGATATCTCATATCTTTTATTAGAAAGAATTTAACATTAATGACTTAGCGTTTAAATGCATACTCGAATTTGTGACATCCATACGAACGATTTTCCTGTTTAAATAATTTGTTCTGAATAGACAGTATGATAATTAAATTCAAATTAAAACGGTGATAAGTATTTCAATATCGGTAACGATTTTTAACGTTTCACAATATAAAATTAGCTTATACTTATGTATATATGTCGATCACAGTTTGTTCAATATCGTTTACACATTGCCGCCGCGTTTAGCCGCCCTAAATAAATAAAACCAGTTAATTATTAGACGAATGCCATCGTGGCGTAGTTGGGAAGAGTCCGATTGAATGCGATGGTTGTGGATATAAATTATAGCCGCGAGAATGGTTTTTTTCAAATATTTTCATTTACTCATATAAGACAAGATTCTTGCTTTATTCAGACAAGTAGCTTTTCTATCTAGAATACAGTCGAGCTTAGAATTGAATAATAAATTGACTATGTTGATGCTCGTTGTTGATTTTTTAACGGTAATTAAAGAAATATATATTAAACTTAAAAAATAACTTCTATAATCTATATTACACTTCTATTAATTTATTACACTTCTTTTAAATATATAAATATACATTGTAGTTTAGTTTACAACTAGTTTTTAATAAGTAATTAGTATATATATGATAAAAAAAATAGTTACTTCCTTTTGTTTTTATTAGTTTGTTTTATCTAATATCAATTTTGTGACAAATTGATATTAGATAAAACCTGCCCTGTACTTTGTTGACACTATAATAATTAGGATGATGCTGAAAAACAGCGCTGCAGACAACTAGACTCACAGCATACGCTGAGCCTCATTCCTTTTACCGTTATCTTATATATTTGTTATACTTTTTTTGTTTGTACTTATTTTATTCTGGTTGTATTATTTGTATGAAAAACAGTAATAAAGTTTTTTTTAATTTGAATTAAGGTTCCCTCTGTATTGGCCTGTATGGCGTAAGATATTCAAATACATAATAATAAAAAATATTAATTCACCTACAAATATTTTAAGTGTAAACATTAATTATACATTATATGTAGTGCTAAGTCGTTATCGTTAATCGTAACGTAAATAAAGACATAATTTTAAAATAAATCGATTATATTATACTATACTAATAAATCGATTATACTTACCACTTTAATTGCCATGAGCAAAAGTAAATTTATCCAAGGTCTTGAATAAATCATACATAAAATTTGAGGCTAACACTTCCGTTCAAACACTTTACAGTCACATCTAATAAAGCACATCAACATTTTCAACACTAATATTTTTGTAAAGTCTATATACTTATTTTTATATTTCTTTTAAATTTTGACTTAAATTATAAAACATTTTTTTTATAATTTAAAGATACAATTTTTTCTATTTCCGATCCGCGCGCTTTTTGACGTATGCACCATAGACTACTATTTATCTTTTTTTACGGACGACTTGTGCTGTTAACAGCTGGCGCTATACTGCCGAGTGAATTGCGCTTCCTCGTGTAACATAGGTGTATATTTTAGTTAGCTTGGAATGTTTGCGGGCTTCAATCACGATAAAAAGGTAAATGCTTAAAGCATGCACATAATCTATATTTTTAAGAAATATAAAAAAAATAAAAGTTTCAAGTTGACAAACGACGCAACTAACAATTAAGTCATGTTTAAAAATAAAAACTGTGATAATATTGTAAAATTAGTTATATAGCCATTAAAAAGCAATTATAGCAATTTGGTCGGTCGATCGTTTGGAAATATAAAGAAAGACTACTTCTAGCAGTTTTGCATTAGCTATTTATTATAAATGATTGATAATGTAGTTTCAATTTTTTTTATTTTTTTATCTTTACGCCGTTTCCCGCATAGCAGGGTTGTCAGAGATAACCTAATGTCAGGACACTTTGTTCTCTTTTTTTTTTGCGAACAAATTGCGTGTTGAGTGAGAAGCTCAGCGCCGTGCTTTGTCTTGTTCCAAAGAGGGGAGAAATAAAAATAATTAAATTGTTTGTGGCAATCGAACCCAACAACCACTGCCACTACGCCACGATGACCTCAAAATTATTTGTTTATTTACTTATGGGTTTTATATGTAAGTTATAATTTTGATATTTAATTTTTCCTTTTAAACTACGTATTTATGAAATTTAGAGCTATATAATTATGCATTCTTTTCTATTTGAAGATATTTTGAAACGCTAGTCTAATCAGACTGGGGGAAAGCAAGTTTTCATCGGTTTGATTTAACAGAAATTTCTCGTGTTTGTCAGAGAGCCCCTAGTAACCTAAACTAGCGTTTTGAGTGGCGGTTCAAAGCCGCTCATCATCGTACCACAACGTGAAATAAATATAATATAAATATTATCCCTAGTAGTTTACAATCAGACTCTGTCCCACTGCGCCATGATGGCCTTGAAAGTTCAGGTATATTTATTCAATAAATTATTATGTATTGCAATATATATGTACATTTATAATGCAATGTATCATTTTATGAACACCATAGCCAAGTATAGTAGAGCAGTATTAATTTTGTTTAAACGCTGTTACGGCTTAACGGTGTCGTTAAAACAGTAAAGATATTTTGAAAGCGATGTTTCGCTTATTACATTTTACAAGACAGAGTTTCCATAAAATTGGAATATAACTGAAGGCAATTGCAGCTTTTAGGACCCAAGGCGTC
This sequence comes from Podotricha telesiphe, assembly GCA_038994665.1. Classification (NCBI taxonomy): domain Eukaryota; kingdom Metazoa; phylum Arthropoda; class Insecta; order Lepidoptera; family Nymphalidae; genus Podotricha; species Podotricha telesiphe. The sequence continues at coordinate 165,113 of JAOYRR010000321.1, read as the reverse complement.
TAGGTACTGTTGTACGCTAAGTATATAAGCCCACGCGTATATTATAGCTTAGAAGTTTCTCGTGACTTTGCCTGGTACTATTAATTATGTACTATTAGTATATATTATAATATTACTAGAAATAAAAGTTTCGGTTTCGATAGAAAACCTTGATTCGTTCAGACATTACTAATTTTGTTGTTTAAATTGTGAATTTTGATATTTTATGTAAAGCTCCGCTTATTATGACTTACATCGAAAATTACTTTTTTATACGTTTTGTATAATGGAAAGTATTATAATTTTGAATTAATTTAAAACAAAATTTAAAGGCAAATCAAATTATGCTCCATCTCCTATGCATTGAGAGGTTTAAAGTCATTATTAATACAATAACATTTTACGAGCGTTGAAATTACACCTGGCTGATGGCGACCGAGTATTGCGTCCCATATCAGTAGATACCTTCTGAATGAGACAACTCCTAAATGGAACAATTATAGTTATTGTTTACCTTGTTAGTATTCAACTATTTTAAATAGCATTCAGTTTGATTTGAATTAAAATAGCAAAGTTTAAACATAAGACACTACTATAAAAATAAGCTGATCTCATCCAAAATGATTGATTTAGTTATAGTTATAAGAAGGCGATCGTAATTTTGGAGTACGCTTTGTATATAGTCACAAGTTGTCAGCTGCAAGTTCCTTTGCGTGGATTTTCTATGTACCGCATTTTTAACTACCCGTTAGCTTTTTTCCGCATAGCAGGGGAGGCAGAGATAACCTGGTGTCAAGACACTCCGTTCTCCACTTTCCGCTTGAATTAAAGACACTATGTGCTGAGAGGTAGAACTCAACGCCGCGCTTCGTCTTGTCACCAGAGGGTAGAAATGAGAATAATTTATACATAATCATTCCCGAGTGGGAATCGAACCCACAACGATCGCGTAAACAGTAAGACGCTGACACAGTGCGCCACGATGGCCTCGATTTCCCGAAGTCCCTTAATATCGAAAAAGTTTTTATAGCTATATAATAACAATTAGATATAGTTAATTAAATTCAAATATGTTTTTTATTGAACTTACCGCGAGCAAAGTGGACAGGGCGCTTGCCATGAGCATCGCGAGGGTCGCTCGGGGTAGGCGGGCGGAGGGGCGCGCGCGAGCCCCGTCCGGCCGCCTTCCGGCCCTCTACCACCGTTGCACCTTCATTGCACACCTGGAACGATTACAAATATATAATAAACTAGTTTGATGACCCCAAATTCCTCAGCGTAGTAATGAAGATATAAAGTGTTACAAAGTTTGATTTTGTTTCAGATACCAGTCAGTCAAAATTACTTTTCAAGCCACGGCACAAGGCAAACCTCCTGCTTTTATATAATATATAAATATCTTATATTGCTCTCATCTGAAAATACATATATAATAAAAATTCGTATTATATTTTTTTGGTCATCGAAATAAAATTACATACATGAATTACATTATTTTTTTCTTTAGTCTATGAATACTAATATTATAAATGCGAAAGTAACTGTCTGCCTATCTGTGACGTCATCATTATCGGTTAAACCTCTGAACCGATTGTGAGGGATTAGGTAACGTGCTTATTTATGTACAAAGTAACCAAATAAATTATTAATTTAAATAACTAACTCCTAATTAGTCTAGTCATCAGTTTAATGAGTTCAGCTTAGTGGTGTGATTTATAAACGCCAATGAATGGATAAATCTCTCTCGCCAAACGATTATTCGTAGAACAATCTTTTGGATAGCAGTAATCAGTAATTTGTAATGGTTTTATATATATGTCTACCTGGGTAAAATAGTCTTATAATAAGCCAAATGTGCACACGTGTCCGAGTCCGATACAATACTACATTTTCATAGCGTAAGCCTGATGTCGTTGCCAGGTCCTCCCCCTCATTCTTTTTTAAACAAATTTGTTATTATATATAAATGCTTATACAATATTTGGGATTTCTTCATACATGAAATAAAGTCTTACGCTGAAATTTTATGAAAGATATCATAGTTTTTTAATACAGTGATTCATTACGTAAACATTCGCAAATCATCGTGGATTTTGCCCTTTGCTAATCAACCAAGTGTCATTTACACACCTCCATACATTAGTTACAAAACGTTAGTCATTTCTTTTAAAAATATCTACAGCAATTTAGTATCTAAAATTAAATGCTTAAGTCCTAAAATGCTGTGTCACATTTTATTTCTATGAATCAATGCAATGTCAATCGCTCGGTTGTACGTTATCAATCGTGGCGCCATCGCCAGGACTTATCTTGACTTTTAAATATTTATTTTATGAGACACTCTTTTAGGAACTTATTGGTTATTGGAGATTTTAAAGGATTACTCAATGGTTTTAGTCACTCACTAAATTTCAGGAAACAGGCATCTATATAATACTAATTGTAATTGTGAGAAAGGTATTTACTTAATGTCGACAATTCATAATTTTGCTACATGTAACTTAACTATACATACATTTAGTTATTCATTTACGTATATTGAAATATTTTTACCCTTTTTTACGAATATTACAAACAGAAGAGTATGAAATTTAGCACATTTCTAGTTTATATGTAAAGAAAAATGTAGAAACCCACCATTTTCATAATAAAAACATTTTAAATTATTAAAATTAACATTACACAAACTACCAAACACGTTGCTAAGTCAATGTGTATTTTATGCGACCACGGGTCTTCTAGCACGAGTAAAATAGTATACAGCAGTATTTCTATTTTTACATATTTACCGTATTTTAAAATACATTACATTTCATTAAGCATTCGTACAAATACTGAAACTACGTTCTTGTTATGTTAAATATTTATATGTTTTAGGAAATCTGAAACATAAGAAACAAGATTTATTTAAGATGTCCCCTACGCTGTTTCTTCTGTATATATGTATGTAAAATATATATATAGATATATATATATATATATATATACACATTACATACAACAGATATATTTATATATATATACACACATATTTATATTTACATTTTTGCAGGAAAATTTACATTGTTAAAAAAAATTAGTTACATCTTATGAAGTGAACCTAAATAGAACGAATATTGGAAAGATAAATATACTGATTTACATAACATGATATTACATGATTAAACAGTAGGTAAATAGGAAACTGATTCTAAGTTTAAACCAATTTTCCTGTCACTTAACCATTACTTTCGTTACTACGGTCTAATAAGTCAAGCACTTGTTTGTCTTAGATGTTGAAATGATAGAAATGGTATACTTTGTGAATCACACCAAACGCCGAAAAAGATTAATAAATATATATAAAGTATTATTGCATTTTATCTCGTGCAATAATTTTTCTTTGAACTTAATGCAAGTTTCTTTACAGACATGCTAATAATAAAGTTGTAACAAGCGTATAAGAATTGTAACGCTAGTTGGGTAATCACGTATAGCTTTATTGCCTAGAATTTTTCAGCCTTTAAGAAGATAATACAGTTCTAATTTTTATACGATTTTCGGAATTTTTTTTTAGTTTTGTTGCTCATCTCGTTTCATAGCTATAGTCATAGCGTTTTAAGCTGATAACTGGAAACAACTAAATTCTTTCACATTAAAACGTTACTGTCTTCCCTTTTTTGTTCCTTTCAAATTTATTGCGAGCTTTGGCTGAAGTAGACCGAAGAACGTACTTGTCGTTCTTCGAAATAAGTACTAATTTTAACTGAAATTCCATTTGAACTAATGTATGTATTAAATTTTAAATTACAACGAACACTAATAATTCTAAAGCATGTTCACATCTAGTAATTTTTGGAGACCATAAATGCTATGAACAAATAGAAACCGTTTCCAAATTACTCTATGTCTTATCTATCATATCATTCATCAGTTTGAACAAATAATTACTTTTACGTCGAAGATTATTGATTAGGTGTTAAATAATTTTGTGCCAAACAAATGTTAGAATTCAATAATAATTCTAATTAATCATTGCGTATTTTAATTATATTCCACTTTATTAATACAAAGTGATCGACACCCGTTTATCTTTGGTAAGTCACGGTCCATTACATTTTAAATATGGCACTATCTTGGCGCAGTGGTGTAGTGTCTGGCTGTACTAGCAATAATTGTAGGTTTGATTTGCATTCGGGGATATGATTATACTAAAATTATTGGTTATTAAATTATACTGACGTATCGGAACGTCCAATTATATTGAACTATTTGTGACTCGAATTTAATCCAAACACATGCATTTTGAGATTTATAGCATTATGGCTTCGTGTGAAGTATTTTGAGACGTCTGAGATTTTTTGGAGGATAGGTAGATATATGTTGTGTTAATACAGTCTCATCTCCAATTTATATATTTAACACATACTAATATATATTTATTTTTCAATTATATAAATGATTTACCATAATGTTTATATGAAGCATTTCTTATTCAAAACTAGTACAACGCTGCGACGATTTGAACTTACCTAGAGATGTGATCTACATAAAGATGCTAACAACATATTATATAGCCTTATGCTAATATTATTGTGTATTTACGTCCAGGATAATGTTTACGAACACGGAAAGCAAAGTAAAAGAGAATTTCAATATATTGCTATTTCAGATAGAAACAATCGCTATCTTATGATTTATTATAGTTTAGTTGAGGTTCCTTTATGCAGATGTAATATAATTTTGCTGGTAAATATTGACTTGAAATGTCCTTGAAACGTTTTTTGGTTAAGGATACTTTGACGAGTAAATTACACATTGCCGGAAAAATTGCGTGAATATCAGTTTATAGATAAGTGTTTATACAAAACACATGGTAGTGTGTGTAATATTTATTTTCATATAATTCTAATGCATTATTATGAAAAATATTGTATTATGAAAAATAGTGTTGTGTGGCGGAACCCGATGCCGCGCTTTGTCTTAGGTACCAGAGCTGACACTTGAAAATAGTTTAAATGTAACCATTCCTCCGAGTGGTTACACCATCAAGCTCACAAGCAATCACGTTTACATTCAGATGCTGTCCCACTGCGCCACGATTGCCTCTAAATTCATTAAAATATGTTAAGAATTTTTTGTAGGTTGGTCTGACGCACACACTAAATATCATGCTCACAATATTATTAAAAGTGTACTGAAGTACTTTAATAACAATATTAAATCCTTTTGCACATTCAATAAGTCCTTGGTACTTCAACTCGGCGATCGACATTGTGCTGTGAAAACAATATATCAATATAGCTCGAAGGCGTGCTATTTCCATTATGTCACAGTAAATGTAAAAAATTTATATTGTAGCAAATTTCTCTTTTATTTTAACACGATTTTTAATTAACTTTTTTAGGCTTAAGCTTCATTTAAAATAGCCATAGGATCCGGATCCATGTGCAAATTTTAAAACTTATCAAACGGCAAGAAGTGGTCCAAAATAGGGCGCAATATTTTCTTACATAGATTGATAGATATGGAGATACCTACCCGACAGCCGATGGCAATACAGCATTCTCATACCGTGAACCTGATACCCTAATCAGGACAGCGTGAGAAATCATTTTAAAAGCTTCCTTTTTAAGCTAATTTGTTATTTAAAAGCTAAAGGCATAGATAGCTTAAGCAGTGGAAACAAACAGGCCACGACGCCAGCCGAGGCGCCTGTTTATACCTCACAGTAACATGCACATTGCAGTAACTCAGTAATTTGACGTTGATGATTAGTGACTTGATTGATTTATAATTTCGTGTATTCGTTATACAATATGACTTTGGCGAAGTGATCTGTCTCAATTAGCTCACTAACCCAGTAACTAAAAGATGAACTAACCCATTAACTAAAAAACGAACTAACCATTAACTAAAAAACTAACTAATATTATTGCGATTTTTGTGAACGCAGTTTTACTATTTGACAGTTCATTTATATTTTTATCTAATTTAATAACATTTTGAATTGGAAAAAGTAATATGTTTTAATAAGAGAAACATATTAAAAATATATATGCTTAAGCTAGACGCAATAAGAACGCTTTACAATTATGTCTAATAGAATGCTACGAATGTGCGTTCAAATTCCATTCGAGGAAAAAAAACTGTTTTATACAGCTTTACATTTTTACTAAGATAGAACCTAGTGTCAAGACATACCGTTCTCCAAATTCCGTCCGAAATCGAGACATTGCGAGTTGATAGGCGGAACCCAGCGCCGCGCTTTTTCTTCTTACCAGAGCGGAGCAAATAAAATAGTATAAATATAATCCGCGAGTGGGAATTAAACCCAACTCCAATCGTTTACTGTCAGACGCAGTCCCAGCATGCACACTATGTTTCAAATTGAAAATGGAGATATTTATCACTATTTTATATCCACTGCGTTCTACAATTATAAAAATATACAAATTCAGTTATATATAATCCGATTATATTAATTATATATATATATATAGATATATATATATATATATATATATATTTATTTATATATATATATATATATCTAAATTCCAATTTCTTGTAATGTTCGTACAGTAGTACTAAATAAAGTAGAATTAATTAATATGAAGCTATCCTGGCACACAAGGATGGCCTGTATGTAAACGTAATAGTCGTGAGTTCAATCTATAAATTTTGAAATCGGGTGAAAAGTGAAGTGTGAGGCTGACATTTAATAAATCTACTATAACATGCTATAAATATGTTATGGGTTCAATTCCCACAAGTAAAAATGATTATATTTAAATTATTTTATTTTCTCCACTTTCGTACCAATACGCAATATCTCGATTTCGGGCGGGAAATGGAGAATGGAGTGTCTTGCCACTAAGTTCTCTCTGACTACCCTGCAATGCGGGAACAATCGTGAAACTGAATAATAGTATTTTTTTTTCATTAAAGCACTCGTTAATTATTTAACTTAATGAGCTATAAAACTCATAATAAGTTCATACGTAGAACATTTAGACGTATTAGACCGGACCTACTGACGTCTGCATCATAAATATGGTATTCAGAATAAATCGTTGTTCATAATGATATAATTAATTTTATTCAATACAATTGCTATATAAATAATCACAAGAACATTAATAAGATGTGTCAAGAGCACGGCGCCACTTTATTATTGATTTTATATGTTGATAGTGATTTAAGTGGAGGGCACAATGTACGTAGACGCCGGACATATTGTTAATAATCTTATATTGTCAAACTCAAATATACGGTTAAAACTAAATAATATTGAAGGTGACGAGGGATCTCACATATCATCGGATACACTAAGTTCTCCACTTTCGGGTTGAATTCGAGACATTGAGTTCAGTGAATTGTGCTGTGTCTTACCAAAATGGAAATTATCTTGGTTATGCTATAAAAATAATGTATTGTCATCGGATCTGGACGACTTACATATGCAAATTTTCAAACAAATCGCACAGCAAGAAGTAGGTTAAAACAAAGCTAGTTGTTTAATTATTGAGCTTGTTTTCTACGTATCAAAGCTGTTCTTTTTTATTTTATCCTTCTTTAACTTAAACCTTAAAACCCTGCTGTCCTCTAGACTGGGGAAATTAAAATAAATTGTGGAACTTAGAAAGAACTCCCTCAAGTAGAGATCGAACCTGTGATAAACGCGTGCTCTAATTACGCTGTCGTTGCCCAACGATATCGTAATTTTTTTCATATTTCTGTAATATTATTATCCGCTATGGATTTAATAAATCAATGCAATTTATTTACATGTAACTGTGATTGTTCAAATCTTCTCAAGTACACCTAAAATGGTAAATAGAATTAACAAATCATGTATACGATGTTTACCGCAGTTAGTTTATTAAGTAGTAAATAGTCACTAGTCATTACCCAATAGTTACTTGCCATATACATTACGAAACTGGCACTTTGTGTATTTCTAATTAAAAACAATTAACGATTTACTTGAACCTGTTTGGACGTAAACATTATAAATTATTGAATATCAGGATTATATATTATTCTATTTGTATTGGAATGTAATAACATTACAGTTATGATTTAATTTCTTTAGGAAATGGTCTAAAACAGATATTTCCCAATCTATCAGTCCATCAATCAGGCTAAGATAATCTTGCAACAATATTATGGACCATTTTTTGTGGTTTAATTGAAAATTTACACACGTGTCATATGATGAAACTAAAAGATTTTCATAGAAATATAAAATCATTTTAAGCGTACTCCTTTTAGTATAAAATAATGATTAAAAAACTTACAAATTTAAATTTGAATATTTTTCTTGTAACATTTACTAAAACTACTGTTAATCTTGAAAAAGTTAAAATGTGCCTGAATGAATGAATGAATGGAGTTTCTTAAAACTAGATTCTCTCTGACTACCCTCCTATGCAGGAAAAAGCGGGAAACTGGAAGAAAAAAGCCATTAAGTACATATTTAAAACACTTTCCATTATTTCATTTGACTCTTCAACATCTTATCTTTTTTTTGAAATCAATTAGAGTACATCATTGATTTACTATAGGTTTAACCATTCAAATTAGAAACTAGAGAGAAGGAACTCTTTAGCATTCACCTAGTGGGTTACAGAGACAAAATGAGCTCGACGCAATTTAAAGCTTAAAGCCCTATAACGCTCCCCTCCACTGACCGAGCTTCTCTCTCTACCTAATCAAATTTTAAAACATCCCTACTAATGCTGCCTTTTAAATACGTGTTAGAAATGAACCGATGACAGTTCTAGATATTATGTCTGGCTATTTACCAAAAAAATAAAAATATTTAACTTTGAGCACAATGAACCTGAAAGTGTAAAAACTTTTACACGAAAAGACGGAAGTCATAACTTCCATTCATATAAATAATAACTACTTTATAATATGACTAATATACCTCTATAATATAACATAAGCACGTCCACGATCCATTATGCTTAATCGATAGTGCGAAATCGACAGTGCGTTTGTTGGCGTTATGTCTATTTATCAGGCCACTGGCGCCTCACATACCGACGTGTAATACCCACTTAGAGTATGAACTAAGAAAAAGTAATTGAATATATTTTTTATAATTTAAATGCTTACGCACTTTAAATTACTATTAACTAGTTCACATCCGCAACTCCGTTTGCGTGGGCCCCATGACTTTCTGATATACTACACTATATTAATTTACTACCTGTTGATATTGATACTTGGAGCCAAAATTATAAGAATTTCGTTTAATGGTATTTTTTATATCAGATGTTCCAGATAGTTTTTTTAACTTAGCGCTTCTCTCTCTCTCGATAGAAAAAGAGGATCTAGTGACACTGCCTTCACTCGTATTCAAAACTTTACCGTTACTTAATACCGGAACTCAACTCGTCACTTTGTCTTATCTGAGACGAAATGTGAAAAACAAGTGAAATATCACCATTTCGTGTGGAAACCAAACCCACAAACATCACGTTTACAGACGCTGTCAAAGCTTAAAAAAGATTTTGGTCTATAATGGTTCTTCATCAGCTTTTCCATATGTTTAATCGTTGTGTAGGTCAATAGAAAATGCCTATGCATGTCGAACTCTCATTATTAAGGGAGTATTAAAAAATCTAACTCTAAATTATACCTTTCTTTTAAAGCTACATAAATACGAAGATGAACGCGTACATATTTGTACACGTACATATTTCTGCATATCTGTACGAGTATACCCACACATTTCTGATCAATTGACGATCAGTACGAAAGATTAAAAGATCATGATAGCATATTTAATTACTGTTTTTATAATACAATTTTTTTTGCTGTTGTATTCTGATATAGATATCATGTCCTGTCTTTGATTATAAATTAAACTATAAAAATAAAAAAGAGTATTATACTTTTCTCCTAATAAAATAAAATAGAAAAAAGATATTCACAATATTTATGTATAGTTTATAACCAACCTTTTACGTAAATATAAATAATCAATATAAAAGGCCTATAGTTTTTGTTACAAAATAATTAAATGTTTTTCTTAGAATATACTTAAGTCTTCAATGTTAGTGGTCGTTTATTTTATATGCACGATTAAATACTTGCGATAAGATTACGATTTAATTTCTTGATTGCATAAAATATTAAATTATATACTTAATATATATACATGCATACAAACACATACATATGTATTTACTACAAAATAGAATTAATAGTGTACATACTTAAATAATTACGGGTTCATTTATCCACTGCTTTATAATTTGTAATAAAACATATTTCTTTTAGACTTTTAAACTTTTAGAATTGCTCTATAGCCATCGTTTTAATGGTCAGCTAATTAAATTAATGATACTAATAGCCTCGTTGACGTGTCAAATGTGTTTTGCCTAATAAACATGACATATTACGTTGATTTTTATAAAAGTGTACGTGAAATGCATTCACTATATGTAATAATTATTTTGTTAATTTAACATATTTCTAAAGATTATTTTTTTTTAGCTTCATGCTTTATACCTAGCGGGTTAGTCAGAGAGGATGGAGCGCCAAACAATATTAATATAAATTAATATTAATGCCAACTTGACGTACTTGAGATTCATCTACTTAACAAGATAGTTGTAGGTTCACGTCTTAGTATTAACCCGACGTGTTGCCACTTTATAAAAATGTTGGTGTGTCAAACACATGGCAGTGTGTGTAATATTTATTTTAGTAACTTGTGTTGTTCCATTCCATGATTAAAAATAATGTATAATAAATACACCGAATTCCTAATATAGATATGAAATGCAGTAAGCCTACGTTTTTTTATTTTATATTTAAGTTTTACGCAAAAGCAGGCAATAAATTAGCGTGGTAAAGCAGGGAATAATCCCTGCTTTACCACGGTCATCAATCTCTCCGTACACGCCCTCCGGGGGGTACCCGTGCTTTTTCGGTGACATTCCTCTAATATAATTGATACTGTGATTACGAACGTCGACTGAAGTCTCCCCATATCTCTCTTACCGCTCACCTTTGTTTCATATATCTTTCCTACCTTTCTTTCATAACTCATCCTCTTGACGTGTCCAAACCACTGTCCACTTGAGCACGTTCTTCATTCAGTCTTCGTTCCATATTAGTAAGTCATATAAACTTTAACTATGTCTAATTTTCTACTCCCTTGCCAGGATAATATTCGAAACAAGCAGTCGAATGTATAAATGTCAAAATCTAAGGCTACATAGATTGATTGATAGGTTGATAAGTACAAGAGAAGATATTTGAAGCGTGTTAATAACCCAGGCAAATATCTAGACCAAGGCATAAAGAATGTATGGCATGCTAGACGGAGGTCGTATTAGCAAAAAAAAAATAGAATAACACATTTATATACAAACCATTTTATTATCGCGTGTACATATTTCCTTAATAATTATAATATAAGTAATTTCTAAACGCTATTAACGGCACGTACTAATAATTGTTATTGCAGTTATGTAGTCTTTTAGCATTTTTATTGGACATACATATTGTAAATAAATGAGATATCACTTGACAATGTCTCAGTATGTAGAATTTTTTATAAACACTGTTTACTAAGTATTCATTAAATCTTATCTTTGTTGGAATCGATTGCATATTCGAAACTTAAGCTTTGCTGTTTGTTTCCATTTATATTATACATTGGTCGAAGAAAAATTTTTAAGGTGGCTATCCCTATGACAAAATATGCCACCCTCGCCGGCATACTGCCAACCTCTAAGACGTTGCTCTTGAGTGACTTGTGGATCATAAATCCAACGACACCTTGGGATTGTTAGTGGCGTTCTCTGAAGTAGAATAAATGACCAGCGTCTAGTGTCACCGTCTCCACTCCCTGTCTTCGGATTTCTGATAAGCCTACTTTTTATAAGTGTATATGATTTAGTACTCTACTATAAGTGTATATGATTTAGTACTCTACTTCCATCTCTGTCAGTCGTTCGTTAATCGTCCATTGTACGTCATTAAATGCAGTTGCTGTTTTTGGTATCCTGCCTGGATTCTTAGCACTCCATATCGCACCGTTACCATTTCCGGTACTATGACCAGGAATAGTGTTGTAACTGGTGGCCGTAGATTTAAATCATAACTTATTTCATTGAGATTTTCTTTAATCACCACGCTTGGCAGGCGGGTTATTGACTGCAGTTGCTGGAATCATTCCACTATGTGACGCTGCTGCTTGTCATCAGGTTTTATATTTAATGTTCCAGCATTTGTGTAGTTATACCAACACTTATTCAGTCGCCAGAGCCTCGTCCGTTGTTTATCAGAATGTACCGTGTACAGGTGAGTTTGTGCAGTCAAGGGCCTTAAGTGTTTGTTGGTCTCTCTTACATCCCATAGAGATAACCTTAAAAATATTAAAAGTCTTTTATTTCTTAATTGATCATTGAATTTAAGACTTAGAAATATACATTTTTACTTTTATGTATGTACTAAAATAGGCGTGCAGGGTTACGCATAAACGATTGCTACAATAATAATTTATTTAATACAAAAGTATTCATAGCGCGGCTCGTTAAAATACTTGACATAGCCAAACGTAATTAAGTACAGTGATAGCTTGTAAGATTGTAAATATATAATTTTAATGTTTGTATTTCGTTTGTTTGAGGTATTTAGACTGATTTAGAAAGTCAGAAAATTATAAACTTAAATTACGCTAACTGTTATGACACTGTTTTATAAACATATAATAATTATGAAAACCATTGACGTCATCGTGGCGCAGTGGGCCAATGTCTGCCTGTAATTGCCATTAGATGAGGGTTCGTTACTTACTAGGTAGAATTATCATTATTTAATTATTTTCCGCCACTCAACTCGCTATGTCTCGAATCGGATTCGAACACTAATCGCAAATCGGATTCGAATAGAATGTGGAGAGCCGAGTGTCTTGACATTAGATTCTATCTGTATACACTCTGCGGGAAGAAGGGGGTACCTGAAAAACATTTTTTTAACACTAGTAGTAGGACTGTCCATACGGAATTACAGAGAGTCATGTAGGCTAACACTTTAATATTGTAATTTAAATATTTTGATAATTTGTATGTATTTTTTACGATATTTTAATATTAAAAATGTTTACATTTTCAAATATATATTGAAAGGCAACAGTCAATATATTAATTCTCTTATCTTTATTATCGTACCATTATAATTAAAAGCTTTTATAGCAGTCTGTGATATAAACTCGCACTTTGGCTTTCCGCGGCTTAAATAGTTGTTTCTTACAAGTTCTGAGAATGACAATTAACATTTAAAAATTAATAAGTGTCATGGAAGTAGGAATAATCGATATTCATTGATTTTTATAACAACGTCATATCGACAGAGTTTAGTTAGAGATTTTAGTTAGAGGCTCTTTTGTCGATTAGGTAAGCACTAATATGATAGAAGTGAAGCTTCAAGAGGATGAGATCAATCTTACTAATATTATTAAGGTAATTGAAATTACTTTTTTATTATTATTTTCAATTGAACGTTAAGTACCTCCAATTTCTTTATTTATAATACTAAATAGTATAAAAAAAAGAAAATAATACTGTCTATTTAAAGATTTAATAAAAATCGGTATTACCAAATATCGATGTTTTTCTTTCAATACTAATTGTACGTTCATACCTTTGAATAGATGTCACTAGTATACTAGGATAGTAATACCAGTTGTTTAACCTACTTTTATGTTCATTGTATACAAATATTGAAATTATTTAAGCTATTATTACAGTGTAGCAGTTGTTTCTTTCATTAAAAAAAATAATTTTTAAATACTCTACGGTGCTCGTCACTTTAATGTCTAGTATTGTATTTTTCGTCACACCTATCGTAATATACTATTTTTAAATGAAGTTATTATTTAAACACATAAAGTATTAAATAAAAAGGGAAAAATAAGGGACATTTTGTCTAACCCGCCAAGAGTATACTTTAAAAACACAGATATTCCAGACAGAGTAAAAAATACCAACAACTATATAATGTCTCAGATTTTAAAAATTCTAATACTATTTTTATAATCACTATAATAGTCAGGTGACAGGCGCTAATCAAAGTCGAAGTAGGCTTTATGTTAAACAAGCGTGTCATTCACAAGGTGATAAATGCTAGCATATTACTTCAAAATGGCCGGTAAGAGATCAAGCATTTGCATTCTAGTAGCTGCTGATCTATAAATAATAAGCGACAGGTATCTGTCTGTCTTGAGAAGTATACATTTATAATAAAACTTTGTTTATTGATTCAAATAAACACGACAGTAGTCAAATTAATGTAATTTAAATTTTACTACGTGTATTTATGTTATATCATTAAAATCGCGCTAATTGTTTTGATAGTTTATGTAAACAAAGTAACTATGACTATTTTTTACCTTTAAGCATTGCTCAGAGTATGAGTTAATCTGACACTCAATTCAGAAGTGGTCAAAGGTTAGTGTTATATTATTCATTTTCCAACAATTGACTTAATTTGTATTTAAATGGGCATACTTATGTTGGTAAAATATGTATATGTAAAAATTGTACTGTTCGCTTTCATTGTTATTGGGTGGAGCTACAAGTACACCTATCTTTTAACGATATTTTACGTCAATGGGAATTTTGGAAAAGCCCGTGCTATGATATACCAGCAAAACTTAAGCTATACACTCTGTTATGGTAAAAGTCCGAATTGTTCTGTGTATCTGTAGTTTATTTTAAATTTCTTACCATGTAAGTTGGTTAATATTTGCTTGAAAACTCTCAAGAATTACCGTAGTGCGGTTTTTTGCAATAACGACGTTTACACATTAAAAATAATAATAAAGTACAAAAGAATTTATTTATATACATTTATTAATAGTAGGTAGTAGAAAGGTTTCACACCAGTCTAGTCACGTCACGTCACGTCTAGTGTCAGGGCACGTTCTCCACTTTCCGTCTGAATCAGAGACATTGCGTGTTAAGGCCTCTACAGCCTAATAGTAGGTTATAGTCGTCGTCGAGAGTCGAGCTATTGTTTGCATGGTATATGAACCCCACATTCGAGACAAGTAAATAACAATTTTATTCTCAACATTCTCAAATAAAAATATTATTATAAAAAATATTATTTTTTAAAGGCATGGCTTTCAACTACAAATACTATATATTTTTATATTCAAAATCAAATTCAAAATATCTATTATTCTAATAGACTTTTGCAAGCACTATATCGAAGCTGTAGCATCTTCGAAGAGTATAGCGCTACGAGGTGTGTCATGTGATCAAAATATAATTTTTGATTTTAACTAGCTTTTACCGGCGATTTTATTAATATGGAACTAGGAAATAAATATAGAAACTTTTTTAAGTTGGTTGCTTTAATATGCATACCTTTGATTCCATCAGAATTTGAGACCATCGTAGTGTACTGAAATCACGTCTTACTGTTAACGCAACATTTGAGGGTTCGATCCAGATTCGGGGGAATGTTTATAATGAAATTTTGTTTCATTAGCCTTTAGGATAAAACAAAATATTTCGAATTCGTTAGGAAATTGGAAATCGTCTTGTTTTGAAATAGGAGTCTTTGCTATAGCAATTTACAGGAAAAAGCCTGGACCGTTCTCCATCTCGGTGCCGACTTTAGCCGATCTTTTCAGAGAAAAAATAAACTGAGTCGTGGACTAATATAATCATTTCTTAATATTCTGGTATCATACAAGTTATGAGAATTGTTATCAATTCGGACATTAAAATTACAACGTATAGAATAGATTTTACATTTTAATTTTTAAGTGACGGGTGCAATGTAGTTGCTCAAAGTTGCTATTTGCATTTCAGATTTATGAATGGCGCTAGATTTATTGAAACTGACATCATGCTGGCTTACACTTTAACTTTATTTAAGACTCAAAAAATAAGGACAAAACCCTTGTAGATCTACATTTTTAGAAAACGAAGCGGGACTCGAAACCGCGCCTCTTGGAAACCGTCCAAGCGCTCTGACCAAGCCATACGGTCTTTAAAGCAAAGATAGCGAAATTCTAAAACGCTTATTACAACTTATAGTTTTTTGTTAACATAGCTTGTAAAAATTTCGACGTAGCTGGATAAAACACATTTTCTAACATTTTACGAAAAAAAATGCGGATAAATTAAAAGTGTAGAAGCTAATATATTTCTAATAATGTATGAGAAATACATTAATTAAATAATTAATAAACGCTGAATTATGTGTGTAACGTACACTTTTGTACAAAGTGTTATATTTACACGTTTATAAGGCAACGTGAATTTTGCTTGACAACGGGGCTAATAAAATGTAACCGACCGACTAAGTCTACATTTACTTGCTGGTATAGCGTAAAGTTATGTGTTAACTATTCAATTTCCAATCAATAACCGATGACAGCGTGATTATTATCGAAAATAATAAGGCTGGAACAAAGTCCTTTAGAGGCCGAATACCTAAGTGGCAGAATTATGACACAAATAATTACTATTACTGGGATATTTATGAGTAAGCAAGCTTTGTTAGACTACTGCTTATATAAATTTTGCAGCTTCATCACTGATTGGCAAGAATTTCTATATACGTAAAAAAAGCTTTCGATACTTTTTTACTAAAATTATGGGGACGGCGTATACAATTTGATATAGTTAACATAGAGAATATAGCCAATATGTTTCATTAGAAATACAGTGAATTAAATATTATTACCATGTAATTAAATATTATTTATTTGCATAGACTTTGGTTTTAAAAAACATACATGTTGCCAAACAACGCGTAATTTACGCGTCCTCAGGGGCTACTAGTCAATATTTATTAATTTGATTAAAGTTTTAATTTTAGCATTCTTTTTGAGAAATTTTGTGAATTACAGAACATAGTACCGATGCCGATGGTTAGAATGGGAAATGGAAGAGAATCATAATTAAAATCATACGAAGGAGAGGAAATAAACCTTTTTATAAAACTCACCGTTGACTTTTTTCACTTATTTAAATGAAAACATGATTGATGGTGGTATACAATGAATTTTGCTATTTTGTAACAAGGCTGAATATTAGTTATCGTCCTATTGTAAGCTGTTTACTCGGCCTAACTATAATCTGTTAATAATCTTTTGTTGATAATCAGTATCTAAGCTAAAATCGTGAGAGCTTTAATTTGTTTTGTTTTTAGGTGTACAAGATTATACTTTTCTGACTTTAATTATATATTACTGAATTACGTAAATTGCATTAAAGGCGTAAAAGAGTGAGTTTGATTCTCTAAAGGTCAAATATTGCTATTGGCAGTGTTGGTAATATTTTAAAACATAAAGTTTAACTAAAATAAAATATTGCTAAATTACAATTACAATACAATAAAAATAGAACTAAACTAAATAAGACAATTGAATATTATAGAAATTTATACTATCAATTAAAATAAAATAATAATAAATGTTATAAAAATACTGAAAGCTTTGGTATATTTTAAATAAATTAATAAAATAAATTTCTGCCAGAATATATAGGTCAATTGACGAAATAGTACCAAAAGGAATTGCAGGAATGTTTGCATCTAGGTTTTCTGAGTCAGTTACAAAAAAATTGATATATTATAGACAGAATATACGTTGACGATACGTGTTATGTGATACGATACGTTAAAGACATGAATAAAGGAATAATGTTATTGCAGGAAGATTTTGAACCCCAATGATTACTGTAGTTGACATTCTATTGAAGTAGTTATAGATATTTTTGATCAATAATTGATCACAGCTTTAACTGGCATAAATATACTAAAGATGTATGTGACAAATTAAGAATATTTTTGGCTAATATTTGTATTATAAAGAAAAGTTTAACATATTGTTGTTGCTTTATATTTTATGCACTTAGTAGTTACAGTAGAAGTAACATCGTCCATTTAAATATCAAACAAAAAACGGATTCTGATGCAAAAAAAATACTTTACAAATACTGTAAAATTCTTCCATTCTTCATATGACAAAAATAATCTCCAAAATAATCTTCTTTCTATAATAAATATTTATAATTGGCTAACAACTTCAAAATAAAGTTTCTCATAATATAAGAACACGTAGTATGGCCAACAATAAATTGGTAACTCTGTCTGCTAATAATAAATACGGTAAGCGCACCAGGGCCTTCATAATAATATTCTGTGAATTCCTAGCTTAGATATTAATATCCTGTCAAAAAGTTGGCCAAAAATAACAAAAGAAAGTTATAAGCAATTGTTAAAAATATATTAATTAAACACTATATCTTAAATTAAAATATAATGTAAATTATTAAAAGAGTAATAAGGTTTTAAGAATTGTTGTAATTTTTTTTTTACATCCTTATACTTTGTCACGTACAGCAGGGTTGAGATCACCAAGCGCGCAGCGTTGAGTTCCCCCATTCAGTACGTAATGTCTCGATTTTGAAAGGAATGTTTTGACACTAGGTTCTCTCTGACTACCCTGCTATGCAGGAAAGAGCGTGCAGCTGAAAAACGTAATAATAGAAAAGCAAAAATATTACGGCCTTATCATGGCAAGTACTGCGAAAATTTCTAATATAGCTGTAATATAAGTATGCCTGTGATGTGCCTTAAGACGTGTTCTAATTCGGTAATTAAGTCCCACGTGAAGTGTAGTGAAGGTCAAATTTGCATAAAAGCTAATCTATGTTCCGTAGACATTTAGGTGTTTTTAAAAGTTAATAAAATATTTCTGAAAGCGTAACGTGTAAACTTAGTTTGGACAAACAAGTTAACGGTCATTCAAATTATTTGGACGGAAACTTCAATCAATCCTACACATTTAGTGAATTTTGTGTATTTTATATGGTTATATATTTTTATAAATAAAAGTAAATAAAGAAAATATAACAAGATACTGACTTCTATCTTCTTTTTTTTCTTTCATCAGTCTGTAGTTTTCTAGTTGAGATGTATAATAATAATATATGATAAAACCATTCCTATTTTTTCAATATAGAAACACTGCCGAAATTTGCCCAATAACGCCTAAACTAACGGTTTATAAAAAATATGTATATTATTAAAAATAAAAAAAAAAACATTAATTACAATTGTCTTAGATTCTACACTTCAAAACAAAGACACTGAGGTCATTATCCCATTTCCCCGGTGAAGGTCGGCTTAAGAAGTAGTCCACCAGTCATTTTCTTCAATGGTAGTTGCACAACACCTTCAACTAGACACTTCCGTGTTTATTTGATCCTTGTAGACTACACTAAGTATAGATACACCACAATTTTAATATAGAAATGAAATAAGTTTGTTCAGAAAAAAGCGTTATTGTATGAACGAACAGAAGCTATAAATTATTGGCTACTAGGTTTTTTAGGTCTACTCATAAAAATATATGGAACGTATGATCAGAACAATTGGCAATTTAACACAATTAACTTCATCTATTTTTAATTTTTAAATTCACACTACGCTTATAATAAGAAACAATATATTTAGAAAACGTTTGAAAATAGACCATTGCATGATTCGAACTAGCGCCTCTTGAATACCGTCTAAGCGCTCTGACCTTCAAGCCATATGCAATAAACCTGCTGCGTCGAAACTCTTATACGCTTTTTTAACATTTTTTTTTATGTTAAAATTTTAGACCCGCCGGATCCCGGGGATTTAAACCAGCGCCTCGTGAAAAACGTTTAAGTTCTGACCGCTAATCCATGGGTTCTACATCTGGCTGCGTTAAAATTCGCTATTACTACTTATATTTGTTATACACTGATTGAATACGCTTATTACAATTTATATTTGTCGTTATCATCGAAAGAGAGAGAGTAGGTAGGTAGAGAGATTTTTACTAATTTCAGCTAAATTCAAATCGCACTGCGTTCAAATTTTTTTTGCGTTTTCTAAATATATGTTTTTCTTATACACTTGTTTTCTCAGAGAGGAACTTGGCAGAGAGAACCTAGCGTCAAGCCACTCCGTTCTCATGTTACAACTTATTTTAGTTGTTAGCGTCGTTTATATTACAAAATATCAAAAAGTAAGTTTATATTGTAATCTTTCTCCTATTATATATTCTTTGGTCTGTGTCAAAAAATTGTCATAAGATAGGGTTGATAACACCAGCGAACGCCGGATCGATCAAGTTCCTATTCGATGCGATTATAAAGAATTTTTCTTTTATTTACGAAATATTTAACCCTGTGTAGGCAGACAGAACGTTGTGTCAAATCACTTCATTGTTCACTTTCCATTTGAATCCCAGATATTGCGTTTTGAGTGGCGGAACTCAACGCCACGCTTAGTCTAGTCACCAGAACGGATAAATGAAAGTAATTAAAATATGGTTTTTCATCTGAGTGGAAATCAAATCTACAACCATCGCGTACAAGATCAGACTGTGACACTGAGCCACGATGGCCTCGAATTCATTAATATTGTATATAATGGTTTTTTTTTTATTTGAAGTAAAAAATTATTGTAAAGAAATTATATCATATTGAACATTTTATAACACCTTACATTTCATACAAGGTGGTGGTAGTTCAGAATCGAAGTAGGGACTATTACTCTAAATATTTTGTGTAATTATTCTGTTTAAATTAACTCAATGCTACAAAATATTATAAAAAGTGTAGAAAAGATCACCTTTTGTTTATATCAAACTTAAATGGTGAGAGCTTTTATTTGTTTCGTACTTAAGTATACAAGATTATATATTAATAAATTACGGAAATTTACGTATTTCATCGAATTCGGATTCGACCGACTTCGGGTGAAAAACGAAAACGAAGTGTCTATGATATATAGGAAAAATTGCAAATTGCATTGAAGGTGTAAAGAAGTGGGCTTGAATGTATTAGTTCTTGATTTAATTTTTTTTTTTCATAAATTGGAAAAATATTAATCAATTACTTACAAATTATTCTAAATATTAAGACGCTCTTAATTTTTTTAAAAAGTAACTAATATATTTGTGTATGTTTTAGATGACGCAAAATGAGTATAGAAAAAAAGTAACACCTAAGCCACATGTCTGCCACGTAAAGCCAAGTTAACAAACTAGTGAAACAAATTTCAAAACCAGTACAAGTAATTCTCATAACTAAGTGCAAATTGAATCCTCGCCTCTATCATTACCAGGAGCTGTTAATAAATGTCCTACAACACACGTGAGCCTATAAAAGGTATGAAAGTTATTACGTGAGATAGGTGTATCAGTTTATTTATGACACTTAACCGTCAAGCATAGTGGTTATTAACACCTGCTACTGGGTGCAGGTAGCGGATTTGACATACTTGAAGAAAATATGTGATACCTACCAATAAAAGGTAAAGTAGCTTTTTTTATTATTTAGGCAAACAGTACTTTTGAAGGATTCTCATGCGAAGGGATGTGTCTATATTTGAAATATTATATTATTCATCATAATCGGTCATACAAAATATAAATTAGTAAAATCAAAGCTAGACAGCGCGGCGTCGAGATCCGCAATTTATTATATCACGTAATGTCTTGATTTTCGGGCGAAAAGTGGCGAACGGAGTGTCTAGGTATTCTTTGACTATCATAAACGGGAAAAAGCGTGGAGCTATTATAAAAGACAATCCACTCATATAAATTTCATACCGATACCATACCATATATATACCATAGCGTACAGTGGATTTAGATCAATCAAAATTTTGTTTTAAATTCTTTTCTTCTCTCTTCTTTTGCTTTTTATTTTTATTTTCTTTTTATATTCTGTTAAAATTTGTAAAAAATATTTTTGAAATTCGATAAATCCATCAATCACCATTCCATTTTGATGAAAAGTTGCTAATTGAACGTTTCTTTCTTTGTCTATAGAATAAAAAACAATTAAAATAATAAAACTGTATTTAAAGTCACAATATCTCATTTTTTCAGGAGAGGGCAAGATTACTGCCCCATAAGGCTATATCAAATAATTTAAACAGAAAGCTTACAACACGAATCAACTTAACGAACGAAATATAAAATATATTTAATAGGTATGTTAAATATATTTCATATTTTAAATAAAATAAGTTATATTTTTTTACATTTTTAAGGAAATAGGAAATTTTAGAAAACGTATGTAAATTTTTATACGTTTTCTAAATATGTCTTTTTCAATTTCCTAAGTGTGCGGATAACACTTTGAAAAATGTCAAAAAATATATATTTCATAAAAAGCATTCTCTTTTGCCAAACGATTGTTCGTAGAATAATCTTTGGGTAGCAGAAATTTGTAAAAATCTCTCTACAGAGATGCTTACAACAAATATAACCTTTCTAGCTTTGATTATACCCATTTATATTTTGTATGACCTATTATGATGAATAATATAATATTTCAAACATATAAACATCCCTTCGCATGAGAGTCAGAGCGCTTGAACGGTTGTCAAGAGGCGCGGGTTCAAATCCCGCTGCGCTCAAATTTTTATACATTTTCTAAATAGTCCTAAACTTGTTTATATCCGGGTAAAGAGTGCGGGTTCGATATCCATACGAATAAAAAATCTCGTGTATTCACATTTACAGCTTCACGCTTTTACTCAGAGAGAACCTAGTGTCAAAACACTCCGTTCTCCACTTTCTGCCCGAATCCTAAACATAGCGTATAGGATGGCTAAACTCAACGCCGCGCTTTGCTTTTTTTTTATAAATATGTCTCTTTTAAAATAAGTTATTAATTCGAATTCAGAACCATGATGTGCATTTAAACAAAACCTAACTGCGACAACGTCAACAAGTTTCATATTATTTTGAAAGAAGCAACATTTCATGATGGCTGATCAAAATTGCATCGTATATTTATAGAAATAAGGCACACATTAAATTAATGATACTTAATAGTAGCTGATTGATCCAGCCTATATTTAATACCGCATAAAAATTATATTCTATTGGATAAATGGTGGCCAACAGCAATTTTTCTATAACTATAATAAATATTCATGTGTATTGACGCCATTGCATTGCAGTGAGGAAGTACCTACTGCTACTTACTACTTTTATTAGACTTGGGGGAATGCTTAGATCCTAATGAATTTCGATTCGCCTACTAAGTTAAACGTGGCGTTAAGTCCTGCCAAACACACATAATATATGTAAATAGTTGAAAAGGAAAACAGCGATAGGACACTAGGTTTTGCAGTTCGGCACGGCATAGTGTCACGACACTCCGTTCTCCACTTACCGCCCGAATTTGTGACATTACGTGTTGAGTGGCGGTACTCAATACCACGCTATATCTTTCTTACTAGAGCGGAGCGGAGGGATTCTTATATATATTTCTTATTTTAATATAAATGTCATTATTTCCTTTAGTGGGAACTGAACCCACAACCATTACATTTACAGGCAGTCCCCTTGCGCCACGATGGTCACACTTCAAGAAATGTGTTAAGATATGTATTCTTACATAACTAAAATCTACGATAATCATATAGAAATATCTTGGAATCGTATCTACGACCTCTATTGTACTTACAAAGTTCCTTACCATCAAACAACTATGGTAGTCGCAAAAGCTAAACAAGTGTAAATTTAATTCGAGCTTCGCGTTGGATAAAAAGTAATTGTATTTTATGACGTTATCGTTGTAATAATTTCTAGTTTCAAAGTAAGCTCGAGGGTTTCTGTAGTACACAGAACATGGTAGAAACTATAGAAGAGATTTTATATAAATCAAATGTAATTTTATATAATTCCTTAGAATTGCCAATATGTGTAAGTTTAATGTAGGTATATTATAAAAGAGAACCAAGTGTCAAGACACTCCGTTTTTCACTCAATGTACGATTTTCGAGTCATTGCGTATTGAATGGCGAAGCACAAAGAATCGCTTTCCCCCAAGAGAGGCCTGATGGCACAACAAAGTCACTTAGCCACTGTCTCAATGTGTCACGATTACCTCACAGGTGGTGTATGACTTTTAATGTAATATACTGTGCTTTTTTCGCTTCGTAGGACCGTTTATGAATATAAAATATACTTATATTTGATTTATATTAAATAAAATAAGGATAAAGCTATTTGTAATGTGCAAATGATACAGAAATACAATCGGAGGAATGATTATATTTAAAGTATTTTCATTTCTTAGCTCTGGTACCTAAGACAAAATGCGGCGTTGATTTCCGCCTTTAGAAACGTCTCGAATACGGATGGAAAGTGGATAACCGAGTGTCTTAATGCTGGGTTCTCTCTGACTACCCTGCTATGCAGGAAAAAGTGTGAAGCTGAAAAAAAAAGGTTTCTTAGTGAGTATAGGGAAGCACTACTTGTTTTATATAAAATATGAATTTAATTCAGGAATAAAACAAAAACAATTTACTTAGTAAAAGACGTTTAAAGAGTTTATAACAACCATACATTAGTATTATGTAAATCTCCATAAGGTTTATTACAATGTGAGATCGTTAAGGGGATATGTCATTTTCTCATAATAACACTATTCTTATAAGGAAAATCAAGTTACGTCATACCATTTCTGAATACTTGCTATTCTATGCTCCTAACTAAATAAGGCTTGTAGAGAAGTGATAGATTGCTTGAGCCAAGTAATATTTCATTTAACTTGTATTTAGCTTCCTGTAAGCTTAGTTATTGATTATTTAACACGTAAATCGTCCTGGTAGTGCAGTTATAATTTGCCTGACTACACGCGACAGTTGTAGGTTTGAACTTCAGTTAGGGGAACGTTTATATGCAAATATTGTTATTTTCTGATAGAAAAGTGTCGTTAAAATGTGAAATAATGCGGTGATTGATCAGTGTTTGTTGCTTTAGAAACTATAATGTTATGTACGCAATTAAGGAAAATCTTTGTACCACTATCTAATCTAATTTCGTGCTCCGTGGAAGGGCCCTTCTTTAGATGCCTATATCGTTGTCGGCGGCGTCCGACATCGGAGCATCGGATACCTTGGACTTTTGGACGTGTAATCTTCGGCGTCATTTCTCTACCTTGGCCTCGAAATTGTTGAAGACTGTATCCAATAAAGTGCCTCTGTATGGGCGGATGGCGGGCCTGGACAGGCAAAACGTCACCTTGCTGCAATGGGCGCAGAGTATAATGGCCATCCGGTCAATTTGGGGGGTACCGGACCCTCCAGTGAGGCGGCGTGCGTGCTGGCTGGATTCCTGCCATTGGACACGAACGCCATAACTCTGGCGTCGGCCTATTGCCAGCGTAGAGGCTTGACATCCGAGGACCTTGCAGGGCCAGCACATTCTGGAAGTGTGTCCAGCCTGGGCATCTAAAGGGGGCGGCCTCTCATTACCGGCTGTCGTGAAGGCCATGGTGTCCTGTGAGAGATCGTGGGATGCTGTGGGATCCTTCTGCAAAGCGGTGATGCTCGAGAAGGAAGTGGCGGAATGGGCGAAGGAGGCCTCCACCAACCTTGCTATCTTCCGTAAACAACCGGGTCACCGAAGGGTGGGAAAAGATTGCCACTTTCCGCCCTGAAAGGGTGGTCAGCTTGGGGAAGCTTATTGCCTAGTCACCTGGCCCGAGTAGGTGCGCGCTGGTCTCTCCCACGCGCTACTCTAAGCAGGCCATCGAGGGTGCCCACCACCATTGACTCCGTATTAATAATCATGCTGATCCAGCCTATAATTGTGATGTAAAATGTAATACTTTTGTTTCTATATGCTATAGTTTTTAAGCACATGTGTACTGTATGTTACGTTAGTTTGTCTAATAATAAATATATAGAGATAATCCCTGAGAGACCCCCAGTCTTGGGATAAACACAGGCAACTTCTTTCTCCCATTTTCTCTTTAGTTTTTCCAGGAATTTCATTATTTCATTAAAAGGCATCCGAAAATATGAAACAGCTCCAGTTCATATAGTGGGTCGCTTGTATTTAATAAATAGCGTTCTCTCTGACCAAGTGATCATTCTTTGAAATAATCTTTGGATAGAAAAAAGATCTACCTAGAGAGATGCTAATAATACATAAAAATAAATTGAAATAGGCTTGAGGCTTATATTTGATGTAGTTTGATGAGAACATATGAGTTAATTGGCTAGAGCGTTTTAACCAAGTGACGCTACGGGTACTACGGGTTCTAGTCTCGCTATGTTTTATATTTTTCTTATTTTGTGAATATTGAAATATGGAACTCAACTCTGCTTAAGAAAAACACAAATAATGATGAAAACCATAGCCATTGCGTAGTTTCTCTTTATTTATAATTAAATCTAAGACTAAACGCTTAATAATTACTATAACGATTCCCGTATAACATCTTTATTCATTAACTACAACAAGGAAATATTGTGAGTAATGTTTTTGCGTGTCAATAAGTTTACATTGATTTAATATAGGTATTAGGCAATCGTGGCGGCGTGGGGCAGCGTCTCATTGTAAATGCGATTAGTTTTGTGTTCGATTTCCACTTGGGGAAATAAATGTCTTTAAATTAATTAGATTTTCCGCTCTTGTAAGATGAAGCGCGGCGTTGAGTTTCGCCACTTAGTTAGTAGAGAACGGACTTTAGGTTCTCTAAACTGCTCTTTATACAGCATTTCTTGTATTAATTTATTTTTGCTTTGAACTTAATTGGCTTAATAAATTAATGGTTTTTGTAGCCATTTCAGTTTTCTAAGCTTGTTATAATTACGTTAATTATTAATTTATGGAATAGGAAAAACATTAAAACCTAAGAAAACTAGCAATTGAATTACAACTAGTAGCATATTAACCGTATGGCTATATTTTGTATGAGTGAGTTGTGTGGATTCAAATCTCAGTCGCCTATTATTGATATTCGAATAATAAGTGTTTTATCAGCTTAGTGTAATATACTTCAGTGATAAATAACGCCATTTAACTGTCTCGTACGAGCAACAGCCTAGTGTCAAGACGCTCCATTCTTCAGCTTCCGGCCAAATTAGAGACGTTGGGAGTTCAGTGGTGGAACTCAACACCGCGAATCTTTTCTAGATATAATGTCTAAAGAAGGCAGCGCGGATTTTATATATATAAAAACAATCATAAGATGATTTCTCAATATATAAAAATATAATACAAATAATTTAAAAAAAACACTAAAATCACAATGGTTATAAATTTTCAACAAGTCTTTAAAAAATAACGTAGGTATAATAAAAGTAGGTACTTAGAATCTATGCATATATAGCGTGAAATAACTGAAGATGTGTGAAATGTGTTTATGTTGATAGGTAAGTATCGATATTCTATTAGCTGTAGAGCTCGAATGGATCGTTTGACCTTACTAGAGCGTGGAATAGTACTTTGCAAATCATTCTACATTTGATTTGGATGCATACTCTAGATTTCTTAATGATTGGCTGTTTTGTCATGTGTTTCTGAAGAAATAGTAGTAGAACAGTGAGTTAGTTGTGGATCTCCAGTCGTGGAATGATTATATTTTAATTATTATACACCGCCACCCAAGACGTAATGTCACCTCATCGGGCAAACGAAGAATGGAGTATCCTGTCTGTTGGTTCTCTCTATTTTCCTGCTATTTGGAAAAAACGTAAAGCTGCTCTTTTGCTTTTGTTATATTTGTCCTTTATTTTTTAATCTCCCACAATTTCTTAATTTCGGCTGATTAAGACATTGTGTGGATATTAACGCCGTACTATGTCCAATATCTATATCATAATATATATAAGCTTTCTCTTGTCTGAGATTCGAAATTTCAGCTACCTTATTCAGTCCATATACAGAACTGTGCCACGATGTCAGTAAAAAAAAGAAAATAGTAGTTAAGGATAAGGTAAGGTTTCTTATATGTTAAATAATTATACTTATTTAAAAAATAAACGAATCGCGAGATTTACTTTTCGCTAAAAGTCTATAGTGTGATGACACACTACAAGTCTGGCACATAGTAGAGCGTTGTTAGTGTGTGGTCTTAACGTTTGTTCTAGATGGATCGCGGACATTTATTTTACAGGCTTGAAAAATATTTATTTTATAGCCTATAAGTTCCATACCACTACATATTTCAGTAGATTCGTGTACACTTACCTAAATAGATATATAGCCAGAAAACTTTATTGCAAAGTACTGTGCACAAGGACTTATCT
This sequence comes from Podotricha telesiphe, assembly GCA_038994665.1. NCBI lineage: Eukaryota > Metazoa > Arthropoda > Insecta > Lepidoptera > Nymphalidae > Podotricha > Podotricha telesiphe. The sequence goes on along the minus strand of JAOYRR010000321.1, from coordinate 137,057 downwards.
AATAAATGGTGTGTGCAAAGGCGGCCTTATTGCTGACAGCAATCTCTGAAAGATCTTAGTCTAGGTAGACAGGAGTCAGTGTGATTAGAAAAAAAGATATTTTTGATTTTTTTTATAATATTGTCGCAAATCTTATTTAATGCCAAAGTTGCGTTGTTGTTTTGTATTTATTACATGTCTGATAAGTATATAGTGATAAACAAATGAGAGAACTTACTGTCAAGATACTTAGTTCTCCACTTTCCCTCCGACTTTGAGACATTGCGTGTTGAGTCGCAGAACTTAACGCTGCGATTTGTCTTCTCAGAGCAGGAAAATGAAAATAATTAAAATATCCTACAATGTCCGCTGCTTATTTACTTAAATATTGTCATATATTAACACTTATATTGTCCCCTCGCTAAGTATCTTCAAAGAGGAAGTATTAGGCATTCACTAAAATATGCCTGTAAAGGGACGGTAAGTGTCAAATAGACTTGATGTGTCTTTCGATTCTCTTTTTCTACCTTATAAAATCACGATACATTAAAAAATAAAAAAAAACACATCAAAGGAAGTCGAATAAAATATTCTAAATGAAGTAGGCGGAGTACGACTGTATAGTAGGTATATCCAATTATGCTAAAATAAGATCAAAGTTAACATAACATTTAACAACCAACTGCTGTGGTGCAATCGTCCGGTTATTAGTGATATTATGTTCAAATACTACTTGGAGGAATGGTTATGTTTAAAATGTAGACATTATTTAATTTGCGTACAATATAATGTGGCGATAACTTCTGAATTCGAACACTGCACGTCTAAGCTAAATCTTATTAAAGAAAAACTTTAATGTTTAATATTGTACTTACTTTTAAGTATCCATTGCAAATAAATAGCATAAGGATTAATAAATAATTCTATCTGCATTTGATATTACTATTCAATACACAATGTCTCGAAATTGGTCGGTACATAAAGAACAGACTGTGACTTAATTTGCTTGGTTTGTATGCGATAAATGCATAAAATTAAAAAGTGGACCATATTTTCAAGCTTTAGATCTTTGTCGTGAAAATAGAAGCTTTTGGATGTTTCTTGTGAAGAAATTATATCTATAGACACTAAAATACTATATAGACAGAAAAGATTCCAATAAAAATGTACAATTAAATAGTTGGCGGCGAATAAATTGGCCAATAAGCCTTAATTGAGATATTGAGTTGAATGCGTTAAGATCTGAATCTTGCTTACATCGTTATGCTCGAGTACAATCGAGTGTAAATCAAATTAACTTAAAACTTGATAATTTACTAAATCTAGCGTATTTATTTTATTTTACACGAATTTCTAAATAGTAGTATTTTTACAGAGTTAGCAGAAGGAACGTAGTGTCAAAATACTCTCAACTTTCCGTCTATTTTAAAACTTTTTAGTGCTGGGTGAACCCCAATGATAACCAGACGAGGGGCATAGGCTTTAATTTCAGTAGAATTTTGTCATAACTAACAAGATTCAAAAACATAATGTTATTACATACTATATGAAAGTATAAGGTCCATTCGTAGCGTCATAGTTTATTTCATTTGTTAAAATATAAATTTTACCTATTAAATTCAATTTACAAAAATAATTGCATAAATAAAAAATACATAAAGCTACCCACTAAAGCTTTTCTCTATCCCAGTACAGATAACGGGCGCCACTCCCCGATGCGTATCTCAGATTACGTATCGATACAAAGAACCAAATTAGCTGTTCACGATTTATGCATTTGACAGAGTACCTGCCTGCCGTATTAAATTGCGCACATGTTCTTGCGAATGTTCCAAATGCTATAAATGAATACGTAACGACAGATTAGCTGCAGCAATATGATAACGAGTACTGTCAAATAATTAAAGTACGTTCAGCTTAAGTTAATTATTGTATTCATTTTGAATTTTAATGCGGATAGAAAGTGGAGTGAGGGTATCGCGGCGCAGTGTTACAGCTTAATCGTGATTGTATTGTAATCGCGATTGGTTGAGAGTTCGATTCCCACTCCGTTTAATGATAATCATTTATTTAGTATTATTTATCGAAGAAATGAAATTTATCCCGAATTTAAATTATAAATTATGACCATTCCACCGAGTGAGACTCGAACCCACAACTAGTTTTTACAACGTAGTGATTACAGACACTGTCCCACTGCACCACGTTGGCATTTTATTCTATTTTATAAATAACTTTTATTTTCTTATGTTATTATATGTTTTTTTGTATATAATAATAAAAAAGTCCTTGTAATTTAATTTTCCTATTAATAAGGACTACTTATTAATAGGAAAATTAAATTACTACTACAAATGATATAGAAAATGTTATTAAATAAAGTATAGAACACAAAAACACTTACACAGCTACTAAAATCGAATCTAAAACCATATATCAAAGCGACATTACAAGCACACGACCAAACGGAAATCGTTATGTACAACACGTTATTACCTAAATAGCATAAGTAATAACGAGGCATAAATTTATAATTCTCATTTAATTTCCAGTAACTTGGTATCAACTATCAGGGCAAGTTTACATTCGTGTTGAAATATTGTCTGGACCGTGCTCGTGTAATGGTGGGTCACGCTCCAATTCGTCTCATTAGCGAAGCACATCTACGGTACTAATGGTTTACTTAGTAATTACATTGCATGGTCATTTGATGGAAATATGCTAATGCATCAAGAAAATGTTTAATTCTATCGTATCATTTAAACGTCAGTTATTACAGTATGACATAATGATCTCGCATTACATGAATATAGAAAACTAATGCCACCCTTTTAATATATAGGTTTTAAGGTTAAAATTCATTAACAACATTTTATATGCTCGGTGTTGAGTTTCGAATCTCAACATGCAATGTATTTATTTCGGGTGAAAAGGAGAATGGAAATTCAAAAATATAAATTTGTAGTATTGTAATCTTAAAGATTACCTAACTAATCTAAGCACTAACCGGTCGTGAGTAGAGCCGTCTATGAACTGACGCGCATTTAATAAGACAGGGTGACGGTATGAAGTCACGTCGTTGTAGTAGCGCCGTATTAGAGTTACACTAATATTCGTTAATTATAACGTCGTCGTGACGGATTTGAGGCGTTTATCGTTTTTAGTAAAGGTTGTGAGTTCAATTTTTAATATTATCCACGGGTCCTACTTAAATGGTACAAGTTCAAAAATACTAATTTACAGGAGAGCGATTGAAGTCTCTTAGAGTTTTAATTTAATGACAATTTAAATTAATCATTAAAATTTCTGAATGCTGAAATATTGCATCTACTGAAAGTTTAATAATATCACTCAAATCACTTTTTTATAAAGTTATGTTTTTGCGCTTACACCAGTCTACGTCGGAATCATAGTTAATACTCGTAAGTAGTAAATTTTATACAATATTAGCGATCCGCTCACGGCGTCGCTTGCGAGAATTACTTTCGGTAGCCCCTTCGTAAAACATATATCATTACAGCCCTATCATAACTCAATAAAATTCTGGAAAAACCAAAAAAAATGGGGAGAACAAAGCAGCCTATGTTCGTCTCAAGTATATCTATATAAAATTTAATAACAATCAGTTCAGAGTTACTTTGGCATTTATAATATTAGTATATAATCCGTATCAGTAATTTGTAAGTAGCAAAATATATATCTCAATTTCAGGCGGAAGCTGGAGAACGCCCTGCTGTGCGGGAAAAAGTGTAGCACTTAAAAAGAAATAAACGGAAAAAGAAAATACATATAATACCTACGAAATCATCAGTACATAGCTCGCAAAGCCCTCGATAAGATGAAAGGTAAAAGACAGTGACTTGATCTTAAAAAAAAATGTAACCTACTTCTTTTCTTCTTTTGTATTTTCCAACATTGTAAAAATGAGTTATAAGAATAAAGACAAGTTTACTAGTTAGCTTGTCTAAATCACTTTAACAGTCAAACGTCAAATAATATAAACGATCGTTAATACTCAAAAATTGCACGAAATTACCCTTTAAATAACACACGTTATGTATATGAAGATTTTAATCAACGGCTTCTTCAGAGTTGAAGGCTTTTAATGTGGTTATGTTATTATATATATATATATATATATATATATAATACGTGTATTCCACACATCAGGATCAGAGATCAAAGACTCTGTGTCTGAGAGGAGAAATGAAAAACATATGTTTAGAAAACGTATAAAAAACCCGCGCCGTTACAATTTTTATACGTTTTCTAAAAATATGTTTTTCGATGTCCTTAGTATGAGAAATATATTCCAATCCCCTAAGCCAAGATCGAACCCACAATCATCTCGCTTACTTAAACATTGTCTATCTGCGCCAAATTCGCGTCAAATGAGGTAGTGAGTGAATCAAATTCACAACCTTGCATTCGCAGTAGTAGCAGTACCACGATAGCATATGTGAGTTTATCTTTTCCATATTTATTACATCAATCTTTTTATGTAATGCAAATACCTCCTTCCCTTTCTATACATTTTTGTGCCAATTTCTACAGGACACCGCGGAAATTGTGGATAAATCGAGTGCGACATCTAGATATTTTAGAATCCATATGCCTATAAAATGTAAAATAACTAATTAGCCCGTTTATGAGTATAATACGCGTTGCCTGAGCGACGTGTATATCAAACACATGATAGTGTGTGTTATTTTTTTTTGTTTCATTAAGATATTTCCAAAGCCTTACAATACAGTGTGTATACATACATGTAAGACGTTGTATACATACAATATATTATATAATATTAACTATTTGTACTCCTTCTATTCTATACTTACATTTAAACTATGCCAAATTATTCATTCGCATAAATTTTGTAGGAAGTTTGCAAGGGTCTAAAGACTTTCCTTCACGTATTATTATTATGACATAACCTACATTAAGAACATTGACACTGTCAAAAGCTCTGTTCGTCATTGGAGAATTTTAAATGTCTATCTGTCAACGCTTGTCATTACTTCGCCCTTTAACGCGTTTGATTTGTACTGTTATTCCAAGAAGTTCTCTATATAAAATTTGTGTTAGAGTACAAGCCTATAGAATTGTTAAAGATCGTAGGTTCAATTTGAATAAAAAAATATTTATTTATTTTGATTTTCGTCTAAATTTACATATAATTAAATCCATAACTGAAGTAGCGATTAAACTTTAATTGAAATAATATTTAAATATTAATATTTTCAATTTAACTGATGCCCTAATCTGATTTGAATGTAAAGCCATCGCATACATTCAGACATATGTCTAAAGTGACTGCTATATAAGTATTAACGAATTTTTTTTTCCTCTTTATAATGGTACAATCTCCTTTGTGTTCTCCATACAACGTGACATTGGCGAATTATCTTGTGCTCTACTCGCACGTTCAAAGCGCCTTATCGAAAGAACTGAACTTTATCTACTTACTTTAGAATTTATAAATAATGATTTTTTCAGATTCAGCTTTCGTATGCAGCAGTGCAAAGAGGAGGGGAAGGAATATTTTTTAGATTCGAAATACATTTTATTATATAAATAAAGAAATAATCAAGCATAAGACGTAAGAATGGAAAGTGTAGTAAATAAATTTGAAGTTGACATGACAGTGTATTATATACGTTGCGCACGCGCCGACCACCGGGGACGATTGATACAAAAACAAATTCGCCGGCGACCACACAACCGAGTTTAAAAATGGTTTAAGCCGTTTATAAATGAAACGATGGTGCAGAAATTTGCATTGCTATTTTTAATTTTAAGTGTCTCTTCGGTATATAAATAATGATTTTAAAAGATTATGGGTGCTAGTAAAATATTGAGAAATATTTATTTATAATTCTGTAAAGGTATAAATTGACTCAGTAACTGACTTATTTAAGTCTATTAATATATTTTCTTGTTATCTAAGAGAGAACTAGATAACATTCTAGTGCATTTATGCAATATCATCTAAACGAATAAATCTAGAGATGCGTGAGGACAAAATAGCTAATATTACTCATACTACAGACAGGATTCGAATTTACTTCAATCTAAGTTAATTAGCAATTCTGGTAATATATTTTTCTTATAATCTTCACGCTTTTCCCGCATAGCAGGGTAGTCAGAAAGAATCTAGTGTCAAAACTCTCCGTTCCCCACTTTCCGCTCGAATTTGAGACATTGCATGCCGGAATTCATTACCGTGCTTTACTGCTTTGTATTTTTCACAGCGTAGAAAAATAATGTAAAATATTATTATTTTCTCCGAGTAGAAATCAAACCCATAACCAATCGCGTTGACAGCCAGACCCAGTCCCACTGCGCCACGATGGACTCTGGTAACGTACACTCTGATTTATAGTCTTATTCTATGAAAGCTTTAACGACTATTTTCATACAGTTAATAATTTTAATAATAGCTATCGTAAAACAGTGATCGTAAATAACAAAGAAATTATTACCGTTTATAAAGAAAGTCAAAATAACATTGACAATGAAACAGTGTCAAGCGCCAACTCTATTAAGATGTTTTGAACATCGAGAGAAATACGCCTCTACAAACAAATGTAGAGTTACTTTAAAAATAATCTGTTAACATTAATTCTTATTACAAAGGTATAGAGTTGAAAATTCTATTTATTTATGTACATATAGAAAAGTAAAGTAAGCTTTAAGACAACTTGTATGAAAGCGAACAAAAGTATTAAGCACAATTTGCTCCAATCAATGGTGTAATGGCAATCTCGACTTTAGATCTATTTGTAATACAGTATTTGTGAAAATAATTTATGTTTGGTCATTATTTTATATAATCATTAATGTAAATATATTTAAAGTAACTATATAAATATTACTTTACAATATATTAAGAAATATATATATACTTGTATATTATATTTTTTTTCACACAGCAAGCTATTCAGAGAGAACTTTTCACCCGAAATAGAGATATTGCGTGTTGAGTAGAGAAACTCAACGTCACCTCTTCCTTACCAGAGCGGGTCTTTTAATATAATCACTTTTGCTAGTAGGAGTCGACGACACCAACACGTTTTGGCCAGACGACCATGCGCCATAATAGTATATTTAGTCTTAATATAAGATTCAAACTTACGACAAATACAATTATTTCTACATACTATGTCACAACGATGTCAATAACTTGTGAATTTCAATGTAAACTGACTTGACTAATCTTACTAATGCTTTGAATAAATAGACAATTAATATTATTCTAAGAAAAGGTCAGCAAAACACCAAACAGATGGCTTTGATTCTATGATCAAATACCAATCATGTCATGTAAAATACAATTCTACAGGGAAATTATACTCCACATTAATTCTTGTGTCTCGTCGGCCCCTTTGATGGACAAGTGTGGATGATTTATTTAAAGCAAATTTAGCTGATGTTGACTTATGAGACTATTGTATGAAAATGGAAGTAGTTTTTAGCTAAAAACTTAGACCTGAAAACGATATAATATTTTCAAAAAATGAACCAGATACCAATCAATAAGATAAGATCTATCAATACAGAAGAATAAGATAAGTCGATCAGAATTACGAGAAAATACTTTTTGTGAATAGTCACGTAAAATATTCTAGCTTCATGCTTTTTCTTAGTCAGAAAGAACCTAATGTGTCAGGGCACATCTCACTCCATGAATCCAAGACATTGTGTTGAGTGAGACTCAACACTTTAGCAGATTAATCTTTGTACCAGAGTATGAAAAGAGATATGAAATAAATAAAATACAATCATTCTTTCTAACAAGATAGAAGGAATAGAATGAAAATTTATAGCGAATTTGCGCTTTGCTTTGTAGACAAATTACTTGAAGTATCATCGTCGCAATATTTTCAAAAGTCAAGCGACAAAGATTTACTATTTATATTTAATCACTACATTTATTATTACTACTATTTACTATCATCGGTCGGAATAAAATGGAATATAATAAGTTATGTAAAAGTATTAATATAGGTTTTTTAATATTATTTAATAGAAATAACAAGAAAAGAACGGAGTTACAAGCTAACCTTGTTATAAGTTTATCATACTTCAAAGTAACATTGCCTATACTATGTTCAAAACACTAAGCAATAATTGACGCTATATCATAACACATGTGCGTGTGACTGCACACGCGATGGCAGAGCGTTCGGTTATAATTAAATGTAAAAATAATTTTTATAAATTTTTCTTTTTATATTATTGTCGATACTTTACGGACATGTGATCCGTACCTATTATTTAAATATTATATTTCATGAAATGAGATTTTTTTTCTAACAATTTCTGTACTTACAATTTCCCGTTATCATATTCATAAATGTCGCAAATTAGTTATTTTTTCCCTTAGTTACTCATACAGACATAGTTTTATTCATTTATCACGTACTGCCTACATTGTTCAAAAATGATGAAAAATGTGACTTGCCACATACAAAAAAACACAAACAACAAGTGATACTCAGCATGAAATAAAATTGGGTCGTGCATTTAAAAATGATTTATTACAATATAATTTCTTATGCTAAATTGTTCTTAAAATCCCTCGTGACATTTGTCACTCGAGTAATTAAGAGAAGAGCGGCGTTACAACAAAGAAAGTAAATTGATGATACGCTCTTTCATTTGTCAAATGGAAGTGTGAAATGGCGATTAGTGAACCAGTACGTTGAATAATTGGTGAGTGATAAGACAGCTTTTATTATATATTTTTTATATATTTTCTGGAGCTATTTGATTTGAATTGAATTAAATTTTCAGATAATTTTGTATTCAGGTTACTTCGTCTAAAATCTTTTATTAAAACAATTATCTTAAATACAATTTGTATTCTTGTATTGAAGCAGCTAAATTTGCATTTCAGTCTATTTTTACTAGCTTCACTTGTATCTATCAATCTACTCGTATGTAAGGAAACCTTTTATTATTTATTAGTATATTTTTATCTATAAATATTGCTTATATTTGTTTGTATGTATCTGTTCTATTTTCTCATACCCATAGAATGATTAGAAGAACTCTCTATTAGAGATAAGTTCACCATTGCCAGCAACATTTTAATTTAATTTTGCATTATTTATTACAAAGTGCAATAAAGAATATATAGAATAAATAATTAACCTCCGCATCCCCTTCAAAAAAGGAAAGATTTGTGAAAATAAACACAAACCAATTTATTCGGCACCTTAGATTTGAATACAGGATATACAGGATACACAAGCATGAAACTAAAATTGATACTTTATTTTTTCTCACCTAGTAAGAACATAGTGGCAAAACTCCCCGTTCTTCCCTTTCTACTCGAATTTGAGACATTGCATATTAACTAACAGAACTGATCTCAAATTGACTAAGATCCTTCACGTCACTTAAAAGATAATACAAATGAAATGAAGAATTTATTAATAAATTTACTTTTGTGAGTAATAAATGAATATTGTATTAAGAATAACATATCGCACTTGATGCTAAATCGAGATTTATGATCATTGATGTATGGAGTGCCATCAATGACAGAAACGATAGGTCGTAAAATTGTTATAAGCATCTCATTGGCGCCACGTGTAAGTACCTTGCTAATTCCACTCCTTTTGACTGCGCAGGATGACTGTGGGAGGTATCTGAAACAATAATATTACAATATTAATATTTATAATTTTTGGCCTAATTTTTTCTTTTTGTTTTTCATGTTACTGGTTTGTAGGTATACTAACAAAATAAATATGGCTTACAATTTCAGTACTGAAGTATTTATTCACAGTAATTCATTTTATAGTTATTTCTATATTAGTAAAAAATGTTAATTCATTATGATATTCTGAGATTCATATTTATATTCTAAAATTTATCTTTATATTAGTCTGCTATTACTAGGTCAGTGGGGCAGCCTCTGTCTGTAAAAGTGATGGTTGTTTGTCAGATCCTCACTCAAGGAAATAATTATATTCATTTATTTTTATTTCTTTGCTTTGATAAGACCAAGCGTGGCGTTTTGGTCTGCCAGTCAACACACAATGTTACGGATTCAGGCGGAAATTGGAATGAGATCTTAACGATATTTCTCTCTGGCTACATTCTCTATGGTAAAAGCGTAAAACTGATACTCCTTTTCCTCCTCCTTATATGTTCATAATTTACAAAAATAAAATAATATAATAAAACCGGTAATACGTGACCGACACCAAATAAATCATGTTCACAAATACTTTAATTGTAAGAACATTGTGTTACAGTTTCCTAGCAGCACAGTTTAATCCAGCTTATGGACTTAATTGGATAAACTGACGTGTGAAACGTTTGTAAAATTTATTATTGTATTGTTACTAACATAATCTGTTAACTCGAGACGTGACCGAAACATAGATCTAGATACAAAGAAAACCGCGTTTGGTGTCAGACTGCTATTTATTAGCACTGTTTCAATAAATTATAGATGATTCAATAAGCTACGGTTCGCTTTATATGATAATTGAGGGTTCAAATACAGTACACAAATTATGAAGAAATAATAGATATTTTCTCAATTTGATTTAGTTCAGTGTTCAGGTTAAAATAAGGAAAAATCATACAATGTCAATATTTAATATTAATATCATAATTTACAATGCAAATCTTAAAAAAATACAACTTCCACCCACCACGCATAATCAATCTCAAATCCCACCTTGCAAAGTCACACCCACAATGCAACAGCCAATCCAAGAACTTGGATTGTCATTTATATATAATTAATACATACATGAATAAAATAGACTTATAATTTTAATTACTTCCTCTACGTATTATAGTTACATTAACTCTCAATATAGTACTCCGGCGGTCCATATATCGTTTTAAATGATAAATTAAACTTACATAACTGACAAGTCCTACAAACAACGCAGCGGGACTCTCACTGCATTAATCTCTTTGAAATGAACTCTACATTCGATCATAAACATCACTGTAATGTAAAAATTGACGATTTTACTTATTTGCATTCCTTCTTGTAATTAAAACTCTATTCTATTCTATAGTAGTTAGAGTTGATATCTTGTAATACCAAGAAGTTGTTGTTGGTTTGATGTTTGAAATAATTTTACAGTGTATCAGGTACCATCCAGACGTGAAAAGTGCATTATAAATACTTACAGTAATTGCATTTAAGCGAACGTTAAGAGCAATACATGCGTAAATCTTTTGAAGAGTTAAAGCTAAGTCATGATTTCTCGTTTCATTTTATTTCGAACGGTAGCATTATTTAAGATGGTGATAGCGGATTTGATGTCTGAGATATGCAAATTTTATACTAATTAGTCAAAACGCTCTAGCTTGTAAAGCTGGGGAGTGCTGAGATATATGAAATGGTTGTGGGTTCGTTTTCTACTTGGAAAATTATTTTTTCATAGTGATAAAAAATCTGGTATCAATCCAGGCTATACTTATATGTATAGATATTTTGTTTTTTATTAAAAATATAAATAAAAGATGAAAATTAAAAAAAGATGATCAATATTTTTTATCGCACCTTCACGCTTTTTTCTGAATAACAGGATAGTTCGAGTTATCTCCTTTATCTACTTTCCACCCAAAATCAAGACATTCAGTGTTGAATGGCGGAACGTAGCCTTATATTTTGCCATGCCAGAGCTGGCAAACCAAAATAATTTCCAACAACTATCACAAACAACTATTCCAACCAGTATTCAAATTAAACTATTATCAATAACAATAATATATAAGATTAAAATCATTTTCTCAACTCATATTTATTATGTGCAAGCGAGCAGTGAAACGATAATGAGCTTGACACGTGAACTCTCTATTCTGCTTAAAATTTATCGCTTGTATTTGGCTACTGGAGGTATTTCATGAATTAATTATACACTTGGCATTTTAGTGTTATGAAACTATTAAACAGAACTGGTTAGTCACTTTTAAAGTGACTTTACACGTGATGGTTGTAGGTACGACCCCAATTTGGAGGAAGGTATAAAAATAAGGTAAATATAAGGTATATAATATAAAAATATTTTTATTTTGACGATCTTAGACTAAGTAAAGCGTGATGTTAGGTTAAGCTCCACAGCTTAGACTAAATTAATACTAGGTCTTCTCCCTAAAGACAAAGATCTTCTAAATGCACGTTGTGCTTAAAATACATTTAATAATAATAACGTACTACTGATTCGATTATAATTAAACTGATTACTAAACATATTTTATGTGGTCTTTACAATTATAATACATAATTATAATTATGTATATATCTCTTAATTTCTATGACATAGCGTGCTGTGTGACGGAACTCAGGGCACGCTTCATATAATACCCTTGGAGAAACATCTATATTTATTTTATAAATATTCCCCTTAATGTAATTTGAACCTATGTTGATCGTCTTAAGAAAATACTTAATAACAACGGCCTTATAACATTCAACACCTTATAATTTAAATATTTCCACTCTAAAAATATATATTGGGAACTAAGTACTCGTATGAATATCATAAGATAGCTCATCTTATTATCTACTTTACATACGAAAAGCTCCAGCTACACAGTCCCACCCAATCGAAACTTCAAACTAGGACATTAGGGAACCTAATTATCATACCTCTATGCTTTAAAAGCCGCTATCGTTCTCAAATGATCACATATTTGAGCCTCAATTTGTTTGATCTACTGATTGAAGGTATCTTACTTTTGTATTTGAGAAAAATTTACCAGGACCCCGTGGGAACGAATCTACGGTCAATATTGGTTCATCTATTCATTCTTACCGACTGTAGGAGCTATTTCTATACCGTCAAACACCGTAACGTCTACCTTTTACACCTACGTGGAGTTTGTATTTAGGTTTGTGATTAGCCTGTCGCTTCGCCGATATATAATAGTAAATAATGCATTTTTGTGGGTCACTTTTATTGCTGGTTCGTCGTCATGGGTGGTTCGGGTGCCTCTCTCATTTTTATGACAATTCCCTTTTGGTTGCCGCGTTTGCGTTACAAATGATAGTCTTCGTATATTCTTTGTTGCTTTAAACTGTTTGGATGTACATAGTAGCGGTATCTATTTGATGTTTTTTAAAATATGTCCCCGGAATAGATAGGTCGGTTTTGGAAAGTTCCGGCCAAAAGGTGTCGTGTTTGCCAGCTGTTTCGGGTTAAGATTTTCTTCTAAGTTTTTCTATTATTATTTTTAACATATGTTATTGACACACTAAGGAAATTGAATAAGAAAAATCAGGCATTTTTAGAAAATGTATTATTTATTTTTTTAACGCAGCTGTATTCGAACTGGCGACTCTTGGAATCTGACCATGGCTCTGACAGGTAAGCAATGCGTTCTCTCTACAATCCAATATATGTCAATTCATATTGTCTCAAATTGTCTCTTCTCTTTTAAAAATATTACTGTTGTAATATTTGAACCACTATTTCTTGAATTACACGGTCATGTCAGCTATACAGCTGAAAACACCACAAGACCGTGTAATTGCCGTGCTTAAAGTATTTTAAGCACTCTACCTTTTATTTTAGATTTGGCATAACCAATTATTTTAATGTACTATTTCCCACTTTACAAATATATTAAAAGTCATAATATAAAATAAAATACCGATTTTGAACCCGTACCGATAATAAAGCTTTACTTAAACAGCTTGACACATCGTTACATTTCTAAACGGTTAAGACAATGTTAATTGCAATCCCTTCACCGCTTTCGGATTCGAATTCAGTACATTGCGTGTTGAGAGGCGGAAAAAAACCCTGCACTTTGTCTTAGTAGAGTCAGAAATGAAAATAATTTAAATATCATCATTTTCTGAGGGAGATTCAAACCCATAACCATCACGTTTACAGTCCGTATTAAAAAAATAACATATTATAGACAAAAATCTTCCCATGCCTTACATTTATAATTGTATATAAAAAATTTTAACTTTCATACATTCTTGTTAATAGAAATCCACAATCGATACAATATAGATTTCGAATCGCCTCGATAATCAAATTAAACCCCTTATGATGCGGACGTTGTAAAGCGTTCGCGGCTAATTACCGACTTCACGCTATGGAAATAATTATGTGAGTTCTCAGACTATAAGCTTAGAAGAGTATGATTGGGTAAATATTATTTTGGTAACAATGATGCCATCGTGTTGTAGTGGAACAGTGTCAACTGAATGCAATGGCTGTGGGTTCGATCCCCACTCTGGGGCAAAATTGTATTAAACTATTTTTATTTTTTTGCAAGACAAATTGTGGCGTTGCAGAATCCAACTTCGCGATGTTGTGATGATGAATTGTGAAGTGTAGAAAGAAGTGTTTTATATATTTTATACTTGGTTCTATTTCACTTTAAGTGAGAGACTTGTTAGACAATGGTCTTAGCTATATAAGATATGATAATTATGTACGTGACGTAAAACATTGAAATGAACCACACAAGATGGTTAAGTTCAAATTATTTACTGGTATACGAAAATTGTTCCGATTTTCACCGTATCCAACTTTACTTTTATACTCAATTTAAAAACAATTGAAAGTCGAACTATCAAGTGTATTTTTTTTATATTTAGAATGTTATTGTTTTTGTGTGAAAAAAGTTTCACTCTGAAATTTGACACCATGCTGGTTTTGTTTTAAATCAAAATTATAAAATTCAAAGTACGTTAAAACGGCAATTTCATAATTAAACTTTTGGTATTAATTTATAGTACAGATTTCAATAAAGAACCATTGCTTATATAAAATATAAAAAAAACAATAATGGTGAATTTAACAGTTTAACCCACAAAACCCACCTTTTTGTATCACATAATACAAAATCTTACTCATTGTAAAAGAAAAATAAATAATGATCTAATCTATTTATTTTTACGACTATAAATTACACGAAAAATGTATGTAAATCGGTTTAGAGGGCAATTAGGTAATTTTTTGTGTCGGACAAGCGGCGCTTGCAGGTTTTATAGGCCGATTTGCTTCGTATCGATTACGTTTTTATTAGCAATTGATAGGATAGAAGGATATTTTCAATCCTTCTTAGAATTCTGGTGGTATATTAGTTACGTGTACAGTTAACTCATTTAAAAACGATAGAAATATGACTTTGTTAAGGCTCTCAGTGGAAATTCGCACGATTTGAGTTTATAAGCTCAATTTTCACTGAGTGGCAAGGTTAACTTTAAAATATAGAGTACTTCAAATATTATAATTACCCGAGTGGGAGTCGAATCGATAACCAATCGTGCCAATCGTAACCAACAGTTTTTTTATTATATTCAAATGTCGATTTAAATATAAGTAAAATAAATATGACATTTGCGAAATATTGGGCTGTCTGAGGCCTTAATATTTTTTTTTGCCACGAACCAAACAAATCTTCTGTAAAATCTTATGTAATATACATTCATTACATTAAAGACCAATCTCAGAAATTAAGAAAATCGCAAAACCACTCCTAAAAACGGTTAATAATTTAAGTTGTTAGCATTTATTAATGAATTATAGGTATCGTATAATTACAACAGCGCTATACGTTTCTAATACTGCGCTTTGCGTTTGAATATTAATTTAGATCTTGATTTCTTACTAATTATACAAGGTATTTGACACAAGTTATACATTTTGGTTGTAACTTGCTAGTGGTTTGTAACTGGTTTAATGGTTTGCAACTGCAGGCAGAACTTAATGTCAATACACTCCGTTCTTCACTTTCCGCCCCAATTCAAGACATCGTGTAGTGGAGAAATTAATATAATTAATGTAGGTCAATGTTAAATAATTCGTCGTGCATAGGCGTTAAATTCCAATTTGATAATTAAATACATATTTCTCAAAAGCACCGTCTTCTAAGATCAAGCTCGGTATTATATTTGTAAGTTTTGAGCACACCAATATACACGAATGAACACGAAAATACTTTATTTACAAGAGCGATTGTACTTTTTATTTTTTTTTGTTTTATTGACTATTATATAAAAAAAATATTTCATCAATGGGAACGTCATCGAAAATACCTATTAATAAACATTTTAGAAAACGTACAAAAATTTGACCGCAGCGGTATTCTAACATGCAACTTTATACATTTATACGTTATCACATTTTTAAAATAGCCAATAAATAAACAATACGTCTAGTTTTCTTAATGCATACACCTCATTTTATTAGCATTTTGATCGAAAAATCAGAAATTAAATTAACGAGAATATATGTACAAATGAATACAAATTAAGAATCGAATCTACTACCATTCGTTTAGGCAAGCTGTTCCAACCATAATCATTTACATACCATTAAGACAAACATATTTTTATATATTTGTATATTTTACTTGTTAGCTTCCGTCTTAGTTAAGGATTATGTAGCTATCAAGTTTACCGTGTTCGAGACTTAATAGATAAAGTGCCAATTTAGAAGAGTATAAAGTCATTTTAATTAAATTTTAAATTGACTTTTAGATAAGAGTCCAGCTATATTAATATATAAATAAGTTATTTTTAGTTGTACTAAATAGACGAATGCAATTTATTGATTATTTTAAAAAGAGTATATTAGTTATAGCTTACATAGTCAGAGAGAGCTTATTGTCAAGTCACTTTGTTCTCCGTATTCAGATCGAAATTTTGTGTCTTGACACTAGGTTCTTTCGACCTTCGATCAGATAAGCATTTTTATTATAACATATTATATTTCAACAAATATTCTCCACTGAGATTCGAACCTATTTCCTGCGCAGAAAACTATTAGTATAACATATAGCTTTAATATCAACGTTGTTTTATTATTTTCAATTTGATAACATCAAAGAAAATTGTAGGACAGTAATTATGGTAGTAATTTATCGCTTATCCTCGTCGTATCACGACAAATAATTAACATACAATCAGTGTTTAGCATTAGAATTAGCTTTACAACATATTTGTAAGAAGTTTGAGGTTTCAACGATTTATTGCTTTTAAAGTTTGAAATTAACATTAGTTATTGTTTTTAACATTTTAAAGTGTTATTTACACACTTAGGATATTGAAAAACATGTTTAGGAAACGTATAAAAATTTGAACGCAGCGGGATTCGAACCCGCGCCACTTGTTGACTAGTTTTGATTAATACTTATATTATTCAAATTATTAATGTTTACAATTCTTTCTTTTGATTAATTCTCATTATATCAATATTTCTTTACATGTGAGGCGGTTAGTCTAGTATAGATAATCTGTGTGGGGTCTACACGTTTGTGTATACTAGTTTAATCTAGTTCTGATCCGATCTTCTTGTTACACGTGTTCAGTGCGCGCGCAGGCATACAGTTAACTCAATAATTGGTTTAATATAGACAAAATTAATATATAGATGTACGCCAAATATGAATTAACTGGCCATTATCATTTTCTCTTAAGGTGCGGCAGAATCTAACGCTGTATTTTGCCTTACCAAATTATGAGAAGGAAAATTTGTAATATATATTTTAATTCAATCTCTATACAAAAAAAATATTTAAGGAAAAAGTAATATAATAGATAAAAAAACTTGCTTCGGCTACAAATATGAAAAATGGATGTAATGTATATTTTATAGTAAGTAGACGTCGAATGAATTTTGCGTGACGGGGCCGGTTAAGGCGGGTTACGGGCTCAAGCAAAATTAAATTAAAGTCCTTAATTTTTTTACAAACTTAAAGTTTTTAAGAGAGGTAGGTAGCAGACGTTCGCTTAAAACAAATTCCGCGTATATGTTGGTTTAAGGAAATATATAATATTCGTGGTCTTTTTTATCTTTATTACTGCCCTAATGTAATAAAACGAATCGAAACGAAATGTAAGGGCCTCTAATACACACAACAATTTTATTTAATAAATCAACATTCATCCAAGTGGAATTTAAAGCAGCAACCATCGTATTCAACCAAACCTTTAAAAAATATCAGCTTAGCCTTTCAACTGTACCAAGTCTCTGTTATAATTTTATAACATTACGTTCTAAAGAAACATGCAACTGTAGACTTGTATTACTATTCTTTATGGAGTTAGTTCCCATGACTCACTCAGGGTATTATGTTTAAGACCTTCTAACTTACAATATGTACTTAGGGTTTTGTAACTTCACGAGAGAAAGCATTTTGTGAAATATGCAGCATAAAACTGATTAATGTGACTCAAAGTAGAAATTATTTGGTTTCAAACTTTATTTCTATGTATTGTTTTAGAAATTTTGTATGTAAAAAAAGTTTATATTTGAATTATTTACATTTCTCCGCTCTAGTGATAAGACAAAGCGCGGCGTTGAGCTCCGCCATCCATCGCGAAATATCTCGGATTCGGGTGAAAAGTGGGGAACGGGGAGTTTCGACACTACGTTCAGCTATGCGGGAAAAATGATGTGATGCTAAATTAGATTATCATCTCGTACAGAAGAACAAATCCATTTTAAAAAAACATTAAATTTGAAACGTTATGAATTTTAAACTTATTTTAAATTGTGTGTTCATCTTAATTTTGAAAGGGAACCCTAAATAGTTTCACAATCAAAAGTATCGTAAACATCGTCCGTCTGCTAGCCTCAAACTTATAAATAAATTTGGTTGTGAAGGTCCCGTTAAAATTGAGTCAGCCATTTCTAAGATTAGATTTGTCTAGACAAAAGATAGACAGCCAGACAAAAATGTTAAAATTACAAAAACAATGTGATTTTCGACAAAAACGAATATTTCACTTTTTATATTCGACACTATACGAAAGCGACCAGATACACAATTTTAAAAATTAAATACCTTTTGTTTTTTTCATATGGATTCATGCATAACTATTTTATATTACTAGTTAATTAACTAGTTTTATGTAGTTGCTTAGGCATAAAAAGTCGTACAGTGGGTTCACAAATGTAAACAATGTAAAACAATAATTAAACATATTTAAATAAAATTACATCACAGGTCATATGACAGCTCTTAGTATAGTATTAAATTATTATCACATTTCCGGTCCGATAAAAGAAGGCGGCGTTGAGGTGCGAATTTGGGCGGAAAGTGGAGGGCTGAGTGTAGTGGCGACAGTTATAAGTTACTACACTAGATTCTCTATACCTACAGTTTTATATGCAGTGGAAAATATATAACATTATAATAATTGTAATAAAAACGATTATAATTCCTATGATTTCCCCTTGAAATATCTTAGTTGAAAATGATTTATATGAAAATTTGTTCCTAAATCAAAGTTTCTCCATTTAATGGGTTATTGTTATTGTCTTAGTTATTACGCTTTCTACGTCGACTTGTCGACTTTAGTAATAGAATAAATACATGTCGCTTTTGACTACTGGTATTATGGCCTTAAAAACAGTTACGTTACTATGTTATTTGACTCCAAATTGGTTAGATTAGTTTTGAAATTTGTATAAATGTTGGAAATATAGGTCGAGACTTCAAATCTGGTAGATCAGGTACAGTATTTTTAGTAAAGTACTTCGTCGTCGTTCGTTATATAGACAGAAAAGAATTATATTATCACCCTATATAGACAGAACAAATATTTTATTATATATAAAAATATTATAAAATTATTACAAAATCGTTACAACACTCTGGGTAAAATCTGGCATAAAGTAGTGGATGGAGAGAAATGGAGAAAGTTGTAAAATTTTTCGTGTAAAAAACACATATAATATCGTATACTTATTCTTGCCACAAATAATGTTACAAAGTAAAATATTTTTTTTCTATTGTACGTAACTTTTATTACTATTACAGTGTATTAGTTTTAAACCATTAAAAATATATAAAGCTTATTCGAAGCTTGATTTCCATTGACAGCAATAGAGTCCTTTAAACGCTGATGCCAGTTATCAATAGCAGCATGCATTATTTTTATGGGAAAATTCTTCACTGCCACTCTTAGGGCATGGCTTATTCTGGAAAACTGGCCATAAATCATAATCGAGTGGATTAATATAGTAGTTAGTTTTAACCAAGATTGGGTGGAACGAGCTTTACGACCCGGCGCCGAAGCATACTGAAAGGACCATTCTTGGTTATTGGACATGGTGTTGTTAAGGGGTAAACTACCTTCTCAAGAATGGTATCTTGATAAACTTCTGCCGATGTTTTGATGCCTTTTTCACAAAAATATCCATCTCATAGACCATCCATAGACCATCACTGAAGTCGAATATTACCCAGGTTGTACTCGGTTGACTAACTGGGAAGCTTGTTTAGAGTTTTCAGCATAAACACGGTATTTTTTTTAAATATTGCTCAATTGTAAAAACTTTCTCTGTGATATTTTCTGTGATCTGCCTTTTGCGTACCACTCAAATAGTTGTTTTGATTTTATCACCTTCTTCTTTAAATTATCAGAAAAAAAAATACCAGTTCGTATGGGCCGCTATATAGGCTGCAAAATCTAAGCCATCTTTTGAAATACGCGACATGGTTCTAAGTGCTATCTTCATCTCCCGAGCTAACATCTTTTGCTTTCGGATAGGATTTCTTCGAATTCTTTCCCTTTTGGACGGACCGATCTTTTTCTGTTTCATTGTACCTATCAATAGCCTGGTACACAAACATTTGACTAATACGGAGGATTTTTAAAATTGTGTTTAGCATCATATCTTTTATCTAATTTATCTAATAAAATTTCTTACTTTATCACAGCGACTCGGTTCTCTTTATTACCCCACACCATTAATATCATAAAATATTTCACGATATATTGGCGTGAAAGTAAAAAAATAATGAACTATCATATTTTTTATGTGATTTCAAATTCAAAAGTAACATATTTTTTATTTTTAATTATAACTGTGTTTCTGATCATAGCGCGGCTTTGAGTTCCACTGCTCAACTCGCAATATCTCGGATTTGGGTGGAAAGTGGTGAAGAGAGTGTCTTGACACTAGTTCCTCGATGATATACGCGCTAAAGGTGAATTTGTATAGAGTTTAAAAAAATGCTTTCAGATTTCGTTTCTCTAAATTATTTATATAGCCGCAGGTACTTTGAAATTTTAAGCTTTTCATCTTAAAGTTTCAAAGTACTTTTAAGATGAAACCTTTAAGTTTTAATGTACCTGCGACCACTTTTGAATAGACTTTATCAAGTACAGTTTAAATGCGATACAAAGTTTTACTATCTAGCTAAAATCACAGCAACCTACAACTGGGTGCTGAGTAAAATTAATATTTGCCTTATAACCCGCGTTTAGTTAGCGAAATACTGTCCTGTAAGCTTGCAGTGTATACTCGAATAATGTTCTATGGAAAATCAACTTTAAGAATGGATAGTAGAGTCGAAAATTATATTGTAAATTATTTATTTTCTTAGTTCATTACCAATATGACAAACAGGTTGATGCGTGACTGCGTCTCTGTTCTAACTCGCAGGTAAATAAACGTATTGTCTAAACTGTCGTGGGAAAGTTCTATAAGTTGACATCTAATTAGATTGATTTTTACATTACTATGCTAATGTTTTTACTCTTTTACTATTAGTTACTTATAATAATATGTGAAATAATTTTATTTTTAAGGTAATGTTATATACCTCGAACTTCGCTTTGAACAAGTCTCAAAATTATAGTCTGATGTACACACTTTAAGCACATTTTTTTTAGTACCTTCACCTAAAATAATTAGATTTTATATTGTTTGCACCTACCAATTATATAATAATAACAAAATAAAGGTGAATTTATATTTGAAAATGACATAACACAATGCTGTATATACATTAAAATAGAAATATATATAGTTTATTCATATTACCTATTATATGCACTTTGAAATCGCTATTTAACCTAAAAATGTTCATATTATTAGTCCTTTAGAAAGCCTGTCACTACCTAAATTACCTAAAAAACTGACCTAAAATGTTTATATTATTAGTCCTTTAAAAAACCTCATATAATTAGTCCTTTAGAAGGCCTGACACTCTAACTTGTAATTTTTTAGAAATGTGAACAGATGAGTCAAGGAATCAACCAATTACGTCCAAATGACAACTAAATAACGTTAACAAATATCCAGACATTTGATCCTTCGACCAACGCAAGTAATACACCAAAAACATGTAGTTTACCACAACCGTTGACGTAAATTAATAACATCTATTTAACCTAAGTGCTTACACCGTATCTAGTCATTATCTCACATTTACTAGCAATTTAGGCAAAAATATAAATTAGGTCTAGATATTCTGAGGCCATTTAACGTATAACAGATTAGTAGAATTATTAGGCAAGCTCAGACAAGTCATTTAGCTTAGATCAACGTTTCCATAAGATGTAATTTGAATGGAGTACAAAGTGACAGTTGTATTAATTCTATCCTATTATATATTATAATAAATTGCAAACAAATTACTGATATTGTATGTTAAATCCAGTGTTTCAGTGCTTAGCGTTTGTCCTATCGAGGCCGCTTATAAGTACGGCATAGAAAGTATTTACCTTGTGTAATAGCGTACAGTTAAATGGAAATGATTTATTATTAATTATACGATTGGTTGTTGGTTCAATTTCCATAGAAGTGAATATTTGAATAGTATTAGTAATTATATTTAAATTATTTTATTTTTCTTTTCTCCACGCTGGTTTGACAAACCGTGGAGTTGAGTTGCGCCACTCAAGATACAAAGTCTCGAATTTAGGTGGATAGCGGAGAACGGAATGTTTTGACACTAGGCTCTTTTCCTAAACTTCTGTGCGGAAAAGGCGTAAAGTTGGAAAAAACATATTAAACAAACATAATTGTGCTTAGTTAAAAGCTGATGTTATCAAAATCCTACAAATGATGTAAATGTAAAAATGGATGGATGGATGTTTGTTATTTTTTAAGTAAAAATAACTGAACGAATTTAGATGAAATTTTACGGTTACAGAATAACATAAAATCTATAATTTATAAAGATTTTGTGTAATTGGACCAAAAAATAATATACACTACTATCTCTCCGTTTGTTTATTCATGTTTACATGTCTGCAAAAGGGGAATCTGCCCTGCAGTTTGTGATGAAATTGAATATGGATAGTCTGAAGCTTGAAGAAGGACAGGACGTGAGCACAAGTGAAAATTGGTAAGCTGCTCTCTTTGAAAATGTAACAAATATTGCTTATTACCATAAAATTAAGATATCGGAATCTCAAAGCAATCAGACGCCAATCGCCTTAAATAATGAGCAAGAATTTATTAAACACACAAAATTTTACAAACACATCTATAGATTTTTATATAATATACATAATTATGTTATAATTTAAACAAAAATCTGATTTTAAGTTCCAAAAACGTTGAAGGCTAGTCAGATAAGGTAATTGTAGAGTATCGTATGTATAATATAAACAGTATCGGCTACTCCGGTGGTTTCTCAGAAGCGGAATTTTGGCTAACGATCGTCTGGTATGCTAAAGTATAAGGGACAAGGTCGTGTTACAATAAAATATTTTGCTTTAGATTATAATATATGCATTTTTTTTTTTTATTTTGGCGTCAGTATTTGCAAGGTAGTCACGCCGTTTTGATTATTTAAAAATAGTATGCGCTAAGTGGTTATAACGAAGAATATCTGGAACAAGTTTATATAACAAATATATATGTCACTGATGTAGAAAATAAAAGAACAGATTTAGCCCTATAGATTTCACGTGATAAAACGTAACGTACGCAAACGTACACAGTGGACTTATCAAAATCTACCTTTCTCAAATAACATAAAAAAAAACAATATAAAACAACGCTGGCAGCTTAGGTTAGGTTAGCTATAATAAAACAAGCCACAGGTGTAACTCAGCAAATAAATTGTATTGATTTCCATTATCTAAATCCTCAATGAAAGAAACCGGAAGCATTTGACTCCATCAGCCTTCTAGGAATATTGTGAGCGGTAATTTATTTGCCTGCTTTGTAATTAATCCTTCCCGCTGATACGGAGGCATGTCTGTGCGTTTTTAAATCAGGCTAGTCATTGAATGTGTTATATTTAGAAATTTAATTTCATATATGAGTTTAAAAGTATGCGACTGTAATATATATTTCGCCTACGTCAAAGACTGTAAGTTTCTTAAAAAAAAAGGATTTTATTTAGGCATTTATGTTTTACAACTTCACACTTTTGCGCGCATATTTGGGTAGTCAGAAAGAACTGAGAGTCAAGACACTCTGTTCTCCGGCTGAAGTGCTAACTGCGGCTTAATATCAATTATTTAACAAATTCAACTCAATATACCTTATTTAATTCCTATTATTTCCTCAATGTTCCGTGAACGAAAAAAAGACGAGAGACAGAAAAGGATTTTTTAATCTACAACTATTTTCCATATCTTTTTTTTCTCTCATTTTAGACAAAGGTATTGGTTCACTGGTTCTTTTTATCTAATCCGACTAACATATTTTTTAAATAAATATCTGTCACTTGAGTATAAAGGTATGGGGATTTGAATATAATTCCAATTTACATACAGTGTATACTTGAGTATCTGTGCCACTGGGCCTTGATGGATATATTTTTAATGTAATATATATTTTGACCTACAATCAACGAATATACTTAAACAAAGTTTTATTACCCACTAATAATATGGTTTCGCAAAGCTCCCATGCACTTTAGACCTGAGATACGATAAATACAATTAACCTAACCCCGCTACTTCCCTATAGGTAAGACTATAAGTTAGAGAACACGTCTAAATTACTGATAAGGTGCTGATAGTACGCCGGTTGCGAATGAACGGCTATCTTCCAACCGATCGTAACATTGCATGACCTGAGGTGAAAGTAAATTTAAGTTATTTATATTACCTATGATTACTTTTATGAATTTTGTTTATTTTTGGTTATTATTTATAATATGGTTTTAGGTGTGTCTCTTTGAAAATCTACATAATTATTTTACCGAGGAAATGGGATGATTGGTGGGAAAGTTAAAAAGCTTTTTGCCTAACATATAATTTTCTTTATTTTTGTTTACATTCATCAGATGACGATAGTTGATGTCCATCAATAAACGTTTAATTTCAACTTAAAATACATATAAAGTGCCATATCTTTAAGAAATGAATTGTAGCATAAATTAAATTATAATAAAATTTGACGTCATGGTTGCCACCACGATGACCACGATGATTTTAAATACAAATCACCACTCGGTAAAATGTTCATTTAAAAATACTTTTGACATCCGGTCTGGTTGGGCAAAACGCGGTGTTAAGTTGCAACAGTGTATTTTTTACAAATAAGTAATCTAAGAACTAAGCGACTTAAAACTAAGTTCTATCTGTGACAACAAAAAAAAATATTATAATCTAAGCTAACAGCCCTACTAACCGATGAAAGTGATAGATCAAGCTGATATCCGTCTCCTCAACCAAAGGTCAAATGGAACTCTCAACAGGAATGCACGTGGGCGTCATACATAGTTAGTTTCATTTGACTTTTCGCGTCATTAAGTGTTTGTATACACTCAATGGATACTTCGTCGAATACACGATAAATGGTCATTCATTCTGGACTTATGGGAAAAAATTATCGTTTTGTTTGTCGATTCTTACAATATTACTTGAAAATATTAAACTAGTTATAGAATAATCGACCTTAGTTTTTGGGCATAAGTGTCATTTTCTTTCATTACATTTTTGTTGATAAAATCTTGCGGTCGACTGTTTATTTGATACTATTGTACTGCATTCTAAAGACGGATTTCGACTTGAATTGTTCTGTTAAACGCTGTTTTTATGAAAGTGGCGACGGTGATATTTGTTTTTTTTATATGACGATAAAGATGTCGAAATTGCATTTTTTCTAAGAAGCTTTCTTTGGGGTCATATTATTGTTTAAAGTGAAGCTTTACTTGTGGAGCACATTAAGGGATAGATTAAATAGGTAATAAGAAAATCTAAGAAAGAAAATATATTAGGATCTTCCGTTTTCACGATCCCCGGACTGGGTATCGAACCCACAAACATCGCGTATACAGTTAGACACTGTCACTCAATATCGCAATTTTACACATTTCATATGAAACTATTTCAACCGGATTCATCGCCCAATTTTATTATTCGAATATATATTAGAAAACACTCTACAGTAGTTTGTGGTAACACATAGACTACCTAAACCTACGCGATTAATAAGTTTAAATTACTTTGATTTAAAAATAAATTTGACATGTCACGTACTATTTTAATAAATTTCTGTTTTTTACTAGTAATATTTCAATAGTCTCGGTCATGTTTATTCACACACATATATGATAAAACTTATCGCAAAATACAAGAGACGGATACCAACAATATAATTCTTTATATACTCTAACATACCACTTCATATCAATTGAAGTATTCTTTGGGGCGCCAACATTTAACAGCAAATTGCTCAAAGCTCACAAGTACTTCAAACAATCAAAGAAACATGTAAGTCGTATACTAAGTCTTAAACACCTTGAAACAGGGGTGAACAAACCGGAGGCCGCTTCATAATTTTGTGCGGCCTCCCCAGCTTTTATTTATATTACACATATTCCCCGCTTATATATTAATTTCTACTAAAATAATGATCAAATTAATATGAATGTGTTTTTTATTCTTCTCTTAAATTTTGCATGATATCATTTCTTTTTCTTCTTGTTTTTGTAATGTATTTTTTACGATATAAACATAATTTTAAATACGATTAAGAAGTCTACCAAGAAAATTCAAAATTGGCCCAAAAGGGCCTGTTGCCAAAACAGGTTGCTCAGCTCTGGCTTAAATATTGACGCTATAAGCCTTAGTTTAGCCTTATGTTATACTTTAAATACTAAGATGAAGCGAAAATTAAGCCACTTAACATGAATTTGGTCAGTAGTTGGAGAACGTATTGTCGACAATCATGACGACGACTATGTCATCTAATTTTCCTCATAATTGAATAACTTTCATATTATTCTAGCTTAAAATATTTTTTAATCATACAACAAACTCATCGATTGCTTTTTTATAATATAAATTTGGTAACTTTAGTAAATATTTATAGTTTGCTTTTTTTTGTCTTTCTTTATTATATATTTAACTCGAGGAGTTTTTGGTAATCCATTTCTGCTCTTTTCTGCTGCTTAAGATGACGGCGAGCACACACGGTCGCATCTACGTCAAAGTAAACATGTACATGATGAGTATTTAGGAGGACTGAAAGAGCCCTCCCTAGAAGTCTAATACTTGATTTTTAATTCAAATAGTATTTCGTATGGAAGTATCCTTCCAGGCATCATATCCGGTGGATGTCATTGTCTTCATGCGGTGCAGTTTCTTAGTAAAAAAAAACCTCGTCTCTATGAAAGATTTGTAGAGATCCATTTTTAAGTTGTATTCAACTATATCGATAACAGAAGATTCGTTTGCCCGATCAATGAACCTGCAGGTTGCGTCTGCCTCGGCGTCCGTGTAGTAAATACATTCGACCGTGTGCCTGGTGATTGCAACGACAGCATGGTATATACTGTCGCAGTGCGTGAGTTTTCTCCCGCTCCGGACCCTCTGTGTACGAGGTTTGCTTGTTCGCTTGCATATGAACCAGATAAAGCATATTTGGGGAGTCTGGTACTATTGATGCACCCGTGAATCTCGATCTTTCCAGAATTCCATGGCTTAGAATATGCCGCCGTAAACCTTGTTTAGAGCGTATGTCACGTCCAGTGGACACTTATATGTTCTTCAGAGCTATTGACAGATGGACGTCACGAGATTTAGGCAATACAATCATAAGAGGTTAAGCCTATCTATGAATGGCAGTGTTCTCTAGTCAGGGTGCCATTACATGTAACGTTTATATATAACGTTTGGTTGGCCAAATTAAGTTCAAATGATGTAAATTAATTATTAATTAAGCTATTTTGTTATGTAACCTAACCAGATAACTCATGTATTGGGCTTAAGACTATAAAGTTAACAAGATTGTAATTTACCTTTTTAAATGTAAAAAAAAATAAATGAAAACTGATCTTAAATATTATTACGAAAAAACTCTATGCATCGAATGCATATGAACAATCCTGCAATCATCAAATCTATATAAACTAAGTGTTGGTACACAAAGGCCGACTCAACGACAGTTGTCCAATTACTTCCAGCAATGCAACTATACCCGATTGTAAGATATTTGCGATTGCGATCAGCGGTGAGATTTTATAGGCTTGTTCTGTGATACAGCAATGATTAAAGATATTATCGGCATTCGATACTTATATTAAAATGTTAAAATTGAAGTTGATAGCGTACGTCACTAAATTGGTAAATTATCTCGTCTTAATTACTGAAGATTCAAGATTTGGAACAATAATGTTTTTTTTATATTACTTAA
The DNA here is from genome assembly GCA_038994665.1 of Podotricha telesiphe. NCBI lineage: Eukaryota > Metazoa > Arthropoda > Insecta > Lepidoptera > Nymphalidae > Podotricha > Podotricha telesiphe. The sequence goes on along the minus strand of JAOYRR010000321.1, from coordinate 108,729 downwards.
GTAGGTACTTTATAGAGTTGTGGATACAATTATGGATAGGTATAGGCCACCTGGGAAAGGCTTTTACCCAAAAGTAGTACAAACAAACAACTTAAATAATTATAATTAAAATCATTTAAGACAAATAATGATAAAATAAATAAAAGTGAAATAAATAACAATTAAAATAAGTAATAATTAAAATTGGCATGGAATGTGTTAAGCTTAATAAAACAAATTAATTAATATTGTTTATATGTACTACATGAATTTATTTATCACTATAATGTGTACAGAATTAAATAAAATTTTCTTATTTTTATTCATTTATTTCATAGACGACTTTTTAGTTTTAGAGACATTGTGTGGTGGGGATAGTTAAAACCTGGACTGCACGTTTATCAAAGCGATATACAAGAAGCTGTTAATACAAATAAACAGTTCAGCGTATTCTGTAATATCAGAGAAGGTAGTGCAAGGTATACTTACATATAAGATATATAAAATCAGTACAATGCTGGCATGTAGGTTACGAAACAGTCCTGTTGTTTAATTGCATCACATTTCAAAATGAGTTTTTTGTATTTCAAACTCCTTTAATTGTGAAAATGATCATATTTGTAATATTTAATCTATATATTTTACCTTTACTGATGACATATGCCGTAGGTTTTGAACTTCAAGTTCGTTGATATATGCATTAAATAAGACTTGAAAACCGTGCAAAAGGCGCAGGTTTAAAACCCGCATCGTTCAAATTTCTATACATTTTTTAAATATGTCTTTTTCAATTTTCTAAATGTACACTTGTTAAAAATTTGCATTAAATTTTCAATTTTATTTATTATGCATCAAATGTATCTATTTCAAATTGTAAATTGTTTCTATAGAGACCGTCATGGCGCTGTGTGGTATAGAGGCCTGTAAACGTGATGGTTGTGGATCGATTCCCACTTGGAGTAATGATTATATGTAAATTATTTTCATTTTTTAGCCCTGGTGCTAAGACAAAACGGCGTTGAGTTCCGTCACTTGAAGGCAGTCATGAACACAGGTGGAAGGTGGAGAACGGAGTGTCTTAACACGAAGTTATCTTTAACTAGCATGCGCAAAAAGCGTGAAGTTGGCAACAAAATTTTTTTCCCTTCAAATTCATTTTCTTGATTTATAAATTTATCTGTTTTAATCATATTTATATTTTCTGAAGAATTTTGTATCCAAAGGATGAAATTGATGTGCAAAACTAATATGAAGTTCTAAAAAAACCTAGACTATTTTTTTAACAAAATTTAATATACAAAGGACTTATATCAGAGCAACACTTGAGATTCCATTGTAAAAATTAATGTTAATTGTTTATTTGTATGTACATTTATCACTTGCGACGTATTAAGTGTTTTTCTCGACAAAGAATCACAATATTTGCCACTTGAACATTCCACTGGGCGATGTATCGAAAACACGCACAATGTTTCTTAGTGTGACTTTGTTTATTCTAATTTATAATTGTGTTATAAAAAAAAAAATTTTTCAAAATTCTCCTCTTGCGTCAATATGACTTTTATTTTACAATGCTATAGAAGCCCTCGTTGCGACGTGGGACAGCGTTTGACTGTAAGCACAATGGTTTTGGGTTGCGAACGATTTTATTTAAATTATTTTCATCACCCTGTAAGATAAAGTTACAAAATTAACCTTGAGTTTCGCGTAGAATGTAGTGTCTTCTATGCAGGAAAAGGCTTGAAGCTGATTTTACAAGTGTCATTTCCATATTTTCACAATTTTTCCAGAAACAGCCTTTCTGGCATAAGTTCAAATTATCTCCTTAATAATACCTACAGGTTGTCAAAACAATATAGATTGTCAAAACAACGTTAACTTGGCCTTATCTAGTTTAAAGAAATGCCTGCATTTTAATCTCCAAAGTCTCAAATTTAAGCATGAATTCGTTTATTGTGTTTATATTATTGTATTCATTATAATTTTGAGGAGATTTTTGAACGATAAATATGTCCAATGTTTCACAACCAATTATTATTAGAAAATGAAAATTGTTATTTTCAAGTGGAAAAAAAACTTGATAATAATTTTGTAACTTCATTACCCTAAAAACCGTAGCAATTTTCAAAAAAAATCCAAAACAATCTCTTCTGTATATCCGGACCCAGACGTTTATAAAATGTTAGGCAATACTAGTTCCCACATTGTTCTCACTAAGCTATCGTATATAAGTAAATAAAATCTCGAGTGTCATATGGCATGAGGAATAGCATCACTTTAAATTAATTGACTTATCTTTGACAGATTGAGAAACCAATTTGAATGTGAAAAATGCCACACATTGTGTCAAATACGCTTAAAAAGGATGCTATTAATGCATTTAGGACAGTATCTTTGAAACTAAGTGGTGTCATCTTCCATATACAGATGTCAACGGCTATTTACTTAATATGAAGCAAAATTGCAGCTGTTGTAAACATTTTATTGCGCAATAATTTATATTATAATAATATAGGAATGTGAGTAGACACTCAATTTTGTACTAATATTGCAAATCTGGGCTGGGACAACGCTAAGAATACTTTTTGTCCCGGCAAATAATGTCACCTCGTCAATAAGACAAGCTTATAGCATAGAGAAATCAGTGTTAGAATATTCGAATAATGGAGACTATATTAAATGCCAAAACTCAACGCCGCTTGCTGAACCAGGCAGCACATACGTTTGTTTGTGATATATTATAATAATATTATTTATTTGTCACCATCACTTTACAGAGAACAACAAAAAAGACACATGAACAGAAAATAAAAAGTACAGATGGCGGCCTTATTTTATTATTTGCCAGTATTATATTCCGCTCCACGTTTTTTCCGCATAGCGGGGTATTCAGAGAGAACCTAGTGTCAAGACACTCCGTTCTCCACTTTCCGTCCGAAATCGAGACATTGCGCGTTTTGTGGCGGAACTTAACGCCGCGTTGTGCCAAAGGTACCAGAGCGGAGCAATGACTAATTACCCCGAGTGGCCGCAAATTAATTAAATTATATTATATGCGTAAAATTTTAGTCAGCAAAGGAAGTCACGAGCAGAAGCAAGTAGTTAATATTTTAAGTAAAGACCAGCAGTTTTATCTATCATCTAAGTTTATGTTGCTTTTGGTTGCGGCCATTTGGTCGGTATTAGCATATTCACGAGCTCAAACTAACAAGCGCTGAGTGTGACAGACAGACGAGGTCTCGGCTCTGTTATGGTAATACTACAATTAAACATTTATTTCACTATATAATATATGACGATGAAGATGAAGTTGTAACAGATTCGAATGGTGTTTGAAGAAAAGATTTTTTTCATCTACACGCTTTTTCCCGAATAGCAGGGTAGTCAGAGAGAACTTAGTATCGAAACACTCCGTTCTCCAGTATTAAAGACTTATTTTTAAGTAGTATATATAACAGGGTCGTGTTTCGCTATTAATATAATCAAGACCAATTGTTTCAAGCAACAAAAAGTTGACAAATATGTAAGTTAATTTAGATCTTCAGTCTCGTAAAATACAAGAGAGGTGTGTTGATTAATTACTATTTCTTTTTTTACGTGATTAAATACTATTTTTTTTTATTCTATAGACAATAATAATATAAATTATAGAATATACCTAATCGTATAAATATCATAAGTTTGATGTTAGTTAGTTGTACATGCTCAAATGCAAAATTCAATAGAGAACATTAAATTTAACTATAAAGGAGCTGTTAATATGACGTTTATACAAATAGCCTGATTAATGACTATTTAACGACATATCTTGGCATTTATTTAAAATATATAAATAATAATCTTACAAAATGACATGATGTATCGATTATGATCGATTAATAAATAACAATTTGTGTCATTTACATTAAATTTAATGCCTAAAACAAATATTTATTTTGTATAAAAAAATCTCCCTGCATCCCTCTTAATTAGTTCCTTGGTGGCGTAATTTAACACTGTACTGTACCTCGTCTATGTTTATTACAATAATAAATAATTTATATATTTAAACGAATATATGAAAATAAATACATATTTCTGTCATAATAACATCTTAGTATAATGAACTTTCATTTAAAAAATCTTGTTAATATAATTTTACAAAGAATTTGTAATGGCTAAGTGTTTTTCAAAGTGTTTACATATAAAAACGAAAGTGACACAGCGACTGACAAGACGTGTCATCGTAAATTAGTGACGGTTAAAAAACTGTTTAAATATAGCGCAAATTTTTCCCTTGACAGCGTGTTGACAAAAGTGCACATTTCATTCTTGACAACTTTTTTTATTGTTTACACTGAATTTAAAAGAGTCGTGTTACTGTTGAAGGATCATCATAACGTCCAGACATTTGTTCATTCTGAAATGATTTAGGAAAAAATATTAACGCCAGTATCACGCAGTTCGTAAGCAATTCAATTTTAGAATAATTGAAGAACAATATTTTCAGCTTCACGCTTTTCTGCAGAGCATGGTATAGTAGTCCAAAGTAAGTAGCCGAATATAGAAGACATGGTTTTGCGGTCAGAGCAATTGGACGGTTTACAAGAGGCGTTAGTTCAAATCCCACTGTATTAATTTTTTATATGTTTATTAATAATAAATGTTTTATTATAAAACTTGCAGCGTTGGGCTACGCTACACAAAGCTCAATATTTTGTTGAATAATCTTGAGCTAAGTTATTGGTTATGGTGTAAAACATGGGAGACGCTTGATGATTTGTAAAACCAATACATATTTGCGTAAACCTTTTAAAAAATTTCTGCTTTATAATGGTGAGTGATGCATAAAAACCGTTGTGGACCATTGAAGATGACAATTCCAAGTAAAGTGGGAAAAGAATCATTTGTTTACATTTCAAAGTTATACTCAACAATGGGTGTTAGTGTCTGGGTGGCGCCTGTTGAATGTATACAATATTGAGATCGGTTTCTCGCAAACATAATAAAAGAAGGCCATTATTTTAGTTTTGTAAATTTTAACTGTTATTCACAGATAAAGAAAGACTAGACAAGTTATTAAATGTACTAATTTTAAAATTAAACACAATATGAATAAATATTAAGTATTGCGTAGTTGTAACGATATCTAAAGTTAAAAAAATCTTTCTTAGGCGTCTTTCTTTCCTAGCCTAAGTTTTTAATAATGGGTACTTAAAACTAGGGCTTATGTTAATATAAAAACGGTCATAGTAGCGCATTGGGACAGCGTCTGATTTTAATAGCGACTAGATGTCATTAATCAATAGGCAATTATATCGCCCTTTGTTATTTAGTTTTCATAAGTACGCGTAGTTTCTATAACACGTAATTAATTTACTAATCTATTATTCAAACATTAAAAGTAACAAAGACTGTTATGCAGTTTACACTGAGACTGATAACGCACATATTGCTAGTAGGAAGATGTTTGCGTCGGTGGTATATTTATTAAGATTGTGTAATTTTCTACCTATTCAGAATAAAAAATAAATTGTATTAGCACAGTCTTTTCTTATACCAGTTCTTGATTACGCTGGGTCATGTCATCTCGACTTAAAAGAGGAACCTTGGATTAAGAAAGTATGACCATGTCTCTGAATTTCGCAAAAATCTCAAGTGGCTCCCAATCCATCTTCGCAATAATAATCATTTTTAACAGTAAAGATGAGTATTTTTCTTGACTAATCTCCTTACGATCTTTAGTGTCTTGGGACCGATAGTTGCATAAAAATATTAAAAAACTAGCTGGGCCTGTGACTTCTAAAATAAAAGTAGCCTAAGTTACTTCTTATTACATCAGATATCTGCCACTCCTCCCCCCCATACGTAAGCTCCGTCAAAATCGATCCAGACGTCGGAACAAACAGACAGATACATTGTAAAAATGTTGTTTTGGTATATGTGCCGTATATTAATTTGCATAGATCATTCCACACATCACCATGTCCATATATATATATGGACATGGAAGCGGACAACCTTGTATTAAAATACTCACTTTTCTATTTTTCACTCAATTTCGTCTTATTTTTGTTGTATGACGAATTAATTGTTTAATTTTACCACAGTAGAGGGATCTTCTCGGGAGGGAATTGGGATATTATTTTATTTGCTAACTTAGATGACCCGGTGAGACAGACAAAAGTGAGGCGTTCGGTGTTTCTTTAGAAAACTATGCTGGAGTCCTTCATTTCTCATATCATAGGGTGAATAGTAGATAGTGTTTCGCAGTAAAAAAAAAACTAAATAAATAAAAGTAATAATATTTATTTTCGTCATCTAGTAAAAAACTTTAAACTTATTTATAAGAAACAAAATAAAAATGTATTTTATTTTGTGTTTGGCATTTACCCTTTTTTAATTAAAAAAACATCAAATAGACGAGTAGTATTTAGTGACGCTCACAATTTGTTAAATGCAGGTAAATCATATGCAATTATACTAATAATAGCTTCACGCTTTTTCCCGCATAGCGAGCAGAGGAAAATGTGATATTTAAAAATGAATAGTTTCATTTCAAAATGAGTAAAAATCACGAAAGTCAAAGATCGTATTAGTCAGAGAGAACCAACACACTCCGTTTTCTACTTTCCACCCGAAATCAAGCCATTGTGTATTGAGTGGCAGAACTAAACGCCGCGCTTTGTTTTAGGCACCAGATAATAGAAATGAACATTTTTTAAATGTCATCTTTCCCCCTTGTGGGAATTGGAATATATACAACGTGTAATCTTCGACAAAAAGGAAACAATAATATGTGCAATGAATCATAATTTCTGTGAATTTGGCAAACGCATTTATGTCACTTTGTGACAACGGTGCGTGTAAATTAGTCAAAATGTCAAATAACTCAATAACATCGTGGTGTGGCCTGCATGAACTTTGATAGTCCTGAGTGTAAGTTGCGAAACTAAATAAGCTTGCAGATAGCTTTTGTGTGTAATAAGGCTGTATTAAGTAAAAAGCGTAATAAGTATATATAGGAAGTGGAATAGCTGGTTTGGAACTTAAATTGAGATCCGATTCTCAATATTTTCTTAATAGTATTATTTATTGATAATTTTTAAGTTAAAATCAAAGACATCCATACTTTAAAATAATACAATATTTGAACCCTTTTTATAGTGCTCTGGAATAGTGCTGAGGTTACTCAATACATACATACTCATATGTAAATACTGTCTTTACAATTCGGCCAATCTGAATTAGTATCAGTGTCAGTATATCAAATAACAAATAGGAGTTAAAGAGCCATATTTCTATAAAATCTAGGCCACGAGCAATCTTAGCAACATTAATATCTATTTACAGTATACTAGTGTAGATCATGTATAGTTAGTTGCAAAGGGTTTTTCGATCTAAAGACTTTTTTCAGTTTCACGCTTTATCTGGAGTAGGCAGGAGAACCTAGTGTCATGACACTCCGCTTTCTGCCTCAATTTATTACATTGCCATTGGAAAATAATTTAAATGTTGCCACTCCCACGACTTGAGTCCACAGTCAGACGTTGTCCCTACGGTAGCATCGTTGTAAAGTCTCAAAATATATACACCAAATTAAGATCCATACATCAAAAATGTAAACACCAAAATATTTAAAGCCTAAATTGATATTTTACAGGATTGGCACGTTTTCAACTTTCCGTTCAAATATTGTATCTTGGATAGCGTATCCCATGAAAGATAAGTGTTTAAAATACATTGTACCAAGTGAAAACTGAACCTACAATCATCCCCTGCAGTCTTTTGTAAAGATATAGTTGATACTATATCCATAACATTATTTAAAAAAGTAGGGGCAGCGTCTAACTGGACACGCGATTGGTTGTGCGCGATCACACTCGGGGGAATGATTACATTGAAAATATTTGAATTACTCCGTTCTGGCCTATCTAAGACAAAGCGCAGTATTGAGTTCCATCACTCATCAAGCAGCGTCTCGATTTGGGAAACCAAAGAAAAACGGAGTGCGGAGAACTGAGTGTCTAGACTATCCTGCTATGCGGATAAAAGCGTGAAGCTGATTAAAATTATAATTTAACAAATCTAATTATAACTCGTACTTAATAAAATTAACACGCCTTTATAATTCAGCTATATCTATGAATGAAAGTAATATTGCAAAGCTATTGTGAACCACTTCTAGCCATCTGATTTGTATGAAATTTATAACAGTGTCCCGATCTGATGGCAATATTATATTTTCACAACATGAATATAATATCGTATCGTATGTAACGTAAAAATAATTTTAAGCGTACCGTTCTGTATTTTTAGCTAATTCATTATTTTTGTTCACTTAATCAGTTTAAACAAATTCATTCATTCAAATCAGTTTAAATTAAAAAAACTCTTTAAAAATGAAAACAAATTACAAGGCGTACCTAACTACAAATTACGTTTATATAAAGTTCCATTTATAATCACAAAGCCCCAGTTCTTATCACCTCATATTTATGTATTAATTGAAAGTTTCAGCACGTCCGTTTGTTGATTGGACGATAAATCAAATAAGTTATCAATTATTGCGCCTACAGCGATAGTTCCATTGGATTTATTAGCTATTACCGGTAAATCGACATAGTACCGTTGCATTGTGGAAATTGGGCGTGATATATATCTTAGTTAGTTTTGCTCTAAATTTGACATTGGTTTGTTTGTTATAAACGAGTAGATGTGATTATTATTTAAGATATTTTAATGTTATTATTTTGATATACTTTAACTATAAATTTCATATAAATATATATATATTTTAAACACAAGGAAATGCTATTTTAATTTTTGATTTACAGACAAATATAAGGATATATGTAATATACATTCTATTATTATTATAGTACTTGTTCCTTTTTTAACCATACAGTTTATGTTGTGGGTTTCATTCCACAGTTTAACGCTTATTGTTTTCTTTCCGTTGCCCCTATTTCTCAAAACTGTTACCAAAATTGCTTTCAAACTTACTTTATGATACATTGTTATCGAAATTTGTGGTTTCTACGATACTTATATTATTTTTGTATTAGTATTTTATTAAAGAATGTATAACAACTGAATTAAAAGCTTTTCTTCTTAATCATTATTACGTTTAAGGGAATTTGGAAGATGTATAAAATAAATAAATAAATGAAAGAATATTAAGTTATATTGATCTCGTCATCGTGACGAACTTAGATAACCAAATAGTAATAGTGTATAGTCCGACGGCTTGCAATGTTGAGCTCCACTTTTTACCGCAAAATGTCCGTATTTACATGGCAAATTTACAGCTTCACGCTGTCAGAGAGTCAGAGAGAACCTAGTGTTGAGACACTCCGTTCTTCACTTTTTGTCCGACTTTGACTTCTACTTCATTGCCTATTGAGGGGCGGAACTTAACGCCGTGGTTGGTCTAGTACCTAACTACCAGAGCGAATAAATTAAAAAATATAAATATTATCATTCCCCCGAGTGGGAATCGAACTCACAACCACCCGTTTACAGTCAGCCGCTGTCCCAATGCACCACTGCCAAATCCACAAAAAGCTGGATAAAAAAATATTTTAAGAGACTAAACCCTAAGCATTATTAAGGATGACAATATCGTTCTGTCGTTATCCAAATGGTGCACTCATTTTACCGCATTGTCTCCGAATCGTTAACACATGTCGGTCACTTTACAACAAGTATAAAAAGTCATTCAGATATACTAGGTAGCATTATTTCCTTTACTATCTAAAAACAAATAACTTATATATTTAAAACGAGCTGAATGTAACTTTTTTTTATTTTGATAATTGAAAACGGCTTGTGTCTGTTACAGTATGGCCGTGTGTTGTCAAATTCTAGTCTCAAGAGTTTTTGAATATTTTTAAGCACATACAAACAGGTAAAATTAAAATAAAATATTTAAAGAACTATCAAATAATAATTTAAAATTACTTTATTCTTAGAGCTCTTTCCTGCATAGCAGGGTAGTCGAGAGAACTTAACTAATACAATACGATCTCCACTTCACGCCTTACAACGAAACATTGCGTGTTGAGTGGCGGAAATCAACGCCACGCTTTTATTATCATTCACCAGAGCGCAGGAACAAAAATAATTTAAAGATAATAAATCTTCCGATGGGGATCGAACCCACAACCAATAGCGGTTACAATCAGACGCTGTGTCACTGCGCCACGATCATTATTTATTTGCACATCAATCTTAATTTTAGAATAGAATTGCGAAAAACTTAAAATTTGATAAATAATCTTCATCCGTCCAGAATAAATGTATTCGATGTTAACGTTTTCGTTAGAAAAAATTAAGTTATTATTACGAATTAGGCAAGGTATCAAAAGTGTATTTTCGATTGACATAGTAATAAGAGCACTATAACTCCGAATAAAGTCTAAAAAATAAATGTGTTTCTTTTTATCATTGTTTATTTGTAATAGAGGCATTGTGGCGCAATAGGACAGCATCTGACAGTAAACCCTATTGGTTGTGGGTTCGATTCCTACTCGGGGGAATAATTACATAAAAAAAAACCCGTCTTGTACCTAAAACGCAATGTCTCAATTTCTGGTGGTAAATGGAGAACGGAAAGTCCTGACATTATCTTATCACTAACTACCCCACTATGTGAAAAAAAAATGAAGCTGATATATTTATAATAATAACCTGTAGAATATAATTTATATTGTTTTATGATACTAAGTATCACTACTCTTTTTATTGATTATGTTGATTATGGATTATGTTTAAAATATAACGATGGTTTTAAATAATAAACTCACTTTAACAATTATTTACTCACTCTAACAATTATTTTACAAGTTTTTCGTATGTATTTCGTAGAGGAGGCAAAGAAAATAAAGAGCTAGGACACTCAGGTCTTTACTATTCGCCTGATTTCAAAACGAAACTTGTCATGAGGCAGAAGTCGGAACACTGCTGTTTTTTTTAGTTATAAGTAAGATTTATTTACGTCTGTGTTAATATCCTATTCACACAAAATTAAAAATGTAAGCTAATGTTATTGTGACGAAGTTAACATTCATATCAAACTTCAAGAAATTGCTGGTCTAAGTTTTTGTCTAAACACGTTGGGTGGCAACACAAAAGAATTTATATTGTAGTAACTTTTTTATAAATTGGCAAAATTTATGTTTGAATTCTTAAAACTGACAAATATCTGATCGAATATTTCAATTTAATTTATATTTCGACGACATTCGGCTATTGTTTCTCGAATTAAAGGAAAACGAAGGTATCTAACAATAAAATTAGTTTTATTTTACGTAAAATACTCGTGTGTTGACACGCCTTAGCCGCACAACAATCGATAAAACCCAAAATACTTCTACCTGAGAATGTTGCCAGATAGATAAATTATATTATATTATGCAATTTTAAGAGCTATACAAATATTTAAATTGGGTACCTTTGGTTGATTGGGAGGCTATTGTACGTAACTCGGCTTTCCACTTTCACAGTTTTTATTAGACACTGCTTGTAAGTTAGGAAAAACAATAGTTAGTTTAGAGTAAGTAATAATTATATTTATAATAAATAGTATAAAACTATACATACAATTCAAGTGGTATCCAATACTTTACTTTCTTGTAAAATTATGAATTTGCTTAAAAGAAGGAATTTAAACCTATATTTATAAATATAAATACTTTCCATAATTAAATCAATTAAGACATTGTGTGTTGAGTAGCGGACTTCAACGCCGCGTTTTGTCTTGTCACCGGGGCGGAGATAACCACACAATTACCTCGAATAGACTCTAGTAGTTGTCACTGTGCCACGATGGATGTTTATATGTAATTTTGTGTAAATTTAATAGAACACAAATCTATTGACCTTCTGTTACGATTTAGGATATTTATGAATTGATTAGAATTTACAACTTGGCGGCATTTGAATTGTAATGTAACAAGTTAAGCGAATTACTTATTAAACTGCATAACTTATCCCAAATATGGATGAACTTAGCCTAGATGCCATTGTAATGTAGTTAGCACGTGGCTGGAGAAAAGGAATAGTAGGTTCACAATATAGATATTTCTTCAGTGCAGTAATATATTACAATATTTAAGTGGATAAAAGGAGATAATTGGTTCTTGTTTATTTCCTTTCAAAGTGCATATTGTGTTGGATATATATATCTTGTAAAGTTAAATATTTTTTTTTTATAAAGCAATATGCACCGGCATCTTATCTTCTTGAATATTTAATCTTCTTTTAATTTTTCATAAAAGAACATTAGAAATTTTGACTATCTGTAAAAGATAGAACGAATGGAAAGATAAGATAACATTAGAATTCTATTCAATAATAGGTTATGTTGCTTTGTATACATATTTCAATACGTATTCTCTTGACAATTGGTGCCAGGAAATTGATAAATATGTAATATACATGTATAATTTTGAAATTTTAAAATTAACTGAGACACTGATTGCTATTACACAAATACTTGTTCTAAAAGGAAATCGAATATTTAATTTACTACGACATAATATTAAAATTAGTTTTAATTTGAAGATCAAAATTTCGTAAGACTAGGCCCAACTTTAGATATTTTCTTTTTAATACTACAAATGTATAAGTAAGTTCTTATGGAATTTTATTACGGCTATCATAGACCGATGAATGGTGTCGAAATAACGACTGGATAGTGTTAAAGAACTCAATATTTGGATATATTTAATTAGGTAGTTAAATAAGCTGTGAGGAAATAAAAAGTAAAATCGCTTCCGCTTATAGTAACGTGAAATTCATTATAGATGATTAGTATGGAAATTTAAACTAAGGCTGTACTTTCAGATGTTTCTCAGCGTATTATAGGTACAGATCTGTTATAGTTATACACGTCTCATAAATTTACAAAATGGCTTATATTTATTAATTAGATTATTGTAAAGTATTATATTTTCTCACGTGATATCTTTTTAATTTTTTGTTCATATATGTATATAAAGCTTTACGCTTTTTCCCGCATAGCAAGGTAGGCAGAGAGCCTAGTGTCAAGATACTCCGTTCTCCGCTTTCTTCTTTATCAAAACATTACGCATTGAGTGACACAACTCATCGACGTTTTATCTTGATTCTTTTTATATTTATCTCTCGTATAAAAGAAAAGAGGCAGAGCATTTTTTTCTAAAATATATTAAAATTAAACATTCCATCGAGTAGTAATCGAATCTACTTCCACTTTCCAAATACGTAATGCTACTTTAAAAAGCAATAACATTAAAAAAGATTTACGCACTTTTTTCAAACATTTCACTGGCAATAATATACATAATTTTAATCGTTTTTGCATTGATCTTCATAACTCCAACCAGTGACCTTATTACGTAATATTGATTATTACTGGGGCACCTCAAAAAGTATTTTCTATGTATAAACAAACAAACCATCATTTGTTATAATAACAAATGTATGTAATCTCCTCACATTCACTTTTCTCATAGAAGCAGTTATCAAAATAAAAATAGTTTAATGAACACGTAATGGCACGATCCGACAAATCTTAAAATATTTAAAAAGAAAATACTTGTTTTACGCTTTATCCCGCATAGCAGAGAGAAACTAGTGTCCATTTTCAGTTTCCTACCGATTTCGAGACATTACGTTTTGGGCGGCGGAACTTAACACCGCGTTTTGTTTTACCAGAGCAAGAAACCGAAAATAATCGAACCCCACAATCATCGTTTAAAATCAAACGCTGTGCCACTGCGTCACGTTGGCAATATATTTAGGTGAAATAAATCAAGTCCAAAACCAAGTTATTCGAACAAAATGCATAGAATCACATACAGGCAACAGCTCAGTTTTATTTAATAAATTTACAGTGAAAATATTAACCTAATATTGTGTTTAAAATATTTGATTTCTTTAGTTTTATAATTTAATTGAGAAAATATAATTTTATATTTAAGAAAATTTTTCTAAGGACCATCTGTACAGATTATACTGTGTGTAATAATTAATTTTACTACGATTTAAAAAAGGTAAAAGAATATTTTTTTGCAAAAAAATCAAAAATAGAAGTATAGCTGTTGGAGATAGTTTTCAAATATTAACTTACGAATGGACACCAGGACACTTGTGGTCCAAGAAGCAATTCATATTACATTAAACTTTACATACAAGTCATCTATATACATATACATACAAACATCTACCGTTACTAACTATGATACTGGCAAATGATCTATGAAAGAGAACCAACAAAAGAAAATGGTTAAATATGATATATATCCTATAATTTAAGAATATTTGTAAATATATATATATATCATATTTCCCACCATAACCGCCACCGTTTATTGCAAAATAAATTGAAGAAATCAGCTACTTATGAATGTAACGAGATGCTATTCGAGTAAATGTTATTATACTTCAAAGGTATTATTGCAATTTGAATGGAATTATTAAAATATTTATCTTCGCTTGAGTCTTGAGATTACAGTTTGTCAAAATATTACGTGTATAGGATATCTTGAGACGTTCAAGTTGTAAGGTTTAATTTATAAACGAATGAGTTTTCTTTAATTTTTCTTTCTTAAGTAGTTTAGTGTAGATGGAGAGGTCCTAGTAAAATATAACTCTTTATTTTTTTTTTTTATAAAGTCGTCTAGCAGTTTGACTATTGTATAATATTACACATACATTATATAATATGTTCCTAAAACCGTTTTTGAACTGCACTCCTTGAAAATATATATTATTATTTTATACGTATATTTCAAATTGTAACTCAAATTTGAGTAATGATGCCAGTAAAATATAGTTTAAAAAAATCTATATTATACTATATAAAACTTGTATTATTCACCATCTTTATCATAATACTATATATTACAAAATATAAATTTCTTTTTTGATACTATTTTAACCTAACGGTTCTCTGTTAGGCCAAAACAGTATCAAATGGTGTCCTCACCATAGCTGAATACAGACGCAAGCTTTTCTAATAGATTTAAGATTAATGAATAAGAATTTATAAATCTTAATCTTTTGAAAAAGTGTCTTGAAAGTTAATATAAAATATATAAATATACATAATGAAATAATAAATTATGTCATAGGCATTATAACTGGCATGCGCTTGTCTTTAAGCGATTGTGTAAATTAAAATGTTACTAGGATGATTTTTTTTAATAATGTAACTATACCCACTGTTATGAGTTATATATAATATGTCAATGTTTAACAAAGAATAGTCTCTCACTATATACCTAATGTCACTTGACGGAGATAAATACCATTTAAACTGATGTATTACACATGAGTAAAAATTAAATAAATACACAATATATTTTTATACGCCATACATTTACACCTAATTTCTAGTGCGTATCTAAGCTACTCTCTGATTAGTCTTAATATAGCCATCAAACATAATTGATGTCAGATCTCGCGTAAGTTTATCACTTAAGTCGTCGTCGAAGTTGAAGTCATCAACATTTCAGCGCGGGGCGGCTGGAAGCTCACTGCAGTGATTTATACTTATTTTGCTCTTGAAATTGTCTAGTCGTAGCTTATTTAAAATGTTCACACTGATTGATGTATTTCTTAAGTTCCCTCATTTGTTGGGAAATGGCTTAATTTTTTGGGCAGCTTGATGTTTGTTTGTTACACTTAAAGTCCACTTAGGCAATGTTTTGTTTAGTAACGTAAGTTATAAAGTATTGGAATACGTAGTAGACGATCTACAAGTATTGAGTGAAAACTAAGATTTTTAGCCATATCTCGTCAGAAATTGAAAGATATATTGAACTTTTTAAAGTAATTAACGTATTGTTGTATAGTTTATAGCTTTTTTTTCTATTAAATATTAATTTCACTTTGTACAGTATATATAAGTCTAACTATAAGTCTAGTATATAAGTCTAACATATTACAGACATAATCAAAAAATATATATTAAAATTAATTAAATTAGTATGAACACTATAATATTTTTTAATTATATACTATATAATTTAAATAACTTCTATTAATATAATGAATATTACTTTCATTTATTTTAAGATTCAAGCTTTGCTTCGCAGAGTAAGGTAGTCAGAGAGAACCTAGTGGCATGACACTCCGCTCTCCTTTTTCCCGAATTTGAGATATTGTGTCTTTAGTGGCGGACCTTACCGCTGTGCTTTGTCTTCTTCACCAGAGCGAAGAGATTAAAGTTCTTTAAATATAATCATTACCCCGAGTGGTAATCGAACCCACAATCAAAGTCAGATGCTACCTCATTGCGCCACGATTGTCTGAATTATTTAAAATGCTTAGTTTGTAAAAAATATTACCTGTCAAATAAAAATCACTTTTCATGTCTGAAATCACAGAGAACATCACTACACAGCACAATCGTAAAAAGACATCCATACAAAAAAAATCGAAAAATCACAATTAAAAAAAAGACGCTACTAACCACTTTTCTTAAAAAAAAATAAAGTTAGCGTTATATATACTTTAATTATTTTCTTATTTATATGTATTTCATTTAGATCACGCGTGTTTGCTTGATGCGCGTGCGCAGGGCACTGCGTGACTACAACGTGGCTCTACCACGCTACCATCGAAGTTAACTGAAGAGCTTTCGCAATTGTTTCATATGTTATATTATGGTGATACCGTTATGCACATATACATAATATCTGTACTTTATAGAAAATTTACTTATACGTTTTTTTTAAAGTAAAATTTACTATACTTATATTGATTTTTCAGATGTTTAAACGTTTAATAAGTATATAATGTAACGTTTACTAAGTAATATAATAAATAACAGTTCACTAAAATCTCCAGAAAATTCTAAAATTAGTTATTGTTAATATTTAATTAGGTAAAGTTCAAGTATTCGAACAATAAAGTTATGAGAGTATATTGTGATATATCATAAATTGTCAGATAACTTAATGTTACTCCTATAAATATAATTTTAGTCTACTTACTTTACAAAAATTGTACAAAATATATATTGCTAAATTTCAAAACATTTTAATTCAGCTTTTATTAGTTAGCATGAAATATATAAAGTACCTACAGTAATAAATAATTTCAAACTTATCAAGAAATATATAGTTTGGAAGCTCTATGTAAAACGCACAATTTTCTTTTGTATTAATACAACAATTGTCTACAAATTTCGAAACCACGATGTTTCTTAAAGTATTCATCTACTACAATTTAATGCTACAACACTAACGAGCTTTGCGATAGCTTTCTTGTAAAGCTTATATTAAACCTGGCTTATTCTGTAAGTTTATGTATTGATTTGCAAGTAAAAGGCCACAAATTGTTTCCTTTTAAATACCCATTGTTTGAGAACGGACCATTCCTGAGCTGTTGTACTTGATCTTATTGTCCTAGGTAGTTATTATTTGTGTTGCATTGAAAATTGAACTCTATCAAAACGGGCTTAGGAATATTTTCAATTATTCTAGTTGTTCAGTTATTTGCACTTAAGTTGTAAGCGTGGTAATTGTTATGAGCCACCGCGCCAATGCTTTATATGTGAAGTAACGAGTTTGTATTAACAGTTAAGAAGATCAATATTCATAAATGTTTTGTCATTTTTATATTATTATTATTATTACCTTAAACAACTTAAATATGAGAAATAATATTTGCATGTTCGATCCTAACACGAAGAAATGCTTATACTTTTTTTTTTGACTTGGCTACCAAAAGTACAGGAATACTGATGGCCAGACAGCACGTGCATACAAATTTAGAATAGGTAAGTAAATTTTGTATGGAGAAAAAATAAACACCAATATTTTTTTATAACAGTGTGTTAGAAATACATTAAATTAATAACAAAATATTTATTTTCGATATTACACATACTACTGTGTGTTTAACACATATTTTCGTACAAAGTAACATAATAATAATACATTTTGTTTCATTAAAAAACAAATAGTTTTAACTATTTTTTTTTAATTTAACAGTTACGTTATTAAAACTTTTTCTATTACTGTCTATCTATGTAAATTATTTTTGACAATATTTCTTTTAGACGATATCGTGACTGTGGTGTTTGTTTGTGTTTATTAATTACATAGTTTAATTTATTTGAGCAAATTATGCCACGTTAAATTCTACCCCGCCCGCAATCCAAATAAAGTTACAGTGAAGCACAGAGGGACTGATCACTACTTTTTTCTACTTCCTAAATATATGAATGTTGTGTGAAGATATACATGTACTGATTTTTTTTCATAATAAGCATGCTGCATATGTACCTATTAAAATATCCCTAGCAGTAAGTCGATCTCGTTTGCTGTCGGAATTACAAAATCTACAAGTGTATACAATCTCCAATTTAAAATATAAATTGGTAATTTATCCTGTCATGTGACATGTACATTTATTTAATTAAGTTATTTTCAACAAAATTAAGGTAGTGTTTTACTTATTTTTCAAAATAGTTGACTAATTACACTAATCTAATTAGTACTAATAGTAATGGTACTATTATATTATATATAACTAATGGTAGTTACTAATGTAACGTCTTAAGCATTACCTTGAGTAGTATTTAAACCCGTAATCATCGTTTTAAACGTCAAATATTCTACAAATAATGTGTAAAGTTTATTAAATTATTTTTTTTATAGTTTTTATCTGCACACATTGCACTGCATTTATTTTTAATTAATCAATTGAGGTAATCGTGAGTATCGCGATTAATCAATTGAGGTAGTATTGGGTTCGATTTCCATTCAGAGTGCGGTGTTGAGTTCCGCCACTCATTCGGGCGGAAATCACTGGTGTTCTCTCTGCCTGCTACCGTGCTTTGCGGGAAAAAGCTTGGAGCCAAAATAACACACTGGGAAAATGAAAATATTATTGATTTAAAAAATATTACCAAGTCGAAAACGTATCTGTACCAATCGTGGACACTTATAATCGTCTACTTATCAACAGTGCTACGACAGCAAATTACAAAACTAAATATTTTCATAACCACTTGACGAAATTAACACTAAGTAGAGGTATTGGGAACATTCACCGTAGCGAATGAATTATTCATATACGCATCATCTAATGATTCTTAAGTATGAATTTTTTGAGATACTATCATGAGATTTGTCACGTGCAAGTATGATTTATGGACATGAGCATGTAAATTAATGCTAAAAATATACATATCATAAAAACATAATTAATCGCTGTCTGTACATGTAATATATTTGAAAATAAATTATTGGGTTCATTTTTAATGTAATTCACATAAAGTTAAAACAAAGATTTTAATTTTTTTTCTGTTTGTCTGTGCGTTTGTACAGGCTAATCTAAGAAATGGCTCAACCGATTTAAATGTAGTTTTTGGTAACCTTCCCTTAAAAATTAGTTTTTTATTTTATATTATATTTAAATAATAAATTCAAGCAAAGTTTGTCATATAAGTCACAATGCGGGCGGGTGTAAAATCTAAATAATTATTGTAGTTTACGCAGGCGAAACCGCGAGCGGATCGGTAATAAATGTTACAGATTATATATTTTTAATTCAAACCTTTATATTCAATACGAATATTATACTAGCTTTTTACCTTATGAAGTAACCCTACCTATATATATTTTAATTAATTGAGTTCGACGTGACATACTGGGCATGTGTCTGATGTGAACACGATGTGAACTCGATGGTTGTGGATACGATTCTCAGTAGGAATTATTGTATTTTAATTATTTTCATTTCTCAATAAAACACATACATAAACATACAACACGGCGTTGGGTTACGCCACTCAACGTTTTCGGAAATCAGTAAACACAAAATATTTCTGAAATCGGCGTAAACTGGTAAGTGGACGGATATGTGCAAGAAGTGCATGAAACTAAAAAGAATAGTCTGCTGCATTTTAGAACTTAGACGGAGTGAGTCTAATAAACTGGCTGTTTTCTTTTTTTACCCACTTTACATGTAAGTGTTGGGTGTTAAATAAAAAAAAATACGTTTTGTGCTAGATGAGGTGATACTGTGTGTATAAACAAAGAGTAAGGTTTTTGATTTGTTATATAAATAACTATTGTTCGGATTTTGTTATATAAATATACTAGTACCTAAAAACCGTCCTGACGCAATTAAAAACGCCTGAACTATATTAAAATGATTTTAAAATAAAATCATTTTCATCATCTGAACTATTTATATACAGCGCGGTATCAAGTTTCGCTACTCGACCTAGTGTCAAAACACTCGGTTCTCCACTTTCTGCTCATATTCGAGACATTGCGTCATTGTCATTGTTACATCAAATTCACAACCAATGATACTTACAATAACTTATCACTAATCACTATAATATTATATATCTACCTTTTAGAAATAGAATAAAATAATACTTGTTATTGTATTATATAATACATATATTGTAACACGTCATTGTTATACAGTCGCTATTTGCGTCAATATATCAATAGGTACACATTATTGCTTCCGTGCCCATGTTCACGTCAGATACCGATGCTAGCCAAACTTTACATGACTTTAAATTTCACTGTACTTCAAACTGGAATATTATATATATTTACAATTCTGCTTTCTCTATATATTATGCTAGTTTGTATTGGTTTTGAAAAACATATTTTTAGAAACCGTATAAAAATTTGAACGCAGCAGGAATTGAACCCGCTCCAAAAACCCAAACGCCAAAGTGTCTTTCCACTCTAATACCTTCGCGTTACATTCTGCCACCACATAATGTGTCAAATATTAGGTTATTTTTGCCTACCTATTTATTAAAGGAGTTGCGTTGATGTCAATTAACTATACCAAAAAAAATATATGGAAAACCGGAGGATATAGTTAAAGGTATATCTTGTTCTATAAGCAAATTAATTAATGATAAAAATAAACCATACGTGCAAGCGGCGCCTCTAGTCAAGTTTGTACAGTACTGTTATTCTACCAGACTTCAGAATGATAATGGAATACGTGTGAAACACTCTAGACTGATGTGTGGTCTAGTCAAGATAAATTAAAGAAAACGAAAAACGAAAATATTTATAATACAAAAAATCTTTCCAGTAGGATTTGTACCAGCATAGCTTGGCTTGTAACTGCGCGTTATCAGTCTAGAATGATAACGGTTACAGTTAAATTTACTTCGTTTATACTGTTGTACTTTCTTGTCTAAATAGTATATGTGTAGTGGTTGTATATTTTACAATGACAGTGACTACAAAACATATATATAAAGCAGGGACTTGTATATTTAATTAAAACAAATTTTACTAAAACCAAAATATTGATAATAATCCTGCTATAATAAATCTTGCCTATTATAATGTACATAGAGAGGGTTATGTAAGAAACACCTATATCTCTTTATAAAGTAAATAATTTACGGTAAATCTAACCAAAAACAACGCATGCCGTGGGAAATTTAATTTTACCAATGATAGTATGTGAAATTTAATAATTATATTTTACTCAAATAGGATTTTGTTTTTACATTTTAAGAGCCGCATCTAATAATGTCTAATTTCGAATTATCCGCTTTCCAACTGAATTTCGACACCGCATTTTGTCTTATTAGAGCCAAGAAATAAAATAAATATAACAAACAATAATTATTGCGGAATATTCAGTAGGCAGGTGATCTACCACGGCGACCGAGGATATGGGCAAGGCCTTGGTAACGCGCTGGAAGTGGGAAGCGCAGGACCGATCGTCGTGGATATCCTCGGGGGAGTACGACGACGAATCAACCACTCGGCTGTGGCGATGGAACCCACAACCATCGCCATTACAGTTTGACGTTGTCACACTGTGCCACAATATCCTTCAATATCTTTCTGATTTATAGGATAATATTTAAAAAAACTGATACAAAATTATCGAAACTTAATCGGACCCAATATATCTTATGATCATATCTGATATGTCACTAGCCGTAAAATTACTCAACACCTATTACAATTTTCACACCTAAATTCACATTATGATTATCATAACAAAATAATTAACAGATTCATAAAGAAAGCTGTAAAGCTTAAGTTTCAATTTCTTTCGTCGTGTCGATAAATTGCACTTAATTCTCAGGTGACATGGTATTTGTGGTTTCGATTCATTCTCCGGGCGATATAAATATACAAAATATATTTTTTATATATATTTTTTGGAATGGACGAACTAAGTGTTCTGTATTAGAACCCTAAACCTCTGTGTCTGTAATATGTAGATCACAATTATGGTCTGAACAAACATGTGCGAAGGAAGAAATAAGAATGATGAAGTGAAGTAAAATAATTAAATGAAACATTATTCTGATTGTAGAGTGTATTATTAAACACACTACACATTATTAAACACTTCACAAATTTATTTTACACACAATATTTTAAATGAAAATTTACTTACATACATTATATTATATACATATATAATATTTATTTATGTTATTTACTGTAAAGAAATAAAAATAAAACCAATTTGTGATTTTCTAATATTTTTCTAAAAAGAAATCTTAGCTTATGCTACTTTACTAACAGCATAAAGTTTCACCGATCGTTACATATAAATATACACGCATAACGTATGAACTAAGTTCATCTAAAATAAGTAGTACTTACGTTATTTTATAATATAATTGTTTTATAAACAATAGTGTTTTCATTTCTGTATTAGCTGTAGTAAAAACTAGAGGCAGGAGTTAGAAACAGTTTTTTTTAATGTGAATAGTCCTTATTGTTTATTCTATGTGAGGCCACCATAGCGTAGTGTGATAGCATCTGACTGTATACGCATTAGTTGTGGGTTCGATGTCTACACGGGGAAATGATGATATATAAATTATGTTTTAATTTCTCCGCTCTGCTCTTTAAAATATAAGTAAATATTAATATACTTATATTTTAAAGTCATATTTACACACTATAAATGGAACAACAGAATTTCAACCAGGGAACCCTATTTATTGTCAATCTTCATACAATGTCTCTATATTTTCCCCAAACGTCGCTAATTTGATACTCGTGTGATGATTGCTTTGAAACGGTTCTTCCGATTTGATCAGATCATAGAATCCTATGAAATAGTACTCCCTTGAGGTATCAACTTGATTGTTGGACGCTGATATATTCAGTAATTTTGTAAATCTTGTAAAGATTTACAAAATTACTCAATATATCAAAGATTTACAAAATTACTGAATATATCAAAGATTTACAAAATTACTGAATATATCAAAGATTTACAAAATTACTGAAAAAAAAAAAAGATTTACAAAATTACTGAATATATCAAAGATTTACAAAATTACTGAAAATTTAGCTTATTTTAAAAAAGTATATTTCCTAATTAGTTTTACCTAACGATTTTCTGAGAGAAGGCATTGTTATTTTATTATATTTTTGTGCCGATAGATTGAGTATGACAGTACTTAGCTAATCACATACCGTAACAAAATTTTATATTCATACAAAACCTGTTAAATTATAATAATCAATTAAAATAAGAACCAAATGTTATCGCCTCCTCTTTCCCTAATAATAAACGAGGAAAAGTCAACGTACGCTTTCAGAGTAATAATATGAATGTTTTCCCTTATTTACACAACTTTAATCTAAACTAACGCAGCTTTCTTGTTTGTATTCACGATACATTTACTTAAATTGATGTAATAATTAATATAATTAGTGTTGAAATAAACTTTATTATATAAATAAACTTCAACTTTCAAATTACTACATTGAAATTTAAATTACTCCAATAATGTCTTTAGAGAGAACGCAGAACTTTTATAATAAGAGATACATTATAAACATATATAATGAATTTCAGTCAATCATTTTATTCGACATAACAATTATATGCTAAATAGTTTTGAGTATCAAATAATTTATCACCGGTTTATTTAATTTAATACCTCAGACCTGAGAAGGACAGGCGTAGGAAACAGTAGGCTCTCTTTTAATTTAAGTCAATTTACAGTAATATTAAAATATATATTGTAGATAAGTTGGATTGATATATATGTTGCTCCCGTGCGCTAACTGAGCAGGCCATCGAGGATGACTCACCATCCTTGAATTCGCGACGTGTCTAGAAAGCCTCTGTCGTTGGGGTTTACTGAAGACTGCTGCTTCTTTGGCCTCGGACAGCTTGCAAATGTCAGTCCGGAGCTCATACAACGGATGAACCGAACCGAATGTCCGAGACCCCGATCGGGAGGATTTTCTGACGGTAAAAAAAAGGATAGATATGCATGCAAGGTAATAATTATGTTATCATCCTCATTCTATTCATCTAAGGTATTAATTTTTAATATTCCTTTATCCACAAAAAGCAGGGTGGACAGACACTCAGACCTAGTGTCATGATACTCCGTTCTCCTCTTTCCGTCCGAAGTCAAGGCTATGCGCGTTGAGTAGCAGAACTTAATGCCGAGCTTTGTTTAACCAGAGCACAGAAATGATAATAATTTATCGTATAAAGTATAGTTTCCTGATTTTTACACATTTTGAAATGAAACATTTTTAACCAATTTAATTGCGTATATTAATGGTATTCGAAAACACATTTAAGAAACCCGACCGAAGCTAGTATCATTGTCTAAAGTTCATTAAATAAATAATAAAATAGAGGCATTTACACGGCAAAAAGTATATTGTAAGCTCCCGAAATATGTAGAATAGGGGCATCGATCACTATAGGGCTATTTGTCACCGAAAAGATTTACGTGTTAGAGATGAAAGTTGCCGCCGAAGCTACCGATATCAAAGCGTTTAGTTATAAATGCCGCACACGTAAAAATAAATAAGGCTGATCGTAAACTAAATAATAGATAAACTTTTCTTACGAAATCTATTATAAAAATTGTAGATAATATATACAATATATACAATATGCTGCCAGAAGGAGAAGTTTCAAATCCTGCTACGTTTACGTTTTTTTATATGTTATTTTAAAATATGAATTTATTGATTTTATCCAAAATGCGTAAATAACATTTTAAAATATTAAAAGAAGTTATTATAATTTACTTTATTTTATTTCCATACATATAGCGCTATTTACACGGTGAGAGAGAAGTGAGTGTTCAATCACTATGTGCTTTACAGTTCTATATTATTTATTCTAAGTGGAATCGGATACCACGCACTTTTGTTCTCAATCACTAAACTTTCTTTCGAAATTTGAATGTAGCAAGATTTAAAACTGTGCCTTTTGGACACTGTACAAACACTAAATCTAAATAAGTTGTATATTCACAGCCCGGCATCATAATTTCTTACCACGTAAAGCAAATTATTAGCACTTCTATAGAAATACTTTCAAGAAAACAATAGACTATTGAAAAATTTCACATTTAAGCAAAGCCAAGATTGAATGATGAAAACTAGTTGCTCAGAATTTAAGTATGTAGAGTGAGTGTTTTACGTTCCTTGTGCATACGTGATGCGATTGTAAGCGTTCCCGTTTTTATTTTTACGATTTTCTAATATATTCTTCTAAATATAAATCGGGTCCTGTTCTTAAAAGGATTATTTTATTTTTATTTTGGTGTGAATGGGGTTACACTTACTATTTGTAATTTAGTATTATAGTAAAATAAATATTTTTTACGCATGAGTATATAGTCGTACAGACAAAGCATTGAATTTTAAACTAAGCAAAGCCTGTGCTTAGTTAGTCACTGTTAACTAAATGAGGTAAGTTCTAAACACACAATGGTTGTTTCGTACAGTTTTATTTGAGATATGAATATGTTATATCTAATATCATAGAACTGATTTTGTAACACAAATCGTAAGATAAGGAATCATCTAATTAAAACTTTAAAGTGGACGAAATGTACATGAATAATGTAAATGAATAGTGTAAATAAAGTGGTTTAACACTATATTATTTATGCCTTGTGCCTCGTCGTGGACTCACGACCTTCCAGGTCAGTGGGATGCTGAGTTGCTAACCGCTAAGAAGTCATTTAGAGTGATTTTCATATCTTACGTTTTGAGCGTAAAGTACGTATTGCTATATAAAAAGAATAAAAAAATATAAAATTTATATAGAGAATTCGCAAGCTGCGTAATGCTTATTAACACAAGAACGTGCTGGTTAAGCTACTTGGGTTACTAAAAACTATTTTTAAAATGGTATACGTATTCTTTAAACAATAAATAATATTTTTATATTATTTTATATACAATCCTTTATACGTTTCATGTCTTAGAAAAATAATTTTCCAATAACCGGTACCAATATACGTAATATTACATAACTAGAATCAACAGATTTTATTAATATTTATAACCATCATCTAAACATTATGTAAAATTAAATTTGAATCTACTATCATATATATCAAGCAAAGTGGACTGAACATGTCCTAAAAGCTCTACGAAGCTTTGAATAATATTAAACTAGACAAATATAAAAAAAAGCCTCGCTCTATACATTCCAAGCATTATTTAGTCATTCTCGCAAAAAGTGAAAGCTATATATTTAACAGCTATAATTTGCCAGCCGTCACGCAAATGTAGTACTTACATGCACGCGATCACCCGACAAAGGATGCGCAAAAACCAATGACATAATAGAAAAAAAAACCAACCTAAAGAATATATATGTAAATGTTTGCAGTAAGTGAAATTTGACCTTATAACTCATTGGTGGCCATGGTGGCGCAGTGTGACGGTGTCTGACTGTAATTGTGATCGGTTCTGGGTTCGATTTCCACTCTATGCAATGATGATAATTTAATTATTTTTATACCTTCGCTCTGGTAAAGAAGACAAAGCGTGGCGTTGAGATCCGCTACTCAATACGCAATTTCGAATTCGGGCGGAAACTGGAGAACGGGTGTCTTGAAAAACATATATTTAGAAAATATATAAAAAAAATGTTGAAGAATTTGAACCTGCGCCTCTTGAAAACCGTTCAAGCTCTCTGACCGAAATACCACGCAATCTACATCCGGCGTCGTTGTTTTTACAAATTTATGCTACTAAATATATGTTTTTCAACTTCCTAAGTGTGTTAATAAAAAATATATTTTTTTTTAAAAACAAATGTTTGTCTTGGCTCTATGTTTCACAGACTACTGCTTTGTTTTAAAAAACGCTAAGCTGAACTTATAACATAGTATTGTTTCAGGCATCTTCTGCGTATACTTAGAGAGAATGTATTCTTAATACACTCCTTTTTCTACTTGTACATAGATATTCTATTGACGAAATACTTTTAATGTCACTATATAGGCAAAAACTTATTCTAATGTTTCTTAAAACCCTTGCAATACAATTTTTTGACATTATATTAAAAGAAAAAAAATACTAAGCCTTTAAGCTTTATCCAAACCAAGGTCTAATAAATTCAGTTTATTAATAATTATTTGTAACAAACTGATTATTTTCATCTTCAAATTTTTTACCGTAAAGCAAGAGAGAGAGAACCTAGTGTCAACCATAGTGTGAAGACAGTTCGCTTTGTACTTTCAGTCCATATATGAGACTGCGTGTTTAGTGGCAGAATTCAAAGCCGCACTTGGTCTTGTTAAATTGAAATTTTCATATAAATAATATAGATTTATAGTATGTCTAAACGAATATTACGTTTATTATTTCTAAAACAGCAATATCCATACGTGAGTTCTAACGTGGCACCCATCCAACCCTAAGCCTGTTTGGTTTGTTACCCGAGCACTGTGAATAGAAGCTCATTTAAATAATGTATTCTTGAAGTATCTACGAATAAAGAGAGGCTGACCTATTTCTATGATAATGATATTATGTCGTAATAGGATGCCAGATAATATATGAGTATAAAATGAAAATGTTGTATTCAAACATATTTTTTGGGCAAAAAGTTGAAAATAAATGTAACTCAACTATAAGTTATTTTTCCTTATATACTGCGATTGGTGTGTGATACATTTGTTTTGTCGCACTTATTTTGTTTTGAATATGTACATACATATATAGTTATATATTATATAGTTACAACAGTGCTATGGAATATAAAAGCTACATTAAGTTGAATTTCTAGGCTTTCTAGGCTGCGTTATTTACATCTTGGCACATTAGGATAATATCTGATTATAAACGCAATGGTTATGGTAATGTGGTAATTATATACATTTTCCCGTTTTAGTAAACAAAGTGAAGTCTTATATTCCACTATTAAACGCTTCTACATAACAAAATATATAAATAAATCGAACAGTGATGTCTTTATAAAATTTTTAGTAACTTTATTACCACAAAGATAAATTATTATATTAGAACTAAAAACGTTTTTAATGCACGGAGGAACCAGATAACCTTTTCCATGCTTTTAAAGAAAGTAAGATAAGGTTTCATCTAATTTAATCTCATCTAATCTAATAAAGAAAATATAAACTGTACCACTTGTACTTCTGTACCACTTATACTCCTGCTATATATAATTGTGTTACTTCGAATATTAACCTCTCACATTTTTAACGATTAAGATTACGATTGCAGATCAGTAAACAAACATTTTATAGCCACACAATTAATTATCCTTTACTTATAACAAATCATTACCTTTTGAATAACGGCATTCCATAAACTATGAAACTTCACTATACCATAGTTAATACACGAACGCTATGGGCTAAGGAGTCAAGCTCAATAACCATTAAACCCACAAAAATTACATTGGTAATTTTCAAATGTTATATTATAACTTGTCGAAATATTCGCATCTGAGTGGATTTACTACGGTTTGTTTGACCGTAGCTAGCTTACGACCAAGGACGGCAAACGTGTAGCCCGCATTCTTAAGGAAATGTTGTTATTTGTGCAATCAACTCGCTCTATAAATAAAACCTAGCATTTGGTATTAAGACTTAACAGTGAATAAAGCTACGATACTACATGACTCTCTGCGCTATACATATAGTTATTGGATGTGGGGTCAATTCTCTCTCACAGCTTCAAGCTTTTTCCTGCATATAAGGGTAGTCAGAGAGAAACTAGTGTCAAAAAACTTCACTCTTCACTTTCGGCATGGATGAGTGGCGTAACTTAACGCTGCGATAAAAATATAATCTATACTTATGTTATAAAGCTGAAGAGTTTGTTTGTTTGGTTGAACGCACTCATCTCAGAAACTATTGTGTCGAATACAAAAGTATTTTTGTGTCCATTTTTATCAAGGAAGGTTATATAACATCACGCTGCGATCCATAGGAGCAAAGCAGCATTGAAAAATATATCAAAAACGGGAGAAATATTCCTGCTGATGAGAGCTTCCATTGTTTACGCTGCTTAAATGGTTAAAGTAATTTATATATATGTTTGATAGGATTGTTCCCCTTTAAAAGTTTTAAAAAAGACCGGGACAGCATATGTCTATCTTTTAATGTCGACCCAGTATAACCTTTTTATAGTAATAAATTTTGTTCTCGAATGATGCATTTTTTGCGAAGGTGGTTTATAAACTTGATATTAATTATTATTCAAATGAATACGTAATTTATCACAAGTATTTAATTTCAACCAAAATGGCCTTTTACATTATTTGATTTCAATGAATGTTTTAGAAGACATCATAGTTTCAAAATATCTCCGCAACAAAATTATGATCAAGTAAGGTGAGCGATCATGATACTAATCACAGCGTACGTATCTAAAATATTTTCTTAAAATAGGTAATGGACTATGTAATAATCTTAAGTAATATTTTTGAAGTAATTCAATTTTCTGCCTGTCGATTGTCAATGAATAACATTTCTCTATTTGTCTGAATCCGTCCGTATGTATGCGCGATTATTGTGGATTCGGTTCCATACGAAATGTATCGAACACAAATCGGCAAAAAGTGGAGAACAGATCCTTTGGTACTAGATTCTCTCTGCCTTCCCTTTTTGCCAGAAAAAGTGTGAGCAGAAAAATATTTTACTTATACATATTAATAAGAATACAACCACAATATATAATTTTGAACTTATATAAGAAAACCATACAAGGTATTTTTATTTAACACTAATAAAAAAATAATGCGAGGCTTACAATAAATTACTATAGATATTTACTATATATTTAGTTTAAAATAAATTATTTATATTATATAAAAAATGTTATATTTGTACTTACATACTTATATATCACGTTTTACGACATGTTTTTCTTGAAGTAATAATTTTTATGACTAAATAATAATATTTAAAAAAATTATCTTTTAAAAGTATATAGAGCTATATCTATATAGAGCTATCTATACTTGCCGGACTTCGCCTACGTAAACTACACTATTTGTTTTAAAAAGGTTTACTATTGGTTATTACATAATAAATAACTTGATTACTACATATACAACTAAAATAAGTCATTAATCCATAACTGTTTGAAAGCAAACACAACATGCGTATACTGTGTCCGGTCTTACAATAATACTAAATTAAACATAAGATTTAAAAAAACACAAAAATTTCATCATAATTAAAAGATATCAACGAAAAACACACTATAAGGAACACTATACTATATACTTTTACTATTTTATATAGTCTTGCTATATATATTGTTACACAGATTTTTTTTTCTTAGTGTACGTAACATTTATTACTATTACTGTGTATTAGTTTAATACAATAAAATAAAATCATTAAAAATATATTAAGCTTATTCCAAGTCGTCTCCATTGGCTGCAATAGAGTCCTTTAAACGTTAAGGCCAGTCAAATCAAAAGCAGCACACACTCTTTCTATGAGATGATTGGCAGTGAAGAAATTTCTTCACTGCCAATCGTATGGATTGTTTTAGGGAATCCAAATTATCATGGTGTTTAGAGCAAACTTTACTCTCTAAAACTTAATTTTAATCGTAATCCGAAACAGAAACGTTTGTCTAATCAAGATTGGGTGGAACGAGCTTTATGACCCGGCGTCGAGTCTTGCAGAAAGGACCACTTGTGCCGATGTTTTGATACCATTTTCACAAAAATATGGCTCCTTCATAGCTAGCAAAAATAAAAAAAAATTGTATTTGGCATCATACCTACTTTATGTAATATAATGACAGCGGTTCGGTTCTCTCTTATCACCCCACTCCATTTTAATATCACAAGATATTTTATAATATATTGGCGCCAAAATAAGAAAACACCATGAACAATCATATAAAATTGACAGATTCCAAATCGAAAAGTAATATTTTGTTTATTTTTAATTATAACAGTATTTACTTGCATTACATTTACAGACAATATCTATACATTGAATTGATTAAAGAACGGTGAACCTTTAAAAAAAACAGGTATTTTATATCAACTTTGTCGAACAAAATGTATTTTGTAGTAACTTTTTTATTTATGTACCGATTAATATGAAATAATCACTAAATGTAAACGTTTACCAAAAAACAAAAACGTCAAAACTACATGCACAGACAAACATACATACAGGCACACAGATAAAAAATTAAAAACATTGTTTTGGATTCTATTACATTGATAAATGTCCCAAAAATATTTTTTCTCACATGTAATGCACAGACAGCGATTAGTTACATTTTTATTATATGTATGATAGATTACCTATTTATAAAAAAATGTTGTTAAGTGATTTATGTAAAAAATTTCATAAACAAAAGCTTAAATAATTAATATATTACACTTTTGTGACTTCAGTCTAGAACATCGAACTAAAAGTTATCGTCTTTCAAATTTTAATTAAATATTTGAATTTGGCAAGCACTTTTAAATTGTTGTTTTCGCCTTGGTCTATCAGAATTTTGAAATAATAGGTAAAATAAAGAAACAATAAACGTCAGTCTAACTTTTCTGAAAATAAATCCCTATAATGGGAATAATAAATATAAATTCAAGTTAAATTTATTCTACGTATTAGATATATTTATAACAGTAATTTTAAACTGAACTTACAAATCGGTGTTGCTATTTGAGATAAATTTAACATATTTATCTATAAATTATGTTATGGTCAGACAGAGGTATTTACTTTAAAACAATATCTAAATATGAGTACAGATAGCAAATAAAATTATTTTTTGATTTTTGTGTTGACCATTAAACGTAAAATGTCGTTATTTCCGATTTCTGTACGAATTTCAAGGAATTCTCTTCCAATACTCCCTTAAACTTCACAACCTGCATGCAATTTTGGCTTCTATGCCACATACTTTTGACTGTGCGTCGTTTTTCATTGAGTCAGTTACGAAGGACAGAGATTTTTATGTATATATTATTAGTAATAGGTAGTTAATACAACTGGTGATCATTGAACAATTTCATATATATAGATAACGCACTACAAAAAATATTATAAAATGAAATTCTTATTTTAAGTTCCGATGCTACTCTACAATTGACAGTAGATAAGAGCTAAGAGATACCTACCAAAGGGCGTGAACTAGACCAGCAAATTAATTATTATATCTAATTTCGTTAAGTTCAAATTCACCTTTATACAGATATTGTATCTATATTTAATCAAAGTGTCCAATTAACGAAATGAATGAGTTTTGTTGTAAATATTTAAGGACTACAATTACAGTTTTAATTAGGTAATAAATAAAGGTAGACATATAATATAGAAATAGGTTTTCTTGTTAGTTTTTCTACAATATATAACTAGTGGATTTTATTTTTATATATACATATTTAATTTTTAATACTAAAAAATACACCGAATATATAATAAAAAGCTTCGCTCTCCTAAGAAATACATAGAATAACTAAGTCTATAAATGTTATAAGCTTGGTTTTCAGAAATGGTAATGTAAAAAATATTTCTCTTATGAGCTAGTAAAACAAATCGCGGCGTTGAGTTACGCCACTCAATATACAACGTTTCGAAATTGGGTAGAACGTTTATAATTAGTTTCCCGTTGCTCACATCATCTTCATCATCAACATCTCTTAGTAATTAAAGTCAATTACTTGTATCTCATGTCATCAAGTTTCATTATATAGTCCCAGGTTAACTCTAACCAGCGTATGAGACCGTTAGCCCGTTGATAGCTGTGAAAATGACAGCTACAATTAGCTAAGTATCTTTGTAGTCTTGTTCTATACGAGACTTACGATGGTAATAAAATTAAAAATATTGTGAAATACAGGATAGGTGCATATATATACATATTTTAAATTAATATGGAGGATATTTAAAATTTTCCTGAAATTGTTAGTTTATAAACTGACATTTGTATGTTTTTTGTATAACTATCTCAAGATCAATATTAATTCATTGTATATATTTCCAAGTAAATTAATTACAAATGTATAATGTAGATATACAAAAATATTTTATATGTAAATATTACCTCAAACGAATTCAAACATAAAACCATTGTGTACATTCAAGCAACTTCTTTCTATATCACAATGGTGGCTTGATATTTTAATATGCAGTTTCAGCTGCACACTACGGTAACCGGAACCGGTAGCAGAAGTCAATCTCGCCATTCGCAACCTCGCCACCAGACTGGAGAAATGAAAATAATATTTAAATATAATCATTTCTCCGAGTGGGAATCAAACCCACAACCAATAGCGCTTGCTGCAGTCAGACGCTTTCCCACTGTGACATGCTGGCGTAATATATAATTTATAGAATATATATCGACCAATGAAGAATATATATAGAATATATACCGATAATGTATATACAGTATCGGTTCTGAAGCGCCACTTAATTAGCTACAACCTCCAAGTACTTCCTTTATACATAATACATTACATAGATTTGTATCTACGCATTTAGAGCAGGTTTCTTAACGGATGCTCTTAAGTAACAGTGACAAATAACTCATTACTTAGTATTTTTTCTGTATCTCAATATTTCCAAATTACGTTTATATTAAGGATAGGGTAGGATTATAGAAAAATATTTATTTATAAACATTTCCCGCCAACTTTATATACACATCGTGATGTATGTTGTTTATCTATACTTATCATTTCGAGGACTTGGTTGCGTAGACTTTGTGACTACATATCCCAAAATTTCATTATTTTCACGTCCCCATTTGAATTTTGAGATATCTTTTCTTATTGCCTACACATAACCTGCACCCAAATTTCTGTGGTCAATAGTTTCAGCTGTGCGCTTTTTATCAGTCACTAAGTGACGAGATTTGTATATAGAAGATAAAAGATTACCATAATAATAATTGGAACTCATGTCCGTCGCGTTCATCAAATCCCAACTATACCACTACGGCGCCAAATTAACCAAATAAATAAATCAACATACGGAAACTTCTTCAGATGAAAACTAATGTAATAGATAGACTAAACAAAAGTTGCCTTTTAACAAGTTCTCCTAACAATGGCGGTTCCGTTGACAATCATCTGTCATCGTGTCTCTGGAGTTTTGACCTCTTCCTTGAACTACTTGAATGCTCAATCATCACCGATCGTCATAAAATCTTCTGCGAATAATCGATATTCATTCTTACAATCAGCGTCCGAGTTAATTTCGAATCGATTTGTTTGTATTTCTGTGTGTTGTGTAAATTGTTACACAATTGTGAAGATAATAAAATTTTAAATCTAAATATAAAAAAATATATAAAAGTGATTAAAGTAGCATTTTTAGACCATCTACCTTTTCCTGGATTTAATATTAGAACAAAGATAATATAGCTTTAGTATCCTTTGACGTCTAATCGTTTGTCAAATTTATTAGATCACTTAAAACCATTTCAATCACATATTTACGTACAATGCACTTTACTTTCTATACTTTTGGAGACAATACAATGTCTCTACAATGTTCCCTTGAGTAATTCAATGCTGCTTGTACTATAAAATAATTGTAGAAATAAAATTTGTACACACTACTAGCTAGCGTTTAGCTAGACACGTCTTCATCGAGTCAAATGGAGTCAGCTTGTAGCTAATAATATTTAGTAAATGTTAAAATAATAACATAATACGTTAGACGCTTAATGAATACACCAGCAAATAGATTCTTGTGCGTGATTCAATTTCAACGACACGTGAACGATACGATTTGCCACACAATAATAATGTAACATACGATTTGGCAACGCGATGTTAGTGTGGATTATATGTTCGTTCCTAATCATACTATTCAGATTTTCATTTTCGACAGTTTCGTCTGTGAATCGTAGAATATAACTTTTCTTGTTATTGATATGATAAAGAGCCTTCTAAATGTAAAACTTCTACCTGCAGTAGTTCTTAGCTGTGACTGTTTATGATTTATATTCATGTATATGTATATATTGGCTTTCTGCACTACTTCATCTAAAGTGTAAAAATGCCAATTCACCTCCAGTCGCATGATTTCCGTAAAAAGGTTCCTCACGTTTTAATATAATGATAAAGACAAGCTTAAACGTATGATAAATAGTATAATAATAGTATATTATAAACACTATCCGTATACCAGCACGGCTCGTTGGTTCAGAAATAATGTTACACAAATAGACCGTTAGCGCCTTGCACTTGCACGCCGAATTGATTTCGATTGTCGTAACCCATAGTACATATGCACACTATACATGAAATTTCACGAATACTTTCGTCTATACGCTTAATAAAGCCATTATTAAGTGGATATTATTAATGAGAGTGAAAGAACTGTATTGAAAATAAAATATCTGACAGCATATATTATTAGAGGAGTTGACTTACAGAAGGAGTTGAAAATGATACATCTCTCTGTTTTTGGTTCGTTTTAGGACGAGATGGCAAAAGCATTAAGCTAATAACTCGAGAGTATTTTATATATAATTTATAACATAATTTTAAAGGAAATATGATTAGTAACACATTAGTTATTTTTATATAGATGTAAAAATGAAAAAAATAGTTTTATTTTTTAAGTATTTTGTTGCTTCTTGTAGCAAAAGTTTTCTACTAAGTTGAATATTGAACCTACAACTATCGTATCCTCTTATAGGTAAGATACTAAGATGTTTTGCAGGTAAAGCTTCACATTTTCCTTAAAATAATGGTAAACAGAGGTACAACGTCGCCTTTTGTCTTATCATTGAAGGAAATAAAAATACTATGAATATAATCATTCCTCAAAATTGGGATCGAACTCACAACCATCGCGCTTACAGCCAAATGTCACGCAGAGTCGCGTTTAAGGTCCCATTGTGCCACAGTCACTTTATTAAAATACTCTTGTACGGTACAGGTAGTACGATGCCATAATGTCATATAAACGTCATATTAAATTACTTTCTAATTAGAAGTCTGAGTGCAGCGAAAGCTTCCGCATAGTAAAATTAACTAACAATAAAATTGATATATTGTTAAATTTGAATATTATTCATATATAAGAAGGAATCGTTTCAAGAAATTAAAGTTTAAATATTTTCAATTATTAATATCATATTCGTTTGTAAAAAAGCATTTTTTGTTGGCAAAAAAACAAAAAAGCCTAAATATCGTTGTTTTTTAAATATAGCCAATTAAGTGTACACAGAAAATTACATTTAAACCTACATTGGGAATGTTTCCAATCTTCAAAATGACTCATCGCCTCTTCCATTATTACGAACCGATAGTCGCATCAGATTCATTTATAAAAGAACAAAATGACTTTCAAACGTGACGCAACAACCGTATTGACAAAATTAGCTAACTAAAGCTTTGTAAAGCTTTAAGCTTGTGGGTGTAGCAATAAAATTACATTGGTATAATGAGACAGAGATCTGTGTAATTAAATTGATTAATAAGGGCTAAGTAATGAACGAACACAATTAATGTACCGTAGAACTTTAACGGCCTCGAAGAGATATATCGGTTAGAATAAATTCTCATTTTGTATTGAAAGTAATATATTATTTTAATTGTTAATACTAAGTCTTGCCTTTGGTTTTGCTGGTAATAATTAAGTGGCTATTACAGCCAGAAATATTCTCCACAAAAAAAAATAGATTTTTATTAAAATTAGATAGTATAAAATTATAGACTAGAAAGAAAATATGTCTGCTTTCCGCTTGATTGAATGGCGCAGCTAATCTTCACCTTATTTATTTATTTAATTATAATCTTCTAAAACTAAGTTAAATTCCCACTGCACCACAATTGCCTTTAAAGTATAAATATTAATTAGGATAAAAGATATTAAATTTATAATAAATAAAATACGCCACCTAGCCAGCAATATTTCTAAATGGTTAAAGATTTTCTTCAGCTTCACGCTTATTCCTAGGATAACAGGGTGTTCAGAGACAAAATAGTGTCAAGACACTCCGTTTTTTCTACCATCCACCCGTAATCGGGACTATACGTGTCGGCGGCGAATCTTAACGCCGCGCTTTGTCTTATTCACCAGAGCGGAGAAATCAAAATAACTAAATCATGATTAAAGTCATTTAAGTCAGACTTCACTTCAATGAAATAATTTAATCTAATATTTCCCGATACCCGATGATCTAATTATTCTTCGATGATGATTTAAGTAAATAAATACGCTTAGAAAATATAAATATATATTACTGTTCATGTTCATGGTTTTATACTATTTTCTCAAAATAACTAAGAATTTCTTAAATGTTGACATCAAGTTTGCTTGAATTCATTTTAAGTGAATGATATATCTTTACTGAAATTGAACCGATAGTCCAGATTTATAATCTTTTCAGGACGTCGTTGTGCAATAATACAACGTGATTAGTTCAGGGTGCAATTTCTACTCGGGGAAATTGTTAAATATAAAATATTTTCATTTCTCCACTCCAGTTCTTGAAGACAAAGCGCGGCTTTAAATTTCGCCACTCAACACGTAATATCTCGGAATCGGTCTAAAAGTTGAGAACAGAACACTAGGTTTCTCCTGCTATACTGGAAAAAGTGTGAAAATATTTTATTTTAAGAAATTATTTATACTGAATAAATAATTATAATAAGAACTGTCGCTTGTTTCTTAATTTCACCTTTAATATCCACTAACAAATTTTCCCTAAATCACCTATTAATTACATACATTTTCTAATATACATTTTCTCATATATTTTCTATATAATTAAACTAATAAAATGTCAAAAAACCGCCATAACATTGAAAATCTTTAGAGAAAGACTGACAGTGTTCACAAAGATCCATCTATTTACGTATAGAAATAAGTTATCTGTTTTATTACACCTTCGTCTACCCCGCCATTAATTTATGCTTCCTTTTAGCAGAGACATCATTTAAGAAACCAATAGAATGTAGTAAACTTAAGAGTTGTGGACTATTTATTTTAAAGCATTCGTTAATTTTACGACCACCCGGACCTAGACTCTGGCCATGTAGAGTTATAGATGGAGTGAATTACATCAAATACGATGCTTGTCCGTAAATTTCAATCTATTACGCATGAAATTACAATATAATATCTATTCTATTACTCTATAGTCGTTTCTTTATCGCTAAAACCGTTTACTGCAAGGTTGATATCATTGTTTTACGGCGTTTTTACAATCGTTTTATAAGCGATTTGTTGTAATATACGCGTAGTTATGTAGATTTATATATTTTTTAAACTGCCTTCGATCATATAGGAATAAATGCTATTAGGAAATGAGTTTCATGTGTTAATAAAATAGAATCTTATAAGGTATATTATCAAGTTCAATGTAACAAGAATTAGTCATATTTTCAAGCAATTGACGATTGATAGTTGATTCAATTATTAATATAAAAGTATTTTTTTGTAATAAATTACAATTTTATGTATTCAAAATAAAAGAAACCAAAATTACTGAATATTATGTATTTTTGGGAACAATATACAGATATGAAAAGCAGAAATCGAGACATTGAGTGTTAAGTGGCAGAACCAACAACCAATGGAATATACAGTCTCAGTCACTTTAAAAATACTTACTTATATCCAATCATATCTCACGCAGTACCATGAAGTGGTCAGTCTTGTGAACACATTCTTTTTTTCACTTTCTGTATATTATCAAAGCCACAAATCAAATACAAATAAGTAAGTATTACCCAAAACAAAAACATTTAGAATGACTCTTAACTGAATAGCAGAGAGTCCAAACAGTACGTATGACTCAATATAACAATTGATCGTATAATAACGTGTAACAGCTGTCGCTAAAAGCAATCCTAATCAATACAATATCAACAGTCAATTGGCTAAAAGAGTTCATAACATGTTCGTGACTCACAAAGTACGCCGCTACCTCAAGGCGCTAGCCCACGTAGAGCAAGAAGCGAGGGAGGAACTTTGTGTGGTCTCAGACCGAAGTGAATTGAATCATTAAGCTATCTACAATTTGACACGTTGTATAATTGGATAAGTTTATTTATGCGGTATTAATTTGCTTTGTAATAGATATTAAGTTTGAATTACCTTGATTTACCTTGAAATATGTATAATGGAGTTGTTATAGCAAATAACGGCGAATATGACTTTACGTAATGGTCCGGAGTTCAAAATTGAAAGTGTTATACATATATTTCCAGGAAATTATTAGATAAAGTACAGTATTGGAATTGTGGCCTCTGGCATACAACGTTAGTGACAATACAGAT
The DNA here is from genome assembly GCA_038994665.1 of Podotricha telesiphe. Lineage (NCBI taxonomy): Eukaryota > Metazoa > Arthropoda > Insecta > Lepidoptera > Nymphalidae > Podotricha > Podotricha telesiphe. The sequence goes on along the minus strand of JAOYRR010000321.1, from coordinate 69,267 downwards.
CACTACCTAGAAAATAAAATATTTTTAGAAGTTTTAAAGTGTTATTCACACAATTTAGTGGTCGTAGCAATTGGGCGGTTTCTAACACTCGCGGGTTCGAATCCGTTACGGATTTTCTCTCATGAAAAAGGTTGGTAGTCGGGGATAAGAATACCTAATCTAACCTAGCCTAGTGTCAACCCTTCATTTGCTGCCCTAAATCGGGGTATTGCGTGCTGAGAGATTGAGTCACTGACGCCGCTTTGTCTTGTTCATCTGAGCGGAGAAATGAATATAATATAAATATAATCATTCCCCGTATGGAAATCAATCCTATAAACAATATTTTGTTGAAAGATTTTTTTGTAAACTACGCAAAGCACATATGTGTATCGAATTGACATATTTCTCTTCAGTAAAGTAAAATCAATAACTAAAATCAATTGAATGTTTTCTGCTCCAAGGCAATTCAGGCTCCAATTTATTATATATAGGATATAAAAAACATTTTTAGAAAACGTATATGAATTTCAATGTAGCGAAATTCGAACCTGCTCCTCTCGCAAACTATCCAACGAAGTCTTATTTTAAAATTACAAACTCATAGAATATATATATCAAGAGTATACCACTCGTAAATTATAATTTTATAGAGTCAGTGTCAAAAGCAAATGCTTGTCGTAACTTGTGGGTGCGTGGCACAAAGCTTTTTCTCTATCTTACACTAACTTAGCATGTACCTTAAGGCTTAATCGTAAATTCTATAAGCTGTCTTTTAATACCTTGTTTGAAAATATATCAGTTACTAAATATGGTCTCGCTTTATATATAGGATTGGTTTTTAGTAGAGCTTTTTCTGTTTACATATTAAATTGTACAATTGATGTAAAAAATATATATATAATTCGATATAGAGTTACTGAACTAATATTTATGGTTTTATGATGGTTGTGTAATGAAAATATTATTCATCAAATCCAAACATGTGTGCACATTTTCAAGAAATGGGTCGAAGTAGTGTCACAAGACTCTTAAATTGATAAATAAATACAAGTAGAGTAAGAGAAGTTAAAATGGGAGGGAAATAGAGAAGAAAGTGATGTATTCGCCTCAATACCCCACACGATGCTAATTATATTGCAAGCTAATCTATATTTATTAAAGTCAATTTTAAACATCGTATAATTTAATTCCCTATTAAAACATTTTTGATTCCTACATTTCGAATGATAACAATTACAATAGATAATACCTTGGATGATTTTCTCTAAAAGTAATTTCAAAATATCTCAAAATAGAATCATTTGCAATAGAATATTGTTAATCCAAACAATACCTAGGACAAAGCTCTCGTATTACATGTTTTATACATAACCTGTGCAAGAGAACCGGTCAGATTTGCCTAGAGTTTAACCCCCGAATAATATATGTTTTTTGGTTCTTTTTCAGCTTTACTTTAAAGACATTTCAACGGTTAGTTTACACAAATCATACGTATAAAATATGTGAATTTCAATGTCCGGAGTGTTTATGTATAGAACAGTACGAAATATCGAATACGAATACGAAATATCTATTTCATCGAAAAGTAGTTAATGGTATATTTATAGTATTTAGTATATTTATAATATTAAGTATATTTATAATAATGGTATATTTATAATATTATTTTCTTTAAATAAAAGTCCGAGAGATATGTAAAAATCTAAATTTAAACTTATAAGAAATTACTCTTTATACAAAAATATTTATTATATTAACAGTACATCACAAATTGGATGTAGGATGTATATTTGTAGAATAGAAACGACACGGTCTCCAAGAAAGCTCAACTTAATTGTATGACGGCATTATACGCCTGTCCTTCCGTTACGCTTTACTTGAAATTATTAGGTAGAAGTAACAAAATCATATATATTTAGACCGTTGATAAATTGACAATGCAAAGCTCAAAAGCTTCATAAAATTACGTATACAGATTATTTTTATATCTTTTAGAGATTATAACTTTGTATTATATTTTTTTAGCTAGCTTTGAATGCATATATATATACAGAGAGAACCTAACCGGATAGGCAGAGTGAACATAGTGTCATGATACTCCGTTCTCCACTTTCCGCCCAAATCGAGACATTGGATATTGAGTGGCGGAACTCAGGCGACGCTATGTTTTGTCAGCAGTATGGAGAAATTAAAACAACCGTACTTTTTCTTATCACCAGAGTTGAGAAATTAAAATATTATTATTCCCTCGAGTGAAAATCAAATCCACAACTAACCACGTTTGCAGTCATACACTGTACTACTGCGCACTTTTAATTCCGCAGTTTGTATTTTCAGTCATAAAATAGTTTTCTCTTATAGTAGCAAATAACAGCTTAATATATGGCATGGAGAAAAGATACGACACAAACGATGATGTTTTAACTCTATCATGCCACTTGTTACATGTAAATTACGTCAAGATATATTAGCCGTAGAAGATGAAACTGCAAGGGTTATTTATATCTGATATTATTAGATGAAATCTGAAAATATCTCAATTCCTTGTACAATAACAGATTATTTTAGCGCCATATTTATTATGTGAATATCTATTTATTTGATTTTTTCTTTTTTTATTGTGTAGCAGTGGATAGGTAGAGAGAACGTAAACTCTGTTCTCCGAACATTCCGTTCTCAAGTTTCCACCGGAACCCAAGACATGCATGTTGATTGGCGACACTCAACGCCGCGATTTGTCTTGTCAGCAGTACGGAGAAATGGAAATAATTTAAACAATCATTCCCCCGAGTGGGAAACGAACCAGCATTAATTACGTATACAATAACCGGATGTTAAAAAATCAATGAATGTATTAAAATAATAGGACGTCATTACATTATCAAATATTATGTTATTATAAGAAGGTAAAATTATAATTGTATCAAAAATACTATATATGAATTTGTAACCTAATAAATAAGAAAACTGTTAATTAAACCTATAATATATGTATAAATGTTATCATAGAGTAATAAAATAAACTTCCATTAGCTCTATTACGAATCTAGACTAAAAACATTATATATTAAAGAACCATTTAAAGCAGCAGCAACACATAAAATGCATATATATGTATAAATAATTACTGAGCAATTTAAACTAAACCTCTACATTCGTTGCCATAAACTTTGCAATCTAAAAAAATTGCAGCATTTTTTATACGTTACGCTCTTTTCAGCAAAGGCATCCCGAATTCGAGGTGTTGCGTATTGAGTGCCATGTTTTAAAATATAAACATTCTCGCGAGTAATAATCGAATCCACAATTAATCGCGTTTACGGACGCTATCCCATTGCGCCACGACGGCCTCTGTACCGGCAAATAATGTACGATAATTCGACATTTACTTAGAAACGCTACAATGGTTTCTTGAAACACTTTGATCCAATAATGAGTAATTTATATTCCGAATTGCAGTCATTTCAATTTCCACGTACATTTACAGTCGATTGTAAAGATTAATACTAAAATAAATTGGCTTATTGCAAATTTGTACAGAAGTCCATTGGTGGGCAGACTTAATGCCTTGTAACGTCTTTGTTTGGTTGTTACGCTCTATTAATTACAAAAATAGGCCCTATTTAGTTTATAAGCTATGTAAATCGCTCTATATTTAGTTTATTTGCTTATAAATGGCTCTATATTTGACACTAAATAACCAAAAATAAGATATTTTTACCTATGCGTATATAAAAGTGAAAAGTCATTATCATTAAAGTGCAAATATAAACTTTGGCAAGAAGGTTTACGTACTAAACGTTCGCTAACAACGGATGTTGCGACAGGGCGACATTAAGAAAATCTAAGCGCTTTCTCAAGTTTGTACGAAAGTCCTTTATGTTTTTTGCTACAGACTCGATATTTGCCAAATAGATGCCCAATATTACATAGTCGCGGGAAATAGCTAGTTTTATATAGATTATATTAGAGAGATCGCAGAAACTCTGTAAGAAATCCCTCCATCATAACGAATAAGTATTATTCCTGTATTTAAATACTTCTCTGTGTGGTATTTAACTGATTTATTTTTTGAAAATAATGTAATTATAGACATAAATAATATTATTTGTTAGATAAATAATTGAATTTATTAATTAAAGAAAATATTTTTTAAAACAAGTACATCGAAATACCTATCAAAATTAAATTGTATTGGAAGATAGTGAGCCTACATTTTTTTTTGTATTTCCACGGAATAATCTCAGACGAAGTTTCGAGCACAAGCTAGTATTATATATGTCAAACTATATTCTGAGACAACTAAATTACGGACAGGCGACATGAGACGCTTTCGCAACAGTCTAGTCGGTTTCAGCAAGAACATCATAATATATAATATCGAGATATTGAGTCACTGGTGATTCAGAAACATATATTAATAAGTTAACTTATAACTTTTCACAGAACTAAAGAATGGTTGTGGGGTCAATGCCCGCTCGGGAAGATGAGTATATATATTTTTTTCTATTTCTTCGCTCTATTATTCTATTTCATACTAAATGTTCCTCACAGCATGGTAGTGATAGAAATTTGTGTACAGACATGCCGTTCTCCACTTTCCGCATGGTGTGTTCATGGTGGTAGCGGAACTCTATACAGCGCTTTGTGTTATCACCAGAGCGGAGAAATAAAATCGAACCCTAAACCAATCCATTGGTACATGATGGTTCTCGTATATTAATAAAACAAAAAATACAAACTTTAAGTGTGCCTTTTAATACAATTTTTACGATGAAGAATCATTTGTGTATGTTTAGAAAAGGCTACATAACGATCGTTTGTATTTTTCTGGCGCCTTAAGATTTGTGCCTTAGGATTTTTCGGAGAAATATAGATGATTCCTCTTAATAGCATCTTTTTATGACTCTTGCATTTTGTCACGTTTAGAATATAATATAAAACGGTACCAAATGTTTATAAAATAAAAAAATTATTAAAATTTTATATAGACCATTAAATTTTAAATTTGTCCAATTAGATCAAATACACCCACAACTTAAAACTATGTAATTTTCGATACTATCTTTCAAATTAATATTTATAGGTAAGCTATTGCAAATATAAAAAAATACGTAATAAATTACCTGTAAAATAAAAAAAAATGTAATGAAACTACATTGTTATATCCGATAACAATTTTTTAAGCAAGCTTATCTAACATTACTTAATAGATACAGGTGAAACTATTAGCTTGAAGGTAAAACGAATACAGTATTAATTAATATATTGTTTAAGCTTATTTTTCAGCTTCACGCTTATTCCGCATAGCAGGATAGTGTCAAGACACTCCGTTCTCCACTTTCCGTCGAAATCGTCGAAATCAAAACATGAGGTGTTTAGTGGAGGGACATAAAGCCGCGCCCTGCCTAAGGTACACGGCGAAGAAATTAAAATGATATGTGTTTCTAATATATAAATATAATCATTCCTACGAGTGGGAAGAGGCCACAAACAATCCCGTTTATAGTCAAATGTTGTTCGAATGCGTTGTTTTAAATTAATAAACCTAAATACAACAGACAGACAGACTCTTCTAGACGTGAACAAACTGTAAGCAAAAGAAACACATGCATATTTCATTCACTAAAACACACAAAAAAGCGCGGAAGTATTCCGCTTCCAGTTGTAAAATACGATCATTTTGATAAAATAAAGTGATATGATAATAAAAACGATTTTACGATTGAACTAAATGTGGTGTAAACATCTCGATGAATTAAGTCATAAAATAAGGGGTTTGCTATTAGTTTGGTTGAAGTGACTCATAATTATGTTTTTATTTTGAAACTTGATAAGTACAGATATATTGGTTTTAATTTGGAATTTTTTATCACATGTCTTTCACATATTGCGGATTAGTTAAAAAAGAACATTCAAATGCATAGACGAAGAGTGGAGAGTACTTTCAAGCTAAATCGGTGTTCTCTGATTCATTGCACATTTGATAATTAATGCAGGATAATGACTATTCTTTAAAAATAATTTTAATACATTATATTATATGATAAAACCATTGTAGCGCAGTAGGACTGTTAAAGCGAGATCCAATTGTTAACGTGATAGTTAGGGGTTCAATTATTACTTGGAGGAATGAATAAATTTAAATTATTTTCACTTTCCTGCTCTGGTAAAACAATAACTCTAATGCGAGCAGAATATATAGAACGGAGTTTCTTGTCACTTGGTATATACATAGAGTAACAGCCGGATAGTCACCCCACTTTTTAAAAACGTTTTATTATAAAATAAATAACGCAACATTTACATGAAAATATAAGTCTATGATCCATGATATTAGCCTATTTTTGTGAACATACCTAATAATAGTTTGAGTTTGAGTAAATCCTGTTTTATTTTTAACTCTAAAAGAACGGATAGTTGCCTACTGTAACAGTACGGTTGGCTACTGTATGTTGCGTAACGCTTCGGAGGATACTTACCTTGTGTAAGGATAGAGGCACCACAATATTTTTCCAAGTAAAAAACATACTTCTATAAATTAAACTAATCAGTCCATATTTCAACGGCAAGAGGCATTTTGTTCAACTAGAATAAATACAAGAAACAGTTAAGCATTATTATAATTATCGATATTTATGTAGAATTTGCTTTTTTTACACTTTTTGTAATTTTTGTAACTTATGTAACAAACAAAAAATCTACATGCTATAAACTGGAATCTAGAATTATAAACTGGTGTTGCTCTTAGGGCTAACTATCCTTTTTGATACGGATACTTGCTTTATTTAATTGGAAAATAAATAAAAAGTATACCGTAATAAAACGTAATAAATAGTGTAATTTAAATTATAATGCATGCGAGGAAAAGAATTATATTGAAACTACAATCAGTTAATAAAATATTCAATAAAAATTACAAAAATAAGACTAACGCCTGTCGTAGTTTCAATGCTGTACATTTTCGCTTCTGGTGAAATTACACCTTATAACTATTGTTAAATGCTAGCGCCACTGACGTACCTAACTATCCAAGTTTTACACTATATAACAAAATATGTATTACGTAAGTAAATATATATATATTGTAACACGTCAATTCAAATACTTCATCAAATTTGTAGTTCCTTAAAAAAAAACTATGTAGATAAAAATACTTTAAAGAGCGCTTAATAGCATCTTTTACTCCATAAATCCTTCGAAAGATCGTTATAATATTAAAAATGTATAATGGAGATAATTTGTTTCTTGGGAGCAATGAAAAATTATCGTTTTGTTAGCTAATTAGGCGTTCGTGTGTCGAAATTTTTATGTCGTACAGCTGTTGTTATATTTCGTAACGGAGTTATTACTAGAAATAGGTATGTATTTTTTTACATGTGCATATAAGACATAATTCATAGCGTATTAATATCTCCATAGACTTACTTTGATTACCTTACACGATGGTAGTGAATTAGATACACCACTTTTCTAAATTAGTGTGAAAAAATATTATATATTATATAGGAAAAGAAAGATATGTAGAAATGCATATAAAATTGAAAGTATTATTCACACACTTAGGAAATTGAAAAACATATTAGCGGTCAGAGCACTTGGACGGTTTCCAAGATGTGCGGCTTCGAATCCGGCTGCGTTCAAATTTTTATATGTTTTCTAAATGTTTTTCAATTTCCTCGAAGGATCTTATCGGGCTGCGACGAACTTATTATTGCTTGCTTACTTTTGTTACATTTTTCTTTTATTATTTCCTCTTACTTATACTTATAAAAGATTCGTGGACTAAATAAAAAAATAAATGACAAGTAAAATTGAGTGATAAAACCATATAATGTTCTATACGCAATTGATTAACGATAAAAACAGACCATACGTGCAAGCCGCGCCTCTAATTAAGTTTACACTGTACTATTGTTCGCCCTGATTTGAACCTGCTACTATTTGAAGATCTAGTCTATACATACTTCACTATACCATCAGTATTTAAATTATTTTACCATTTATTAATAAACCTACACGCCTATCATGGCTGTTACAATAATGAAGACTATAAAATTTTAAGTGCATATCGTAATAGCAATTTAAAAGTAATAAAATAAGAATCAATAAAGTCATAAAGAAATGATACATATAAAATACTTCATTCATTTTATTTCATTTAAAAAATAAAGTATTTGTTCTGTATTTTAATGTTGGTAATAATTGCTAAGTGCCTTTCAGGTTTCGAAACCAGGTGCCTTGGTATACATATCTGACAGTTTAGCTAATCTTGCTCTCGTTCTACCCAGGTAGAAAAAAAGGTTTCAGAGGTACAGTTGTAAGTCTAAAATTAACTTATTTTAATTGAAGTACAATTCCTTAAATAACTTGACCTAACCTCGAAGGAAATTATGGAAATGAAATATTTCAACTGCGCCACGCTGGTGTCAATAGATTACCCTATAATAATAAACATAGGCGAATATCTCGTAGTGTCGTGTTTTACGAGTTTTTTACGATAGTGATAAAATGACTTAATTATGTATTACAAATCGATATTGAAATGTCGATGAACTAACACACATATTTATGTAATTAAAAAAAATTGCCGTGAACTATGATCCACGATGATTTTGGTACGGTTTACATTAACAAATATGGATAATATAATAAGACTTTCTTTTCTAGTATTTGTTTCTTTTTGACGTTGAAAAATGCATTGTTACGCAAACCACTCATGTTTAAGCCAAATGTGCTTTGTGGATGTACGGTAATGTGGTACATCTCTAACATATTCTACTATGACGCCTCGCCTCGGTGTGCCATCATCGTCTTGAGGGTACTCAAGGGTTTCTCCTAGAACTTCTTTGGGCTATCTTAACTTAAATTAACACAAAATATCATAGCAGAAAGTTGAAAATAAATGATGCATCGCCATATCTCTTTGATAATAAAATTACCAAAGAGAACATTGAAGACTAAATTAGTTTTATATAATACCTACCATTCATTTACTCCAATACCCACATTACGCCTACGAAATGTCTAACAAAACCCAATAATGGACAATGACTATCTGATATGATTATAGTTTTTAGCTTTACACCTTTTTTAACATTTTAACGTGTTATTCACGCGTATAAAATTTGAACGCTGTGGGATTTGAACTCGCTGTATACTTAGAACGCATGACTTAGCGGTCAAAGCGCTTGGACGGTTTCCTAGAGCGGGTTAAAATCCCGCTGCGTTTAATTTTTTATACGTTTTAAAAAAAAACGCGTTTTTTTTTTGAGTAGCAGTGTTAAGTGAGGAAAGTCTTCATTGGTCTTACCAGGGCGAAGAAATAAAAATATTTTATACTTATAATCATTTCTCCGTGTTGGAATCGAACCCACAACTAATCGCGTTTACAGTCAGATACTGTTACACTTCGCCACGATGACCTGGTGGACAGGTATATATAAATTTTACTTATTAAAAGTGACATTGTAAAAAATATACCCCAATTTAACATACCATGTTAAAATAAATCATTCAAATTCAAATTATTTAATTTGTACACGTATGTATATTTATACACGTCAAAAGAAAGTAAGCGAAATAAGAGGAAATGGCAAAAGAATAAAAAAATGTAACCGCAGTTCATTCACACGCCTGTAGGGTACCAACTAACTATTGGGCACGAATTTATGATTACTAGCGATCACGACGCGTCCCGCCTTGAGATATATCGAATCATTTTAAGAATTGAGTGATAAATGTATATTTTTTGCTGTTGTTTATGCACATTATTTCTATTCCTCTTAATAGAATATATAAAAAATATGAATTTATATCCTTTTTTATTATATTATTTACTTACTTTTATTTATTTCATTGTCACAATTCATTGTGCAATGTCACAGCGTCTGACTCTAAACGGGTTTTTTTGTGGATTTACTACAGCTTATGATTATATTTAAACTATTTTCATTTCCTCATTTTAGTAAGACCAAACGTTATTCTGACCTTCACCACTCAACACACAATATCTTGATATCCAGCTGAAAGTGGAAAACGGATTGTAAAAAAAATGACATAGTATTTATATATAGTTGAATGAGACTTCCAGTTGCTGTTATTCCGCAAAAATCTTAGTATATTGTATATGGAAGCCGTTTTTGCCTTTCCGATTGGTGCACAGCTAATGTTTAACATTCAGCCTCTTCTAAGTTTACATTAGATACATTTTGAACAATAGTTAAATTGTAATTCATGTTCTAATGTTTGTAGTTTTGTGGTCAAGTTAAGCTATTGAAGACTGTACTGACTGTCCCTCTCCCATCCCCTACGCCACATTTTCTTTGTTACTCCCCAGCGAATTATTTCAATTGTAATAATTTGTCATGTAAGTGAATTGAAATTTCTACGAGAAATAAATAATACGCATCTGAAACAAAACCTGAACAAAACGCATCTTTTTGCCGAAATCGAAGAAAAACGTATAGTATAGATAAAGGTAAAGCCTGTCTGTCTAAAAAATCCACATACTTGCTATAGCTAATCTATATGTATAGATAAAAAATAAAAAAAAAACCAACATTAAATTACACACAATATATAATAAAACAAACACAAAGTTTGAATATTTTGAAAACACTGATATCTCAATCGGTACCGATTATTAAATGAAATTTATGGGTGCGTTAAATTCTTTGTTTGTTAGTCGGCTGTTGTTATGCTTCGTAAATGCGTCTTCAGGCGATACAATCGATCGAAGTCGATAATTCAGCAAATTTGCAGTAATTTTTAACTTTGAAGATAAATACAAGGCCTTGCTCTTTAAATTGATTAAACTTAAATATAAAGGTTAAATTATAATAATAAAGGTTTTTTTCTCTCAACTCCCATATCATGTGGAGTAATTAAAAAACCAAGTGATTTCACATTCCGTTTTCCTCTTGAACTCAATTTTAAAGGCATTGGTTTTTGGGTAGCGAACTTCATACACACATGACCATAAATAAAGAGTATTATTGGACCATGTCGGAACAGTGGTATAGCGTAAAACTGTAAAAACGAAGACTGTGTGTTCGAATTCATCTTGTGGATATGTTAATCCACATATATTAATTTAAATTACTTTCACTTCTCCCATGTGTGTTCACACTATTCACTGCTACGCGTAAGAAAGCGTGAAGCGAAAAGAAGCCTATTTTTGAACAAAACATAGATTTTGTACAGAAATTTATGCAAGAGTATAAATATGTGTAGTAAATATCAATAATATTATAGTAAAAGTCAACGGCATTTCTTACAATTGACCACTTTATATGTCTTTATTATGTGTAATGATGATCACACCTTTATAATAATCGTTCACTCATTTAAAATAAATTACATTTCATTGCTTTTATGTGATCGGCTTAAAACATGTAATGTAAGAGTCAAATCTAAAAATGATAGATTCCGTATATAAAATATACTTTTAATTCTAAAAACGATAAATCTGTGCTCTTTCTCCTTCTCTGATCCAGTCATAATCAGACCTGTCAATCACTTTTCTTATGTTTGTTTTTAGGCATACCTTTCTTATTGAAATTTTATATCAATAGTAGAAATCGTAATTTTTGCCACAAAAGAGTTATATCTTAAAATTGCAAATATCAACCTTAAAACTGCAACCTAAAGAGGTAATTATACAAGAATTTCACAACACCTGTTTACATAAACTTAGTCTTTAAATATCAAACATAATTATTATGATTTAAAATTACAGGCTGTAAGAGTATTATTATTTAAAATTAAAGTAGTTTCCTATAATGGCGTTAAAACTGTGTTAGTGATTTTCGAACGCTTAAAATTTATTAAGAGCGATGTCCAATATTCACAACCTATCACCAATGTAATAAATCTTTAAGACTGCGTGTAACTCATTTACAGTCAAAATATTGAAACAATTTAAGTGAAACCTTATCAAGTATATATGTATTGCTGTTATAATGATATGGATGTTTTTTTTATTCAGTTATATATTTTATATAAGAAATAACAAATATATAAAAAAGTATAGTTTTAGGAGCCTCTTTCGAGAGATCTTACTCAGTACCTACGTAGTCATTCAAGCAGATTTTTTTTTTAAATTATGCTTATGCAACTTCTGTACGATTGTGCCGGTAATCTATCTAAAATTCAATTTTGAGAAGATAGAGAAACTTACGGTAATATATAATAATCTAAAGTATTTATTATCTTAAATGTTTGAAAATGCATAAGTAAAATAAATTTATATCATTACATCATATCAGTGATTCAACGCACATCCCTTGGGCGGAAAATGGTGAGGGCAGTAATGTTTTGGTAAATTCTCTTTATATTTCCATTAGAAATGCGACAGAGGTGTGATAAAAATGTAAGTAGGTATACAAAATATTTCGTAATAAACAACGCAAAAACCAGTTTGCAAATCTTATACTGCTGTCGAAGTTAAAGAAAACGCATGACCATTCATATTCCATGTTAAAACGTGATTTATTAATAGTTTCCTGGCGCCGATCGATCGATGCAAATTAATTATATTCATATATGTAAATCGAAATAATAAAAAAAAATTGTCTTTCACAACGAATGTTTGTGTTGTCTACTATTTACAGCCTTCAATTTTTTTAAAGAAACCTTTATCGTTTTACATGAGTGTCTGTTACATGAGTCTCTTTATTAGTTAATAAATTAATAGTAAAAAAACGCTATTTATGAATGTACTAGGTATATGATATATCAAAAAATGTAACATATAATAAAATTTTGTAGTTTTTTTAGAATAAAATTGATTGAGAATTGTTACTATACAATAGTATAGTTAATATTAACCCATACTGTTTAATAATAATTAAACAGTATGGGTTAATATTAAATTTGTATCGTAAAATTATTTTGAACTAAAATGAATTTGGCCCATTTTTTCAAGGTAACATCTAAATTTACGTTTGTACATATCTATTAATGTCAAAATTTAATAAATGTTATGATAATTAAATATTAAACAATGGTTATTGTTCATGAATGTAATGGTTCATTAGATCCCTATCTTTTCTTACTAGTGAAATAAATAAAAAGAAATGCCAAACGTTAAAACTGATATAATTTATGAAACCAAAAGCTATATATTTTCTTCAAGTCTATCTATTTTTAAATGAAACTTAATTAAAACTGTCAAAGGAATTTACAAAAAGCGGCGACATTAGAAAAGTTAGTACGTGAAAATTCCACAAGCTTCTCGTTTAAGGTGTCAACACCATAGCGACAGAAATACAACGCTCAACAGTCATACTGCTGCAGTGTTAATAATCGATTAGAAATGATTTAGATATTTTTGAATGAAATATAAGAATCAATTTTTAAAAATCTTCCTGACTTTTTTGTGATTAAGTAGATACTTTCTCGATCAAAAATATAACAGATACTTCATTTGATCCATTCACTATTTTCCACTTTTAATCGATTTTATAAAACTAATTGTACATGCTTATCTGGATTAGATTCAAATTTAGAATATTAGCTTGCAATAAACTACATCTGAACAACTTACTAATTAACATTAAAGCCTTTGTACAATTATTGTTGTAAATATTAATTTTGAATTTAAAACATTTTTTTCTTGTTAAATAAAAATATTTTACCCGGATTAATCATATTGTTTTGGTATTGGAAACCCCAACGTTTCGAAAAGTTTACAGTAGCCCGTGGTCACAGTAAGTCTGATATGTAAATGTCGCGAAATTGTATCTATATATTAACTTCTTTTAATTTAAATACAAAGCTCTAATTTTCGATTATTACTATAATTACATATTTAGAAAAGGTATAATAATTTGAACGCAGCAAGATTTGAACCCGCGCCTCTAGGGAACCGTCCAAGCGCTCTGACCGCTAAGCCATGCGTTCTTCATCCAGCTGCTTCAAAATTTTTATACGCTTATTACTACATAGTTTAGTTATTAGCATCTCTGTAGAGGGATTTGTACAAATTTCTGCTACCCAAAAATTATTCTACGAACAATCGTTTGGCAAGAGAGGAAAAGTTTATAGATTTTTAATATTTCTTTGCATATTTCTATATATATAGAGGTAATCACAGAGCCTGGTGTTAAGACAAACATAAAATTTCAAGATATCGAGTAAAATATAATTTTCTATTTTTTATTACATGCTTTTTTATTACATTTAATTAACAGAAATGCCACTTCTGTAACATTAAAACTTCAATCGTATTTTGACACAATTCTTTGATAGCAAAACAAAGTAACGTTTCAACGTAAGTGACGATAAATTCTCAATTTTCAACTCTATCTATTAAGTAATATGGGTCATAATGATTTATTGAACAGGCGTAGAATTTCAGTAATGCATTTTCAGACAGGGCTCAAAATTCTCCTATCTTCTTGTAATGCTTGTGGTATTGAATAGGGTGTTAATGTACAACTTAAGTAAGACCTTTAATAAGTCTGACTTAAGTCAGGTTTAAATAGTATGGATTTAAAATAAACCCCACATTGGCCCAGTAGTAGTAGTATCCTGCTACCATGATTGTGGTAATTCCAGCTTGGACAAATATTCATCATATTTATAAAATATATTCATTCACCTGGTTAAACAATGCGCTACATTGGGTTTCGAAAACTCTGAATTCTACGTCAAAGGCATAGATGGCCTTCTTTTCGCAAACTTTTTAGATATATTGCATTAACAATATCCGATGAACCTAATAATAAAAATATTCTGACCTAAGTTTTAAAGTAATAACTACATACTATATTACATCATATTTTAAACCAAAACAAGTCTATAACGATTTTATTATAAATATTTATTATATAAGTGAAAACTATTTTAAAGTAAAAACGCATTTAACATTTCCACAAGCACCATATAAAATTCTTGTCACCCTACATTTGAAAGTGAAGTCTCATAATTTGACGTCGATGAGCCGCGAACTCGTATCCACGCCCCATTTTACACATTTCACCCACAAACTATTCAATATCTAAAAATACAGCGTTAAATATATTTATTGTTATCTGAGTAAACAAAGAAGTTGGCGAAACTTAATAACTAGTATTATATGTTTATGTTAATATTAGTGAACTACACGACTTATTTGGATATAAGGAATAATAATGATTAGGAGAAATTAGCTTTTGCAAATAAAGTAATATTTTAAAATGATTTAGTGATAAAAATGGTTAATGTAAGCGAACGTGGATTTATAGGCCTTTTTATGATATACGTTTCCGTAGTACTTAACTTTAATATATCTCATACAGTTTAATCACTGCTACAATGTAAGCGCTCGAAAATAGTTAATAGAAAAAAATTAATAGCTTCTTAGCAAAATATAGATTTTTTCCAATTATCCAAATGCTTAATTAGAATGTTTTGTATGTATAAACCTTCGGTATTAAATTGTCTAAATAAAATTGAAAAGAACATCATACATGAAGAAAGTTAAGAAATAGACAGAGAGGCTGAGGGCAACTTTGTTTTATACTACGTAGTGAAGATGATATTTCAGAGCGCCGGAAAAACTTAAATTCAAATTTAAAATATCCTTCATTCAAATAGACTTTTGTAAGTACTTTTGTCCCAAGTGGAATGAACATAAAGCTACCACCTTTTTTTAGAAAACGTATAAAAATTTGAACGCAGCGGGATAGAATTTCTTCTGTCTTTTTCAATTTCCTAAGTGTGCGAATAACACTTTAAAAAATGTTAAAAAAAAGGTAACCACCTGCTCGGAAGGCAATTCTGCTGTCGAAGGCAATTCTGGCTGGCTGAAGAGCCGGCGAAAAACTCAACAGTGGCTCTTTTCGAATACAAATGTTACAATTTTATCTTCTAATACAGTGGTATCTATCCTGCACCAAAGTCGAAATCATATTACTTAAACCCATTTTTATCACACCTTTAATTATACGGGTGAAGGAGTATGGAATTTCGCAAAGTAAAAGTTTATGATGAGAAGGAGTGCAATAACCCACTACATTTTTTATAATAATAAAAAAACACTAAATCAATAAAATAAATATTATTCATACTACCATATTATTGTTTTTGACATAAATTCCTGTACTGTATAATAACTTAGGAACGATGCTTACATTATTAACACAATCATAGTAATTTAGAAAAACTACTTAAAAATATTTCTTGGAATAATAACAGATTCTAGTTTACGAGATATGAGACTACAATAAACTACTTTAAATTTAATATCAGGCTATCCCAGTGTTTTGAGGACTGTACTGAGTGACTGTACACGTAATGGTTCGATTCCCACTTAGAAAAATATTTATATTTAAATTATTTACACTTTCCTGCTTTATTTCACAAAAATGGATCGAAAATTGAATATGAAGCTTGTCATGTAGCTTTCTTGGGGATGGAAGGATTTCGAATTAGAAATATCATCTACATCAAGTCGAATGGAAATATGAAGAAATAAATTTACAATAGAAACTACGGCTATATAAGGCTACGGATTATATATTCACGTAAACAAAGTTGCTTGCAAGAGTTTGTAGTCGGTAAATATATTAATATCAGAGGTTATGATTCAAACTCACAACCAATACAGTCAGTGAGACACTTACACCGCCATTTTTTATGTAACCCAAACTAATATTATAAATGCGAAAGCAACTGTCTGCTTTAACGTCATCAGGGAATCGATTCTGATGAAATTTTATAGAGAGATACTTGCATATCTTGAGAAGGAGTCTTAAGATTAACATAGGCAAGTTTTTTTCTAATTTTATTAGCTTTTCCAGGAATTTTATTGTTTTACGAAAAGACCGTCGAAAATGGGAAACGGCTATAGTTCACGCGGGCAAAGCCACGAGTGGGTTGCTAGTTTACTTTTACTATATTAAATAAATTGTGATATAATAGTTTTGGTATAATTAATCTATTTATTATATAAATAATTATCAAAGTTTATGATTATTACTTGCCCCTTATATTATGTTTTTTTGTCGACGTCATCGCCTAATAAATAGTGACTTTGGGGTTTGTTTTGAGAAAAAAAAATAACTTAAAACTTCATATATTTTCAATAATTTATCGTCAATTTGTATAACGAAAGTATGTCATTAGTTAAGTCTTACAATTTACGTTGTAATCGTGTTATATGATTTTGGACTTTATCAAATTAATAATAAAGCTTTTTTCGATTGCTAGTTGAGATCAAAGACAGACATTTATTATGACAAGTTAAAAATAATATGGATTTTGCGTAGAAAAAATGGGACCTATTTGTAGATTATTATTATATTTATGACATTTCTTAGAAACTATTCTTGTAAAGTATTTTAATGTTTCTAAATTATGATTTATATTTGAAATACTGAAAAGATAATTATTGCCTTGTTTACCAATAATATACGAGACTACTATGAATATTAAAAAAAAATTAATTTCTCATACTTTAAATGCGAAGATAGGTTTTATGACGTATAAAGATTGGCATTGTTTTCAAGTATATATTGTACAGTGAATCGGCCTGAGATACTGGGGCACGGCCTCTACCTGTCGTTATTATTTTAAGAAGGTAATTATTTCTATAATCAGTTAAGTAATGTATACGGACAACAGTCCATTATATAAGATATATACTTATAAAGACTTACGTAATTTCCTCTCTTTCATTTCACCTTTTGTACACCTGAAAATAGTAAAAACGTAGATTTTAATTCATTTTTATATACAATATTTTACGTTTTTTTTTTGGTTTTGAGCTTCACACATCTGCTCGCATACTAGAGTAGTCAGAGAGATCCTTGTGTGAAGCCACCGCGGTTTTCATTTTCCCCCCAAAATCCCGCCATTGCAAGATCAGTGCCGCGCTTTCTCCTATGTACCAGAGTGGAGAAATTAAAATATTTTAAATATAACCATTCCCTCGAGAAAGAATTGCATCCACAATCAATAGCGCTTACAGTCTGATGCTGTCCCACTGAGCTACGATGGATATTTTACATATAATTTATAAAAATTAGAAGCTAAATTAATTAAATCCAGAAATCTCAAATTTTTTTAAAATATGTAAACGAAATGGAAATTTGTAGGCTGAATATTTGAAACCTTTTTGTATTCAATCAAATTTTTTAATATAATACTATAATAAAGAATAGCAGTGAGTGACATTTTACCAATTATTATATTAATCATTAAAATATTCAACTGTTAATTTTAGTTTTGTGTACTTTTTATAAGTAGCTTTTTTTCAGCTTTATGCCTTTTCAAGCATAGCCGGGTCGTCCGGGAAAATCGAGTACCTAGACACACCATTCTCCACTCAACGAGTAGGTAACCACCTTTATATAGGCTGATTATATTAACATTGCATTTATTATATTATATTAATATAACAAATATTTTTATATATATATTTATATTTGTATATGTATTATATATATATTTGTGTATGTATGTTTTATTGTAGAATGTATTATGAGGTACTACAACAAATATAGTTGACCGCATTGTAGCGCATTTAAGAAGTATCTTACTGTATACGTGATTTTCACCAGTTCGTTTCCCACTCGCTGTAATGTGTCATTTAAAAATAATTTATTTTCAAGATAGGTTGAATTTGCCACCTCACGTGCCATAATCTCAAATGGGCGATATTGGAGGTCGTGTTTCAACTACAGTACATTTGCCCGGCAAAAAGAAATAAGTTTATAAAAATCAATTTCATAACATATTCAAGCCACTACTGTATATATAAATATTGTAGACGCGGTATAAAAATCTAATAAGATATTCGTTAGTAAGGAATTCGAAGTGCGTTCGCTATAAAGTATAAACCTACAGTAAATCGGCGTCGCGAGTCTAGACGGGTGTCGGTAGACGGTCGGTGTGCAGTGATTGAACACTGTGTGTAAGTTGCATTATTTACAATGACTTGACTTTTATTTTGTACTAGCTCTAATTTTTAATAAAAAAAAATTTAATTAAACTATTTTAACAATAAAAATTGTTTGTTTGACTTAATCTTTGTATAATATACCATAACGTTAATAATGTTAGAAAACGTATAAATATTTAACTACTCCGCTTGGGATTATGCGTGAAGCTAAAAACAAAATGTAACGCAGCGGTACTCGAACCTGCGCCTCTTGGAAACCACACTGACCACTAAGCCATATGTTTTACATCAGACAACGTGAAAATTCCTATACGCTTATTACAACTTATTTTTGTTGTCTGTACAGAGATTTTTACAAAACTGTGATACCTAAAGATTATTTCTACGAACGATAGTTTGGCACGAGAGAGGCTATTTATTTATTTTTTTCCGGCATCGCACTTTTTCCCGCATAGCAGGCTATTCAGAGAGAGCCTAGTGTCAAGATATTCTGTTCTCCACTTTCCGCCGGAAAGCGGGACATTGCGTATTGAGTAGCGGAACTCCGCGCTGCTCTTTGTCTTAGGTACCAGAGCGGAGAAATGAAAATATTTTAAATATAATCATTGCCCTGTGTGTCAATTGAGCACACAACCAATTGCGTTTATAGTCAGACGCTGATACCCTGCGCGACGATTAAATGATTTCATTTTTAAACTGTTATTAGCACACCTAGGATATGGAAATAGCCGTTTATAATTCTAGTAAGTTAATTAAATGTAAGAAAACAATTAAGTTATATTTAAAAAAGATTTTTTTAAATATTTTGTGCCTTTTTTACATTTTATTATAATTATATATATATCCATTATATCGTACATCATTACATTTGCATTCTAACCTAAATAAAATATTTAAAACATTAAAAATAAATACGAATGTATATTGTGTACACAGGAATCCGGAAATGTCCACCTGATATAATTTGCACGTATCAAGTTACTGCAAATCAAAGAACGTAGCATATAAATGTACACTTTAATAACGGAACAGAAATATCTTATTTCTGAAGCATTTCTAAGCATTTCGTACAGTCTGTACGTATCACGCAATGTCATATTAGACAGTGGCGCCACCATTAAAGAGCAAATTTTTGCATACCGCTTATAAAAAATCTTTATAGACCCTTTTTAAATTAAAATAAAGGTCAAAATCCTTCAACTAAGTATATTTATAGTGGAACAAACAAAATTTGTTCTGGCATACGCGAGGAGACTGTCTTTAACTTGTCACAATATTGGCTCATTTCATCGGCGGTATTCATACAAATTACGTATTAATGTTCTAAATGTTGCCTTTCCTTTTTCCATTTGTCATTCCGACCTGTCCAACAGCGGGATGGCGCGAATTAAACGTCCAAAGCAAATCGAATACGTGTGTTGATAAATAAATATCGATTTATAATCGATATGTATCGAATACGCGTGCTATATCGATTACGCTTCTATTCAAAGTTAAATGGATGCGTATATTGATTTACACCTATTTTATGATGATTTTCATATTACAGCATTAAAAGAATTTATATTATATAGGAATATAAACTTATTTCATATTTTTTTCATGCAAATAGGGATTTGATATTTAAATTACCAAATATGTTTATTGACGTTTTTACTCTTTTGTTCCATTTTCGAAAAAATATTTTTTTCTTTAACCAAAGTGAAGCTTAAAGTATTGTGTCACTAGGTTCTACATGCTTGCCCTACTAATTTAAGATCTTAACATATAAGTATATAAAAAACTATTTTTACACCATAGGTTTAACTATCAAACCATATTGCAATTACTTTGTAATTTTTTTTAAATACAATAAAGAATATAATAAAAATAATATTGGGTGTATATTATCTGTCATCTTTATTTTCCATATACATTCCTATGTTTACTCAATATCATAAATAAAACGATTAGCCAAGTGAAATCTCGTTCTAATTTACAGTTTACAATAATTTATAATTTAATATACTTGAGAAGTAAATGATAAATTTTACTACCTATATATTAAGAGATTATCCTTTCACCGCGATGTTATAACAAACTTGGGAATTGTATAAAGTATAAAGTCTAATAATATAACACGTTTGTATACAAATGTTAAACAGTCTCTTATGACTTAGTAAATCTGGAAAGAAGAAGCTGGATATTTAAAGAAAACACATTTATTTTCGGACCTTTAATGTAAAACGGATTAAGCTACAGTATAAATTAATATTTTTGCCTATTTTTAAGAAGTTATATTTAAGATGGCTAACCCGATATAGCGTTTTGTGTAACTAGGCCTTAGTAAACCATATAGTTTGACTATTTAGTATATTATAACACCTTGGTTTGAAATAAAATTAGACAATGGGACCATAGGTATTGAGGATATGTCATGTATTTTAACAAATTAAAATAAGTTGCTTATTTTAAATTTCATCATTATAGTAATATGTCAGGGAAAAACTTTGTAGGTACCTTTTTCACAAAAAAAATTACAGATGGCGGTATATATTTGTTTATACATTACATTAAAACATTAATATAGAGTAGAAGTGCAGAAAGCCAGTATATTTCGTAATAATGCATTAGAACTGTTTTAAAAATAAAATAAATATTACCCACATAAATACCGTGTGTTTGGCATCACCTTTTGTATTAGTTGATATACACGTTGCTTAGGCAATCTTACGCGTCAACGGTGCTACTAGTATAATAAATAACGACAGTACTGCTAAAATTGCAATAAACGAACTTAACGATATTCAATCTAGATATAAATTTTAATTAATTATATACGCACAAACAGTATTTAGTAATGAACGTCTCGAACAATATTTTCAAGATAACAAATTAATGTCAAGATAACATAAATTCAAAATGTCTCCTAACCAACCTTTAGATATTGAAGAATAATAATTCATATTGCATGTAGGTGGCAGATCCCGCTGCTGCCCTATGTTTAATTTTAGCGGAAAACAAAAATATATGAATAAAATAAATAGGTATATAATTCCCATGAGATTGCATGCATGTCCAACTTTACTACTATGGCGTTAATATAAAGTAAAATGTTCAATTTTATATACTATTTAAATAAAAAACTATGATGATGGCCTACATCGTGACGTAGTCCAGCTGCAAACTGTCCAACCAATCGGTTGTGAGTTCGATATCTACTCGGGTGAATGGTTATATTCATAATATTTTCATTTGCTCCGCTCTGATACCGAGCGCGCGCGACAAAGCGCGGCGTTGAGATCCACGTTTTAATTATATTTTTTTAAAGCGTGAAGCGTGAAAAATAAATAAATAAAAAAAAGCTTCACGTTTTACCGTGAGGGTAGGCAGAGAGACATAGTGTCAATATACTCCGTTCTTCGCCTGTCTCCCGAAATCGAAACATTTCGAGTTGACAGGCGCAACTCAACGAAGCGTTTTGTGACCCCAGACAAAGAAATTAATATAATTGTAAATGTAACCATTCATCCAAGTATTAAGTGACCTGGAGATTGAACCTACAACAAATCGCGTTTGTCGTGTTATCCCAGTGCGCCACGATGGCAACAGTAGATGGATTTTTTTAACAAATACTACTCTAAATTATTTAACCACTCAAGTCATTTATTTCATGTATTGACTCTAAACTCTTAATCAATCTCAACTCAGTTCTCTCATGTCTATTTGTTTGTCTGCTTTTACGACAGTGGTGTAACGCCATAAGCCCATTAACACTATAAAAACGTTTTTCTAGTTCGTAAAATCAATAAAAGAAATTTTACTTTTAGATATCACTGACTATAAAGTAGTAAAATATTATATATTTCTGAATAATAATCGAATACCATTATTTTCTTAACTAAAGAATCGAGTATTACATATTATAAAAAAGGGCAATTTTGCCAGAAAAAATATAAATAACCCAATTTTGATATAGAAACCATCGCAACATTTCCCACTACAAGCTGTAACGAAGCAAAACTCATCACGCGCATCACTTAAATAATTCATTTAATAAAACGAGGTTTACTGCGAAATATAATAAACAAAAACGTCCGAAATACAAATGTACGGACACTAAAACATCTCCCCTATATAGAATTCTTTTGATCTGCATCTGACATAACTGTACACAAGGGCCAACAAGTGTTAGAATTTCGCGGAGCTTACGCAACAGTGAAAGTAAATAGCGGTGTAAGTTTAGATTTAATGTGTTTAGTGCATAAGGAAGCGTGGCTTTGCAAATATAAATATTTTCAACAAATACTCTTTTGGGGAGTGGTTCTTGTAACTCAATTCATACGCCCAATTACTTTTAAATGGCCGTTACATAAAATTTCTTCACTTTGATCTTTAAAATTGCACAAATTACATTTAAACGTTTAAGTATACGTAGTACGTAATGTAATACCTTACCAATATAAAACGCTACTGAATGATAGACCTATTTTATCATTAAAAAGACTACAAATATTTAAAGAAGCTTAAATTTTTATTATGTACTAAAAACTTAATAGAGCTATTTGTTCGTAAGACATAACTATCAAATATGAAAGATAATATTACAATTGTTTTTCTTCTCTATTCCAAAATTATTATAACAAATCAAAATCACGTCCAAATGATACAATTATAAGTAAGAGTGAATAAATCGACTAAATAACTTACACTAAGTTAAAACGATATATGCGCCTTATTTACCTTAGCTACAAATAGTCAGGACAATACGGAAAATTACCGTTTTCACCACAATCACTAGCAATTTTGATCTTTACGGATATATTAATAAAATATGTTATACTAATAACAAAATATTTAAGCCAGGATTGGCGGAGGGCTGCTAAATCGTACAAAAACAAGGCCCGGTGCGTTAAACATCGACGCCCAAATACGTACATAGATTTACTTTATCGAAAATAGACTCGGCTGTTGTAAATAAATGTCGACGGAAAGCTTGTGATTGATATATGGTTGGATCCGCCAAGTCTGAGTTTCATCACAGATCGAATAGGATAGATATGCCAGGACTGGTATTCAAATTGGTATGGCATACTGTTGGTTACAAATGGCAATGTGTTATTTGGGACCTTAGCTACAATGGAATGTGCTTGATTCTGTTGAGCCAATGTAAATATATTAATTTCAAAAGTGTAAAACTATATTTTTGAAAGCTAGGCTCTCTCTTTCCTCCTTTTTGTCCATTCCACTTATTTTTAAATTGCTTGAAAAAACCTAATAAACTTAACAAGCTTGAAGAAAAATAAAAATAAAACCTAGAAAAAGCCGGTTTTGAGACCAGTAACCTAATGTAATATTGCTTTTACACTAAAATGTAAATAAAAAATGTATTCATATTTGATTTTGAACATTCAATATTAACCAGAAACGCAATTTTTTTGTTCAAAATGTTAAAATGTTGTTCTTCACGATATTCTACCATTAAAAATGTCTGTTTAAAGCTTGATATGGCTACTATTCAGAAAACATTTATAAATATGATATAAAGGTTTAAAATAGTATGACATGGGATTCTGCTACCCAACACTTGAATATACAGACGTATGAAAGGAGAAAATAGGAATTGGAGGTATTTTTCACTAAATTCTTTCTGACTGACCCGCACAATGTGGGATGATATGATGTGGATATGACAAGTTAGTGTAAGTTATGAAATATTCTAGTGTCATGTCTTAACACACAGTGCTCTTCACGAAAGGTACAAGAGTTCGAAGAAAGCCACAACTCGCTGCCACTGTTCTATCGAATTTAGTTAATATTGACATTATTGATTTTCTTTGTATTTGTAATATGTCTGTTTAATAACAATACTGTAATGCTACATTTTAGATGTACATTAAAAGTAAAAGTAAACGGACGTTATTTTAACATTTTTTTAAAGTGTTTTTCACACACTCCTAATTGAAAATCATTTTTAGAAAACATATAGAAATATGAACGATGTGGGATTTGATCCTGCGCCTCTTGGAAACCGTCCAACTGCTTTGACCGCTAAGACATGTGTTCACAGTGCATTTTTTTTAAAGTAAAGTGTTTTTATTGTATACACTAAAACACATATGGTACAGCGAGGAGACTTATTAATATGTTAGCGAACTCTTCCACACAACCTTGGGCTATAAGGGAGCAGAAACTAAATAAGAAAGTTACACCGAATATACAAATTTATATTTAAATACATCTTCCAATCATTACTTACTACATAAGTAAGTAACCACTCTAAATAATAATAAAAAGAAAGTTACGTCACTTTAAATATGAATTTCCATAGTATCAGGATACTGATTCTTTAAGAGTTCTCCTAATTTTTGAAATAAACTAATATAGTGAAAAATAATCGTTCTGAATTGCCTCCAAAAAAAACTGCCTATTTAGATTTTAGCCACATCTACTATAACCTGTGTGTGTGTGTGTTTGTTTAATTCCATTGTGACTCATTGGTGAGAACTGAGTGTCTTAATATTAGACAAATTAAGGCTGTACTAAATGCGACTTGTAGACAAATTTTGCAATGTCAGAACATAGTTCAAAGTTATATAATGTATTAAAACGAACAAATAAAATGAATATTAATTACAATAATATTAGGTTCGATAGCAATAATAATATTACAAATATTTAATGTTTGACAAGCATCGACGACTAAAATTTTAAAATTCTCATACAAATTTAAACATAATTACAATTTAAATATGACACAAAATCGTTCGAATAAATTTTCTAATATAAAGAAGTACATATAAATAAGTACATGTAGAGCACCTGTTATTATGAAAATGGTTGGTTATAAGTGTATTTAATACCTCTAATACGGCAACAAGCTAGATATTCATGAATATTTCTTAACTTTACACGTGTATTTGTGTAATATTAGTTAATAATCGTCAACATTAGTTAAGTGGAATATGCCTGATATTCCGCATCTGCTTCTGTCGGTTGATCAAATCTAAATATTCTTGAGTCAAATATGCTATTTCAAACACTTCTGAATCGTAAATTTACATAGAAATGTCGATTTTATTTGTCCTACAGGACCTACTACCGACTCAGAATGCAGTTCTGTTGATAAGAGCCTACTAAAATCTGAAGTCGATCGTTTAAATCTTATTTGGAGGTGGAGGGAGGGGATACTTATTTTATTTTTCAGCTTTACGCTCTTTCTTGCATACATCAGGGTATTCAGAGGGAACCTAGTTGTTAAGTCGCTGCTTCACACTTTCTGACCAACTTGCTAGACTTTGTATATTAAGTGGTGGAACCCAACGTTGAACTTTGCCCTATAGATATAGGGCAAAGTTCAACGTTATTCAACGAGATAAAAATAATGAAATATAATCATTCCACAGAGTGGGGATCGAACCAAGGAACATCACGTTTACAGTCAGACGTTCCACTGAGCCACGATATAATATAAGCTCATTTACAGTTGCAGAAACACACAACACTTAATCTGTCCAGAGAGATATGCGGGAAGATCAATAGCAGTAAGAGAGTTTGGGGGAGACCTCGGTTGGTCTTCGAGAAAATATGATAATAGCTAAAAACACAATCAATACCTGTATCAGTATATAATTGCCGGTACGGTACCTAAGGTTAGTACTACGGTACCTAAGGTTAGTACCTACTACAAGTACAACGTAATTTTACACACATGCTCCAATATTCGTTCAAAACAAGATGTGATATGTGACTATAAAAAAAATAATACATAGCATTAATGTAGGTAAATACTTCAAATTGCAAAACAATGGGCGCTGTAGTGGCGAAAATGCCACTTACGGAACCATAAAATCTAATTACTTTTGCGCCAAGTCATCTACAAGATGGAAATTCTTAAACTTAGGTACGTAATATAAATATCCATAAATCTAACTAAGGAAATATCATATTTTATAGGTAATAAAGCTTTACATATATAAATGTACAATGCCTTTTAATCATTCACTGCACTATGATAAAAATATCGTGATATAATCCTGCCAAGTGAGAGTAAAAAGCCTATATTCTGCCAGCGAATAAAATTGCCAACAGAACTTTTTTTTACATTTTAAACAGTTATTCTCATACTTAGGAATATGGGAAACCTTTTAAAAAGTGCACAAAATTTGAGCGCATCAGGATTCGAACCCGCGCCTCTTGGAAACCATACCAGCCGCTTATACGTTCTACATACGGCTACGTTAATATTCTTATACGAGTATTACAACTGGTTTTTATACGATTATTACAACTGGTTTTTATACGAGTATTACAACTGTTTTCTGAATGACGGATACCAATGCCGCGCTCTGCTTTGCCAAAGCGGGAATATGAACATAATTAGTATATAACCATTTCCCGAGTGAGAATTGAACTGGCGACCATGAGGTATAAAATTAGATACTCTTCTACACCATGATAAACTCTCTATAATTATTTTTAAAAAAGTTATAAAAATACAATTATTATATGCGAAGTAATAAAATGCCTTATTTATCATCAAAAATTCTTGATACAGTCTAGACTGCGGTGGCGGAATGAAATACGACTGTAGTTTCCAAAGAGATGCTGACAATTTTACGTTTCTTACGGCACCTATTTACTGCACACTAAACTTTAAACATGATTTAAACATTTGGGACCAAGCCAGCAAGTCTATCGGATTCTACCTATAATATAGAAATTTTGTTTGTTTATAATCATATCTTGAAATATATTCATTTTAAAAAGTTAGTAGAACTGCAAACATTACATGGCATACTGAATGGTGGGTATCAAACATCACAGCTTGTCTTTTTTTTTAAGTACTTTATACTTACTATACTTAGATGTAACCATCCCAATCCTAATGTACAATTAAATTCCAACCTACAAACAAACAAATTGTGTAAAAGAGGTTGATAATATATATTTCATAAAATCATTTCTAGTATCAAATCTAAACTCATAATCACTGTACCATTGATCGTAAGCGTAAGCTAAAGTCTAATCAAATTTACTTAGAATTGTGCAATAATTTAAAAAGAAAATTCAATTTATAAAGAACTGAGTAATATACACATAATTAATTGCCTCTATAAAGTAAAATGTGACATATTATCATACGTGAAATCTTCCAGCACTGTGCGCCCGGGACTTGGCAAAAAACTAATACGTTTATCATTTTTATTGGTCTTTCATATTATTTATTACAGATAAGTGCAAATAATAGGTGTCATTTAGAGACTATAAGTGACAAAAGAAGATATGAAATAAAGTCGACATTTAAACTTTTATTGCTTTAAAAATATACTTAAACATACATAGGCGCAGTGGGATAAGATCTGACTGTAAACGCGATTGGTTGTGGGTTCGATTCTATTTCTCCCCTCTAGTACCTAAGACCAAGGGTGTTGTTGAGTTCCGCCACTCAACATGCAAAATCTCGATTTTGGGAGAAATTGGTGAATGGAGTATCTTGACACTATATTCTCTCTGACTACCCGGCTATGCAGGAAAAAGCGTGAGCTCTGAGTGGCAATAGAACCAACAATCAATGGCGTTTGCAGTCGGACTCCGTCTTACTACGCCACGATAGTCTTATATATTATATTTGTTGTGTTTATGATAATTTTTATATATATACCAGTATGTAAAATATAGAAAACCAGCTGATTGAATTTAAATATTTAAAAGAAATAAAAAATATATATCTCAAATAAAACATATTATACAATAAAATATAGATAATAAAAAAAAGTAAATACTATTAATAAACAATCTAAAATCTCGTAAATATAACACTATTGAGATAACGAATTCGCACTAACATTTCGTTTTCGTTTCTTGTCTCGCTACGATACACAGTAGACGTTGTAATGATGCAATAAACTGTCTCGGTCAGACCACACTCGAGCCAGCGGTGTCACCTGGACGACTGTTTTATTTTTACACCAAGATTCATCTCTTTTCGTGATTTAAAGCCTTTAGTCTGATTGAAAAGTTGAAATCTTAGAAGATTATTGTGTAAAATGTTT
The DNA here is from genome assembly GCA_038994665.1 of Podotricha telesiphe. Taxonomy (NCBI): domain Eukaryota; kingdom Metazoa; phylum Arthropoda; class Insecta; order Lepidoptera; family Nymphalidae; genus Podotricha; species Podotricha telesiphe. Next base: position 40,362 of record JAOYRR010000321.1, on the reverse strand, counting down.
TAAAGCTTAAGTAAAAGGTTAAGCTTTTAAAAATATATGTAAAAATCAGTATTAGTTTTTAATGTTATTTATTATAATATTCTGTAATAAAAATATATTTATATTTTCAATTAAAAAGCAATAACAAACAAAAAAACAGTGAAGTAATTCTAATTTTAATCATAATAACACAATTGTTTTGCTTGTTAAATTAGCAGGATAGCAGGACGAGTAGGTGTCTAGACACTCCGTTCTCCGCTTTACGCCTTAATTTGAAACATTGCAGGTTAAGTGTCCACAGCCCACCCACAACCATTCTGTTTAATGTCAGGTTCTTCTTAATGTTCAGTATTAACAAATATATCTCATATATATTTTGTAAAGTAAGCAAATAATAGTTAGTGACTCATAATTTAACTAATTTAAAAAACTTTGTATGATATGACTAGAGTCATCCTTCTGCTAGCAAAAACTAGAATACCACAAAGCCAAAGGTTCATCATTTTTTATACGCACGTCTATTTGTTCTTACATTTTACCTGCGCCTGATCAGGCTTTTACAACCCTTTGATTTTGTAATTAGATGAACGGTGTGTTATTTTGTTTTGAAACTTGTTTCAACTTCGCAAAAAATGAAGAACTCGAAAATACGTTCTTTTTTTCTACATACGTTACGCTAACGTACTTTTATTAAATTACGCCTAGCTTGTAATTTAATAAAAGTACGTTAAAAAATTATATAAACTCCTTCAATATCAATTCAGGTGTTAAAAAAAATTACCTTACCATAATCCTTGTTCTAACAGTTAACGTGGATTTTGCACAAATTATAACTTTTTTAGTTAAGTTACATACTGCGGTTGCGACATACCTATAGATATGGATTGCGTTTTTTAAACATTTTATAGTGTTTTATGTTATTGCGATCACTCGAACAATGGTAGCAAATTAGTGTGAAGTCAGTTACAGTAATTTAATACTTTATTGCCGCACCATTTACGACTTCAGTGGAATTATCCCATAAGATCTTTGGTATTCGCGATTTTTACACATTTTAAAATGAAACTATATTTTAAACCGCATTCACACTCAGTCTACCTGTGACCACGGGAACCTCTAAACATTTTCTAAAATGTATTTTCATATATTAATAATATACGCGATTAATCTAGAATTACCCTCCAAATTCTTCATAGATAGAGTAAATATTTTAGATATTTACTAATACTTTTGTTTAAAAGTAATATTGTAAACAATTGCAATAATTATATTTGGATAATTTGGTGATAAATCACTAACTGTATTGTACTATTTAAGTGGTGAAATTAAATCGTGGTGCAGTTGTGTGTCATTACACAGGACCGTACACAGGATAGTTAGTTATCGGTTCGAATTCCGCTTGAGATTAATAAAATGTTTTTACTCTCAAAGACTGACAACCTACGACAACGTAAGTCAACACGCTATGCAAAGTGAATTGAAGATTAAAATTACACAGATTCCCATAGTACTTTTTTAATTAAAAAAAATGCGTAAACCAAAAAGAATATGTTTAAATCGCATATAAGTAGGGGTTTTCAATAAATAATAGGTTGAAATTTATAAAAATAGCTTTTCTCTCATCGCAGGCTAGGCAGAGAAAACTTTGTATCAAGACACTCCGTTTTCCACTTTTCGCCCGAATCCGAGACATTGCGTGTTGAGTGGCAGAACTCAACGCCGCCACAATTACATTATGACCATGGGACTAATTTTAAAAACTTTAAATAATCATTCATTCTGAGTTATACCACAAAACTTGACACTTTATTTCCATTGCAATGTTCCTTATAACGTTTTAAGTCGTATGCTTCATATGCTCTATTGTTTAAAGGAATTGACCTTAACGCTAACACTGAGTTAATTAAGGCACTTGTCCGTAAGCTTACAATTTTATTGCGCGTAAAAATTTTCTTAATACTACTTGTATATATATTTTTTAAATATATATTTTTTAAATATATACATATTCCACTTTTAACAAATCTGCTTCATATTTCCTTGACTAATATTGTATGTAATATTGTAATATTGTAGTAATATTGTATTGCTGAAATAATGTTTGGCATTCTTTTGTGCATTATTTCACAATATTTTTTTATTTAATATTATTAACAAAATAAACGAAGCAATTTCACATAAAAGATTCGAACTCGTACGTCATACATAATCATAGTACTAATATATACTATAAGTATCAAAGTCTTTGTTGAGAATATAAGCTTGATATTTTTATAAGTGTGTGATAAAACGTTAAGTCGAACATATCAACATGCTCTTTGTCTACCATGCTATACGGCCCTTTAAAATATTATAAAGGAATTATCAAAATATAGAAAGCAGATGCTTTAACTGAGCTATATATACGGTGACAAAAGGCATAACACCGTAGTGTGCGCGCCATTAAATCTTCTATATATCAACTTTCTCTCATTTCTTTATGCAAATATATGCTAGACACTATGTTAACACAATAAATTTAACTATTGCGATAATTAAATAAATCACGTGTGGATAAATCAATTGTAACCCAATTTAAAAGTGGCCTTTACTTATGCCATTAGTTAAGTATTATCTTAATTTCGCTTTTAACTTTCGTCAATTAGGCAAATAAATATGCAAGTTTTGTTTGTTTCACATGGAGATTTCTAATGCACTTCTATCCGCTTACTAAAATTCGCTTTATAAATTAGATCGCAGCTGAATATGCTTTTAAAACTTGTCCAAAACCTTGTTAAGTTATATTTTTTATAAGAAAGTGTACATTTTTATTATAGAGTATAGATATAGATATTTTCGTTGCCCTACTCAACACGCAATGTCTCGATTTCGGGCGGCAAGTGGAGAGCGGAGTGTCTTGACATTAGGATCTTTCTGCCTTACACTGCTATGCGGGTAAGCGTGCTATGTGGGAAAGCGTGCACACGAAAAAATATTTAGCCTAATCCTAAGTGTATTTAGATTTTGCGACTGGAAGATAAATATATATTATGTGACACTTACAGAAATTAACACTTTAACACATTCTAAGAGTAGAAAATGTCAAAGTTTATTCTGAAATCAGCTACTAAATGATGTGATTTTTTATTATAATCATTTAGCGAAACGGACAAGAAATAGTGGAGTATCACTGTTTGTAGTGCCTTTATTGTATTAATTGAAAATGCCTTCTCAACGTGCATTTATCCAATCGAGAACCTAAAATAGAACTATAATTTAAACCCAAAACTATTGCCATCCCGTTGAAATCGGCAAATAAAATCAAAGCTACTACTACACTGCTAAGCTACAGCGTATATTTTGTTCGATTAAGAAGATGCACGTGACTACAAGCAAAACCTACTAACACAAGTATCATTCATAATACATAAACTTTTAGCTGTCCAACTGTCAGTCTCATTAAGCAAACTATCGTGTAGCTCCAAGCCATGTCTTAACACCGTCCTACTAACAAGCTTAACCACCGATTCATTAGAACGCGTATACACTGATTAAGACTTCTCGTTCAATTTTTTTACTCTTAAATAATCAATTATAGAATGTTCGATAAAATTATTGGAATAAAGCTATATCCAGAGCATTTTACTGTTACTGTAGAAAAATGAATAACTATTTGTATAGACAGTTTGTATTTTGTCATTTGTTTTTTTTCGCAATGATCCAAAAATGTAAAAATAATACTTACATCCAAAGAAGGCACAATAAAAGGCCAAAATATCCTGAGCATGTTTAATGTAACTAGCGGATTTGTAAAATACACTTTGTCTCACCAACTTGTAAATATGGTCACTTTATAAAAAAGTGTATGTCAGATACATTATTAATGCATTAATATAAAAAAATATTTAAATTCTTTTTTTCTTTCTGTTTTGAAAACTTATTTTTTTTTAACATATTTAGACTGTTATTGTTGTTGTTATTTACACGGCAGCGGGATTCGAACCCGGACGCACCCGAAACCCACGCATCCTGCAGAGTTCAAATTTTTATATATTTCCTAAAAATGTTTTTCAACTCTAATTATGCTAAATTTCATTTAACTCTTTCGCGTAATTTTCGAAAAAAAAGTCTAAATTTTTTTCTTTATATATCTTCCTTTAATTTTTTTTTTTTTACCATATCCCATTAATACAAACTGACGCACTTGTTTAACGTATTAGTATATATTAAGACAATGGGTGTTGGGAAACATGGCATGTGTATTTACAATATAAAGCATTATTCCAAGCGGAATTTAGGCAACGCAAGCTAAACAAAGCATAATGGCATATTCACTTAATTACTATAAAACTTAACAGTGAGACCTATATACTAACGTTCATAATGTCCGGATACTGGAGTATACTCACAGCCTAATAACGCAGATGCCATACATTGCCTACCATACAGGCTGCCGGTACTAGTGTTTTCTTTCATTGCATTTTTTTACATTTCATAAATTTTAATTGACATTATTTACTGCGGGAAGTGTAAATGGCGTTAGAGTAAAAAGCTTTAATAAAGCTCTAATTCCTAACGTCAAGGCTGTTATGTGCAATGCTTAGCAATACCTGTATACTAAATTAAAGACAACTATTGAACCAATAAATGAAATAAGAAGCAAAAGAACTAATTATATTAGCGTAAGTAAAGGATAGACTTTTAGTACATGAACATTCTAAAGGAATGTTAAATTATTGCAATTTTATAATCAACAATAATCTCAAAACATTCTACTGATCCAAAAAAAAACACTCAGTATAAGAGTGTGCGTATATATTTAGGCCTTGTTAGTTATACCTTTTTTTATTGAACTAATCGGATGAAAAGTAATTCTCAATTTGATCACAGTGGAAATCAAACTCAAAACCATTGCTTGTAACCAATTAACCTTTTTTTTTGTGACGCTGGGAAATGCCTTTGCGCAGACCGCCCGTGTGCAGCCCCTTGCGGGAACGGACGGTATTGTGGGCCTCACCGGCAAGTATATCTGATACTACCCACTAAAACGCAACGGAAACCCTCTCCACCCCGGCGAGACGTTGCAGGAACGCTCGCGCATACTACTACAACACCTCGGTGGATGGCCCACCTATTGCGGGCCACCGTCGCCTTTGGGGTCCTCCGGGGTTTTTTCCAGAACACCCGCAGCCTCGATGACTTGCAGGAGGAGCTCCTCTAGGGTAGGGGGAGTTGGAGATGCGCGTACCGTCTTCTCCTCCCTACTGGCCTTCGGTAACCAACTAACCTTACCTAACTAACCCGCAATGAATTATTTTCATTTTCTATGTAAAAAAAACTACTTAGCAGTACAATATTTAAATTATACAATAATAAAATCTTAACATTTATTCATATTTAACACCTGCTTCTTAAAACTAATAAAAGTGAAATATATTATCAAATTACATTATTCAATGCAGGCATAATGTATGTATGTTTATTTAATATTAGCCATTAAACAAGCAAAGTCTTGTCAGAATAATATTATGGAGTTGTTACTTACTATCCATTAGAATAACTTTGAAATTATAATATTTTAAGCTATATTTTAGTCACGTAGGGCTATTCTTGTGACACCTTTCAGATTTATGAAATAATGTACATAGTTTAAAGATAACCATTTTGATTGATAGTTTAAAGATACGCTTTATGATTTATATATATATATATATATATATTTAGCTAGTTAAAGCCCGCTACTATGTTTGTGTGGACTACAACACGTAAAAATATTTTACGTTTTCATCTGAGGGAATTTCCAGGAATCCTTTGTATTCCCCTACACTCCCCAACTTACAAGCCAAATTTACGTTGGCTGTAATTAGTTTAGCTCAGGTGTTCTACATCCGTTAATTTCGACAGAGCGTAGTTTGTCATTTATTCAGGTAGAATAAGATTAGAATAAGAAATTTATATACAAAAAATTTACAAGCACGCCTAAAGTCCTCTAATATATTTTAAATATACGCGAATAATTCGAATCAGTAACTGTTGAATAATATGCCAATCATTATATATATCTACTAGGTAATCATTTTTGATATGGTTGACGTATAATTTGGTGATATTGGAAATGAAGATGGAAGGAAGTGTAATCATTGATTAAAATTAACACACCGATATATACTATACATAAATACTCTAATTAAAATAAGATTACGATAATTTTTATGAAACTAATCTTATATTTCCTTTTCTTAATTCTCTTAATTACTATGAAACTAAAATTATATATTTTTATTAATTAGGTACATATAGACTGTCATTTATCTTGGAGTGTTTTGATACTATGTTTTCACTGACTCCTCTGCTATGCGGGAAAAAGCGGGAATCTGAATAAAAATATACCTCAGCAGTCCAGAGGTATTTTAAATAATTATATTGTATAAGTTATCACCAACAAGGCCTGTAAAACCTCTGTTCTTAATTGATTTTTTCTAAATACCAAGTTATACGCGATTATTCCGGTTAAAATAATTTCACTTCAAGCCTCTTTTCGACTTTCTTTCGTAAATTCCGTTATTTACGGGAATAAAGAATTAGTTACTATCCTTATCCTATCTTCTATTTAAATTGGCTTAAACTATGACACCATTATAACCTATAATTGATTGACATAACCTTACCAAATGTTTATCAGTTCGAATACAATGCAAAGGAATGCTTGCCAGCTTCACGTTTTCTCCCGCATAGCTGGGTAGGTAAAAAGAGCCTACTCTCAAGAACACCCCGTTCTGCACTTTCCGTCCGAATGCGAGGCATTGCGTGTTGAGTGGCAGAAGTCAACACCACGCTTTATCTTACTAGAGCATATCATATGTAGAATGTTTGTCAATTTAACAACTTTAAAGCTTTTTAATAACTCTGGTATCAGTGTGCTAAAAATTAAATGATAAAGTTAAATCGATACAGTGTATATAATTAGCTTTAAATAAATAAACAAAGAAAAGTAATTCGTATTTTACTTTAATTTCAATTAAATACTAATTGACGTTCCAGAGCGTGGCTATTAGTCATTACAGTTATCTAAATCCACGTGGGCAGTACAGTAAGCTATCTCTACCAATAAATGTTCTATTCAACTAAGTGGCGGTATCAACGGATGTATCAACTTAGCAACTTAACTGACTTTGGGCGTGCAGCCTTATCTTTAAGTGACAGCGCGGATTTATAACGCCACTATGATTAATCTACAATTAAGTAATGGAATGATAGAGATCGTAACAATTTTTACTATTATTTTCTTTTCTTGTATTACGTAATTTGGGTTTTGTTTTTTTTTTGAGCATCACACTTTTTCCCGTATTAATATAATTATAATTTCCCACATGAATTCGAGATATTGCGTGTTTAGTGGCAGAATGGCGAGATATTGCGTCTTTTATTTGTAATTTTATATGCCAAGTTCGAGGTTCCAATTTAACTGGAATTGTATTAATTTTGTTAGAGAATCATGCATGAAGTTCTTGATGTATATTGCTTTACAATAATGGAAAATGTTAAAATTTTTATTCTTAGAGTTAAGATGATTGTTGAGGTCATCGTGACGCAGAGTGACAGAGTCCGACGTATACACGATGTTTGTGGGTTCGATCCCACTCGGAAGAGTATTAAATATTTTCATAATAAAATGTAATATTTAAACTATATTAATTTCTTCATAGTGTAGTGAAAGACGCGCGCGGCGTTGAGTTCGCATTAAAATAATGAATATTCTACAAATATAAATATTTTCAACAAGAATATAAAGGGAACTTAAACATCCATCCACTCTTTTTGAAAACTAACTTAAACAACCTTTGAGGCCATCGACATCGAGAGACAGCATCTGACTGTAACCATGATGATTGTAGGTTCGATTCTCACTCGGAGGAATTCTTATATTTTAATTATTTTCATTTCCCCGCTCTTGTAAGAAAGACGAAGTGCGGTGTGGAGTACTGCCACTCAACACGCATGTCTCAATACGTATTATCTTAAGCGCATACAATAAATAAAAGTTGTTTGTTGTAAATTATTATAAATCTTATTTAATCAATGTGAACTGATAAAAGTAATTACTGTTATAATAGAACACTTGGCAAAAGCATGTTTTATTACAGCATTAATCTGATTTGTAGATTCTGATAGTAACAATGATTCAGACACTGGACCTGGATCCTTCTTGTTGCTTTGTTTGTGAGCGCTTGTACTTTCGACAGTTCTTATTCTAAGCTGTTATAATATGTTTTCACTTTAAATTATATTATATTAATATTTTAATTTTTGAAAAAAAATAATATATTTTACACATTTAAGTTTCACACTTTTTTCTTGGTTAACAGGGCAGTTAACAGGCAAAGAGAACCTAGTGTCAAGACACTCCGTTCTCCACTTTCCGCCCAAATTTGTGGTAGAACTCAACGCCGCACTTTGTCTTGTTTACCAGAGGAGAGAAATAAAAAACGATTATGACCATTGCTAGCGAGTGGCAATCATACCCATAACCAATTAGGACTGCGTCTGACTGAACGCTATTGGTTGGTTGGTCGTGGATTCGTTTCCCGCTCAGAGAATTAAAAACATTAAAAATATTTTCCTGCTCTAGTACCTAAGACTAGGTTAATGACTAATTAAGTTCTGTATATCAACTCGCAATGTCTCCAATTAAAAAAATGATAAAAAACATGAACGGCACAATACAAAAGAAATATTTATTATATAAATGATTTATTTAAATCACAAACAGATAAAAAAATTGGAAAGGGTTTGGTTAGTGCATACAAATTTAAAAAAGAAATCGGGTTAAAAATCAAAGGTAAGGTTTATGTTTCTTTATTTTGAGTACCTATGAATGATTATTTTTACAATACAAATTGATAAATAAAACAAAAATGATTAAAAGCTGTTGACACCATTTTATAAAAACCATAACAATGTCTCATCTGGTACCTCACTTTACTCCTCTGTACGGGGCAAAGGGGAGGAAAACTTCACTCTGAATGTGTTTAGTTCTGTTACTCAAACTGTATGTACTATAATAGTAAGTAGTATGTCAATCAATTATAAATTCGTTGTACAATTAAAACAAAGCCTTTATAGCAACCGTAACATCACGATTTCCTGAAATAACAGGCAAAATATCTTAAATACCCTGGGGTATCTAAGATACTGGTATCCCTCCCTCTCCCTACATTTAAATTAGATTTCCAATATTATTGACATAAAGTTATGACAATCTGTCAATTTAACCCACCAGAAACGGATGACGTCACAATATGACCTTTTAAACTTTTTTAACAGTTCAAATTAAAGCAGCAGTAAACCTGTTCACATTTTTAAGTATCTATCTTAGTTAGCGCAAGTATCGATAACAGGATCGTTCTGTTATCAGCACGATCGCATTCGTCGTGATTAAAGGCTTAAGTAGGAACGGGTAATGTCGTAAGTGCAGTGTTCTCAACCGACCTAACTATCGCATAAAAACTTTCACTGATTACCTTAACAAGTATAAATACTGTTAATAAGTTATTTCTAAGTTTATTTTTAGATAAATGTATTAAAATTATCTGATTATTTCTGACATCGTTTGTAATATGTCTAAATGAACTTGGTTATTACCCAAATATCTATCATCAAGGAAAAAACTAAATTATATTCATATTAATTATTGTATTGATAAATATCTGTGTGTGTCAAAGTATGTTTATGTATTTAGTGTTTGTTTTTTCGTTAGAAACATAGCTGGTTGCGTATTTAGTGTGATTTAATTCAAATAGTAGAATAAAATCTTACAAAGCCATTGAAAATGAAACCTGCGAATACCTTAAGATCGTAATCAAATATTCACATTTCAAATAAGGACGTCAAAAAATTACATACATAACATATAGTACATATAGTCCAGCTTCACAGCTTCACGCATTTTTCCGCATAGTCAAAAAGTGTAGAGAGACGGAAGATCCTTTATCTCAACAGGGCAAAGAAATAATTACAATATAATAACGACCCATAGTGGTAATCGAACCCGTAACTAATACGTATACAGTCAGACGCTGTCGGACCACGATGGCCATACATACAGTGTTGTTATTTTAATCTAATATTATTGCCTAATCGATATCACGATCTTACAATCGAATCAGCTCCCAGAAATGTATGTTGCGAAACTGTCGCACCCGGGCTTCCGTTATTTCTTAACATTATTGTCTAATATTATAGTAGGTATTAGATTTTGCGTCTATGTAATTATGTTATATAGAACTGGTATTGGTCTAGTGACCATAGACTTCGTTTCGGCTTAGCTCAGCTTAGTAGCTGGCTAAGTATTAAATTGCTATTGTCAAATAACACCGAAACGAAGTCTATGTCAAAGTGGCGCAGTTGGACTCCATGTAAATAGGTGATTGCTGGTGCATTCGAGGGAAAATTTTCAAATTTATGTACTTTCTATTATAATGTCAGTGTTATTTCTGCAAAACAGTTCTGTCAGTTATACTATAAAGGCATAAGCCACTTATTTATATCTAAATATAAAAAAATGTAACTGATCGCTGTCTGTACATGGAAGATATAACCGTAATAGAACTCAAAAAAATTATTTTTCTATTTTATTTCTTTTCGTTTGTGCACGCTGATTTCAGAAATGAATTAACCGATTTAAATGCAGTTAAAACTATTATATTTTAGTAAGCATCTCTAACTTTTAGTGTTTATTTTATTTCAAACGGTTTATAAATTAAAAAGTTACAACAATTCAAATGATTGATTTAAGCAAAGTTTGTGATTTAAGTGGGAACGCGGGCGGGTGAAAAAACTGAATGGCTAGTCATGTAACTTACTCAAGCGAAGCCGCGAGCATGTCGCTAGTACAACATTTAGTTACTTAATTTATTGAGCACAAGAATGTAAATAATGAACAGCTCATATTCCTATGAAAAGAGTAAAATAAAATTCATTGAAAAACCAGACTCAAGATCTTTAACTATATTTCACAAAATAAACTAAATCAAAGCATTAAAGTTCACTCACCTCATATATCTAACGCGGGGACAAAAACATATCGTGAATTAGATATTATCAAACTTTCACCGGAACCTAATTACGCCTCCGAAACCAATAAAATGTGGACTTTATTCTTCCAGGGACGGCACTCACGACAAAACTAAAAATACAAGTGGCCGATTCGTCCTGATACAATTCATTTGATAATGAGAGCTATCGTAGCACGGTTGGTCTAAAAAATCTTTACAACAATTTAAATATAATGTCTCTTTAAAAATGTATTATTGTCTATTATTGTCAATAAAGAAATAATTGACAATTTAAAACTACAATAGCACCTACTTTCTCTGATTTCTCTGATTTTGTTAGGAAAATATAGTTTCGTCTGGTTACATCGACAAGGGGACAGAGTGTCTTGAGTGGCTTGAGTCTTACGACTGAAGTGTAGGCTTTAGGGACCCTCACTCACCTCCTCTTTCCGAGTTCCTCTCTCTACGTAACCAATTTTAAAAAGTTTCAATATTGAATTCAGTGGGAATTGATACCGTCTTTGAAATATGCATGTATAGAAATGAACGTATGTAAGTTCTAGGCAGGCCCAGATTCGTAGTGGCTTTGAGGTGGCCAGATTCAGCAGCTTGCTGTTCTTTCTTATGGAGAAAAATTTACAATATTAGGCTTATATCATTTGAACGTAATAGTTAATTATTTATATACACATGTAGTAGCGCTGTGGCATTAATCAATGCTAATAGCTAAAATAACTTCTTTCTAGTCATACAAATGTGGCATAAACCATAAAATTTATTTATATAGAGAAATTATTACAAAAATTCCCATAATAGCGCTATATCATATCGAAAATTATTAAAAAATACAGTTGTATCAATCAATCGTCTAAATAGTCAATTAATTTCGTCTATCTTTGCTAATTATGACAAATCGTCTGCATTATCATGTATGTATCAGGTATGGCTGGACTGCGGTCGTAATAGAATAGAATATATTATTCACTCAATACATATTTATAGTTCATTAAGATCCCAGTTTTAGTAAGTCTAAATAATATACATATGTTAATGAGACAATTATTTAAATTTACTTGTAGGTATGCAGACTTTATAAACCGTGAATAAATATATAAATAGTGCAAAAGATAACTTTGAGGGGAACTTAAGTAGGACTTACATGAAAATTGCGAGTGTAGAAAATAAAATTTGGCACACTTAAAATTTATATGGCAAAAAAGTACAAAGAGCCAATATAAAAAAAAAATATTATGCACATTACAATGTGTTTGAAGTACACTTTTGTACAAAGTTACTTACACATTGCTAAATCAACTATAGTGAATACTCGTATATAGATCGTATAATATGAGTTTGCTAAAAAATGTTTAGCTTACAAAAATTATAGGGTCATATTTTTAAATTGTAAAAAATGCAGCTTCAAGCTCTTTAACATTTAGCTCAGTTTTTAATTAACAAATTGTGTTATTTAGTTGAAGCAAAATTTATTATTTTATACCTACATAATAATTAATGAAAAAGATTTATTAATGAAAAAGATTAATTAATAAGATACATTATTTTATAAAAAAAATTCTGTAGCTTCTCTCGCGGTAGGCATAGCAGCCCTACCCTACTCTGAGAGAGAACGCATTATCAAGACATTCCAACACATTTCAGGAGAAATTTAGACATTGAGTGGCGAAACTCAAGGCTGCGTTTTGCAACAAAAATGAAAATAAATTAAATATTATCATTCCCCCAAGTAGGAATCGACCTACAACCAATCGCGTTAACAGACACCATCCCACTGGGCCTCGATGGATAGTACTTTATTAATAATACGCATAATTTATCAACTATATGAGACACACTTAAAATAAACCTTTTCCAGCAAATGAATCATACAAACAGCCTCAGGAAGTGACTAGTATATAAATATTCATAACAAATCAATAAAGCAGCGGCTGTATTTTCGCAAGACACAATCGTCGAAATCCAAATTTATGACTTAATCTACACCATTTAATAAGATTTTAGATTTTCTATTTAACCTTTTTACACGTGAGCCTAAATTATTGACAGGGGCCTGTGTAAATCATTTTTATATACTTACTGTTCGTTTTATTAGCAAAAAAGACAAAAAATTTACATTTTAACATTACTTAAAAGATCAGTTTACCTATTATTTTTTTATCTACGAAATTGACATGCTTGAAATTAACGAGTTTATGTGGGTAGTAAGTAATGTTCGCGAAGTTGGATATAGAACAAACTGTTATGAAATTCTACCTTATTCTATTTTATAAAAAAGAATTCAGACTTACACTTAAGGGCTTTATGTTTTTCCACAATGCAGGGTAATCAGAGAGAAGCTTGTGTACTGATACTCACTCCACTCTCTACTCCCCACTTTCCATAATGAAATTTTATACACATTTTTAAAGAATACAGGAAACTGAAATGTCTTTTTCAAAGAATGCACGAAAGCAGCTTTCTAACTTCGTAATTTTAAAGAGTGCAGGCATCAGTAGCCTGCTAGCAGTCTGACCATCGGTATCTAACACTTATGTGGCGATAAAACTTAACAGAAGTCGAGTGTAATGATTGTAATTTTTTTGGTAGTCAGAGAAAAACTAGTAGAAAACCTCCGTTCTTTACTTTCCGCCCGAAATTTAAATTTTTTCATCATGATATTTTTGTAATGGCGTAGTGAGTGGCGGAACTCAATTTTATATTATTATATTTTTATATTATATATTATTTTATATTATTATATTTTTATACATCATATTTTTATATTATTATTAAATATAATGATATACGACCGTTTATACTCACATATTTTCCACTGCGCTAGTTAAACTTTTTTTAGTATAGTTAAGCCATATTATGTTAAAACTATAAACATAATGTAAACAAATTTAGTCTGTATTCGGCTTACATTGTTTTGGATTAAAAGAAATATTCAAATATTAGAATAATCTCTTTCGTATTGAGGATTCAAGAGTATTAGTATAAGACATGACACACATTCCAGTATAACGTACCATAGAATAATAATCATATATTAACTTTAAGTTGTTTTATTCTAGAATCATACAAATTCTTTTTTATTTACTATATACATGTCAACGAGTCAGTTAGTCGTACTATATTCACATATATTGTAATGAAAGGAAAATCAAAAACCTTAAAGTATGTTACAAAAATATGAAGCGTAAAACGCCTCTATGGGGCTTAAACTCTATGGTGCTAAATAATATCTATCATGTGAATTTTGATCCAGAGCCAACTCTTACACTTAAAAAACTTTACTGTTATGATCAAATAAGTAAAAAAGAACCTCACGTTCATACTTCCAAATAAATATATAAATAGATAAATTTGTAACTAGGTATTATATAGGTCACTTCATTATGATCAGTTCTGGATAAAAATTTAAACCCTTAGTTCCCAATGCGGTCCAGGTGGACCACACTACTACCATACTATACTATCACTGGGGGTCGGGTTGGCTCGACAGGTGTGTACTTTAGTGTGAAAATAAAGTGGAGGTTCACAATTCGTATGCAAGAAATTTTATCTTCTTTCGTAAGTGAAGAACTAAAATGTTGGTTTGACTTCACCTAAGAAGCTCAGCGACTGCTATTTGTAAAAACTTACATAATCCATATTTAGAACAAGTGTCGAGGCTTGCAAATTGCCGCTGCCTTCTTTTTTTATAGTGAACTGTGGAATCGTGCACTAAAGGCGAGATATCCTAGGGATAACCTAGTTCTTATCTTCATCACATTTTTGTCGAGTTTTGGGAACATGGTAGAAATGTAAGTGGAGGGGGGCCGGCTCCAATTTTAGTGGTCTATGTGAAAAAAATCTGGTCTAAACTCACGACACAAAGACCCTGAATTTGAGGATGTAAGGTATTTTTTTTGTCCCTTTGTCCCTCTGAGCAGACTGTAGGCAGAGTGATTTTAGTTTCAAGCCTATTTATTTATATATATTTATAATATATATATATATATATATTTATAACATCACTTGTCTATAATAAGCATTAGACAAAACATCGAAGAATCTTCGGTAATTTTTTTGTAAGAAACTACAAAGAAATATGTTATATCAATTAACACTTTATTAGGAGGTAATCTCGTATCTGGCGCTGATCCAAATAAGACGTCACAAGTTTATACGCAAATAGCTATCGATACGGCTTCTAGGAAATAGAATAGATTGTATAAATAGTTGCGACAGTTGTGATATTTTTAAACCTATTAACGGTTGAAGATTCCTTTTTCTCTCGCCCGTAATTTAATTGGGAGCTACCTTAGATTTATAATCAAAACCATTGTATATGTGTTGTGTTGATCCAGTGCTGTTTATTTACTAAGCCAATTATTTTTATACAAGACTTTTTAGTTTTCAGAAACTAGTTTACTGACTGAAAATTGAACTGAGAATTACTTACTATAATTAACTGACCGAATATATATTTTTTAATAAATTATTTTACTTTTATTATACGGGATATATTACGGGAACTGTTAGTTAGTTAAAATATTTACCGCGTCTCACACACGGCTGAGAGTATGATGAGGCAAGAGCCTATATTATGATGCTAACTAATAAACAAACATATATCATTTTAAATAGCATATTAATATTGAAACAAATGTTGAAATATGTTTAAGTTATTTTGAATGATCAGAGTAAATGTCGTTTGATGTTATATCACCTAACTCAAATCATATTACTTCCACACATTTTTATCTTTTAAATATTCTTCTACAGAGCAATACTTTACTTATTAATATTGTTTTTGTAGGGGATTTAAATTTTTTAGAGTTGCAAATCTAACATAGGTTGTGGAATCTTATTATACATGCGTATACAATAAGACCCATAAAATACTTATTTACTTTTTAGAGGTGATAACTTGGTGTTACAAGTTCAGTTTTATTTCTTGTCCGTATCATATCTGTCACTGTTTTTAGCATAACACTGGATAAGTTGTCGGACAAACAAAACGTTCATATATGTCAGAGTTTAAGCTGCGAGTATATAAGATGGTGGTCCCAAAACTTATCAATTTTACACACGTACTGCATATTACGATTATCACTCATGACATGAGGAAAACAACACAAACTATTTGCATTTTATATTATAACACTTTATACGGTATCAACATTAATCATGATGATTCCTTGATTGGCCACAAATAATTATTCCCGACACTTTTTGAAATGAAACTATTTTAACCGGATTAATCGCATATACTGACAGGCAGTCTACCTGTGACCACGGACTACTGTAAAGTTTTCGAAACGTCGGGTTCTAAAAATGTATTTTCGAATACCAAAATTATACGCGATTAATCCGGTTAAAATAGTTTCATTTCAAAATGTGTAATAATCGCGAAAATCAAAGAACTTATTATATTCCCGACACTTTTTCACTTACACAGAGAAAACACTTAACACTTGCAAACACCGATAACACCAACACTTATTTCACTAACACTGATTTCACAAACAGTATAACTTGAAGTTTACACTGCGCTTGTCGATGAGGTAATTCATCCCTTGCCGCCTTTTTTTTTCGATTGTGTAGTATGATTTAGGGGAGGCCGAGCTAAAAGAGATTGGCTTGGAGACCTTGACAGAAAACATCAATTTAGTTTCACGGTGACGCAAGGGCGCCTCATGTGAGACTCGAACCTCGACTTGCAACTTGTGACTCGACGTGCGTGTGCGTGTGCGTATGCGTGTGCGTGTGCGTGTGCGTGTGCGTGTGCGTGTGCGTGTGCGTGTGCGTGTGCGTGTGCTTATAGTGTGTATAGTGGCAATAGTGGCTTTACCTACTACCTAAGTCGTGTGGAGAGGGTGCCTTCGATAAATAATCGCGTAAGATACGCAAAAGTCTATCTGGCAGATCTGCGTGGAATAGTTTGGCTACGTAGCTATTATGCCAGACTTTATCGAAAGCCTTGGCGATGTCTAAAAAGATGGCAGCTACTGGTAATCTTTGGTTTTTGCCATCAGGTATTCCGTAATGTGGTGGACCTGATGTATGCTGGAGTGACGGGCTCGAAAGCAGAACTATTCAGGAGGAATCATGTTTTTGGCCTCTACTATGGCCTGAATTCGTGTGAGGAGAATACGCTCGTAGATTTTGCCCACAGTGCTTAGCAGACTGATTGGGCGGTAACTGGACGGGTTTGTCCTGGGTTTTTCCGGTATGTGAACGTCTTGTCACGCACTGGACGGCAGGGCATCGAAGCCCTTCTGTTGACTCTACTTAGGGTCCTGGGGCATCCGTGGTAGTTTGCGGGGTGCTCCTCACATAGAACGCAGCTGGGAGGTGCGGCTGAGTCGGGGACTGTGCGCGGGCAGTCGTAGGTAGGTTGCGTGGTCCTCTAAGCACTTTATGCACCTAGGGCGAGCGTAGCAATTTTTGGCCGAATGGCCGTATAACTGGCAGCGGTGACACTGCCCGGGAATGCCACGTGACCATAGATACTCGATGCTAATACCCGATAGTTGGCATTATGTTAAATATTTGTTTACCTTTTGGCGTCGAGTCTAATACGACCAAGATCATGTGGTAGTGCCGTTTTGCGACGCGAGATCTCGAAAGATAGTGTCGTTTTCTTTTCCTTATGGAATGGCTGGAATTGAGGGGCATCCAATAAACACTCGTATTTGTCAATTTCCGGTCACGCTACTGTTTTCGGTATCAATCTATGGATGGCGACACTGTGACATTACTAAATATGTCACTCACGCCGAAATATATATATATATATATATATATATAATAAGAAAAAAACACAAAAAGTCTGGATGTCCATAGTGCATTAATTATTAATCAAACTTAATAAATTAAAAAAGTGCTATTCAATTTCACAACTATCGTAAAAATAAACTCAACTCAGTTTCAGCTGAATTCAGGGATAGCCATCAAAGTTTCATTGGTTTTTAATTGGTAAGCTTCTTAAATAGCAAGTTAATTACCTATACACAAGCGGTATTCAAACAAAATGACACGTGGCCGGTGATTTGGGTTCAATGCATACGATATTTAGATCTGACACAACTTCGTTACAAATACCGACGCGCAGCCACATGAGAATCAACGTAGAAAGCAAAATAGTAATTATATCATAATATATATATATATATATATATATATATTACAACTAAATACCTATATCTTAAATATACTAAATATGTATTAGTTCATACTAAATTAATATTATCTAAGTTAAGCACATGCACATGTTTTTATACAGTCTGTTTTTATAGTAACAGAAAACCTAATGTCAAGACATTTTCCACCTTCCGTCCCAAATCAAGCCATTGCATGTTGAGCAGCGGACTTACAGCGCTACAATATGTGTTACCAGAGCGGAAAAATGAAAATAAATGAAATATATCCTCCGAGTCTTCATTCGTACTCATCGAACTCACAATCAAGTACCATGCAATAGCCTCAAATGATGATGAAACTATGAGAATTAATGTTTAGGTCAATATATATAGATAAGTTTACATAGATGATTGCACTGTCGTTATATCCGCGTATCTCTCAAATTTTACATTTTATTTGTTGATTTAATATTTTATTAATGATTTATCTATCATTCATCCTTTATTTTCATTGCATTCGTCGTACAGTAAATGGAATTATAATTAATCTATAACGACCGTACCCAATTTATTCAATGAATTTTCTATTGATTTCATGGGTTTTTAGCGATTAACAACCAACAAACGAACTAAAAACTAAATAGAATTTATTTTATATTTATTACATTTTACTAATAATATTTTAAAATTTAATAATATGTGAATATCAACATGGCCGAGTGTGTATAAAGTAAGTACTACTAAATAAATTGTACTAATAATAAAATATTGTTATAATGGAATCGACAAGGCTTAAAACCTTCTACGTAATAAATCAATATAAAACTTTTAATAGATTTTACAATTTTAATTGTATGTATGGGTAAGAATTTAAAAGTTCATATAATATCACGTAGTCTCCAGATAGCTCTCGCGCAAGCCACTTCCACTATACAAGCCGCATACATCTTAGATGCGCACGCGCATTAAACAAACCGTCGGGCGTCGCCAATTCGGCAGGCGCTATGCAATTACGCACGATAATATCCAACGCGTTTAATATCATCATATATAGGGTTGTCAGTATAATGTTGTTACATCATGTGTATTTAAATTACAATTTTTTTCTTACAGTTTATAACTTGTTAACTAAATTATTACAACCTGAAACTACAGAACTAGATAACGCAACGGAGTGACAAATAATGTACATCACCAATGATCATGATGATCTTAGTGATGAAACGGTGCTATGTGAAATAAGGTTTGGTTATAACCATTCCCTCTTGGCCATTACAAATACAGTACATCATATTTAAAGTATATTATGTATGTTTTACAGTAAGTATAAAATATTAAGCTTTATACTCTTCGAATCAATTCTCAGTACAAGACTTTCTATTAATTAACCTTCAGATGAGATAGGAAAAGTTAAAAATGCCTCAAACTTAAACTGAATTCCCGAACTAAACAGACTATGTAGATCGATATATTACATAAAGGATTTGCTTTCGAAATTGAGTATGAAATTTGAGCGAGTGTCACGACATTAGGTTCTCTCTGACTACTCAGAGATCGCTTCGCGGGAAAAAGCGTGAAGCTGATAAGAATGTAATTTATAAATATAAAATGAAAAGAAGTGCAGAAGGCCAAAACTTTTTACAATAATGTATTACAAATTCATTAAATTAATGAAATCATTATTATCCAAATTACCGTGACATACACTTTTTTATAAAGTAACATTCACGTTGCTATGGAAACGCGTATTTAACGCGGTAACGGAGCTACTGATATAGATAAAAAAATATAGAAACTAGTTAGTAGCTATGCAAAATAACTAGATTCACAATTTCATTTGCTCCACTATATTCTACTTTTTGCTTTCATTTACAAACCAGTTGGTTGTTTGTTTTTATTGTTAATATTAGATTTATGTTTCAGCTAGGACACTTTGGATCATTAAATCCTGATAAGATAAGCACTTTCTATTCTGATTGGCGAACGTTATATTTAAACAAAGTATATTTTAGCGACACGTCCTGCATAGCATAGTATAGGGGCTCTCTAGTATAAGTACACATAGAGATAACTACATGAAATGCTCACTCGTCCCTCAAATGTGACACGATTCGTTAAAGTTTATGATGACAGTTGCGCAATAAAATATTAATTTATGCATTCGCTAGAATAACAATTATATTTAATAATTTTCAGTCAACTTAACTGTATAAGTCATATTTAAATAGCTATTTGACTTTTGAGACATGCCTAAATAAGGGCAATGGGTGTAAGTTCAAATTCCACTAAAAATGTTTTTTCCATACCTACGCTTTTTCCCGCAAAGCTGTTCTTCACTTTGGAGAACTGGCGTAACTCAACGCCGCGCAATAAAAAAAATATAGTCTGAATAAACAAAAATCTGTATTGGGTATACAGAGGTGATGTTTCATAGTGGACGGAGAATAATGTGACACATCACTATATTCCCAACGTATCCCGCACGCTGCGAAAGATGCGTGACAAAAATAGAGGCTTATAAAAGCTATCGCTTTTTCATGTAACATTTTAGTTCTTCTGTGTGTTTTAAAAAAATCACTCATTAATAAAATCAAAAATCACAAAAAAAAAAAAAATAATAAGCTATCACAAGCACTTTCGATATCAATATTTTATTATACATAAGTTAAATTATATAAATTTGTTCTATATAAACATTTTAGTAGTTTATTTCTCTAACGGAAAAAGGGTAATATTCGATGTCAGTATGTATATATACACAGATAATACATTAACAGCTCATTCATATTTTTCTCAATTAATTTATATAAAAATAAATCATATTATATAATAGTATATAAAACTAGTCAATTTATTTAGTTTCACACATTTTCTCGCATAACAGGGAGAAACAAGACACTCCGTTCTCCACTTACCGCCCGAATCCCAAGACATTGCGTGTTGCGGAAAAAAAGCGGAAAAATAAAAATATTTAATTATAATTCACCCGAAAGGGAATCGCACCCAAACATCGTAAATACACTCAGACTCTATTACACTGCGCCACAACGATCTCAATTTTTTTTAAAGATGCCGTAAATTTCACGAAAATAATAATGCTCCTCTACGCAGAGAACCTGGTGATGAAACACTCCGTTCAACATTCAAATTAATCCTGAAACATCGACATATATGAAAGAAGAGCACGAAGGTAAAAAGTTAAAAAAAAACCATTGAAACAACCCTGTCAGATTACCAATCTACACGACTCGTGATTACGAACATCCTTCCTCGCCGCATGCATATTGCATGAGCTCTTGTTAAAACCCCGTCAAACTCTGTTAGTTTATACTTTATAGACGTCGCAAATGATAAGTTACTTGCTATAAAGCTTTTATTTATACAGTGAATATTGTACATATATAAACCTAAAAGTTACAAAATACTTTACTCATAATTACTTTTCAAATTTGGTAGGTACAGGAGGAAGGACGGTGGACTGGAGCGGGCTAGCGGCGAGCGGCAGGACTGGATATCTTTAAGATACCTCCACTTTGGTCTACTCTTTGGTCGTAAGTCCCAGGCTCCGCTCTGAGCTCCTCTTTCTGCAACCTGATGGACACTCACGCGGGGAATCCATGAAATGCTTTGTTGTGTTGAAATTAAATGATCTTTTACTTATATATTTTATTGACGAAATTAACATTTCATTGCAAATAACTAAAATATTTTTTTTTGTAAACCTTTTTGCTAAAGTTCAATTACATAAAAATTGTAAATACTACTATATTGTTAAGCAATATGATATTATTTACAAATGTACCATTGAAACCCTTATAAAATATATAATTTCAATATAAAACTTAGCGTAAATAGCGGAAACCATTTATGTCATAAATTTTCTTCGTCAGTCTTATGCCAACTTCCCTCTACACACACGACAATATACGATAAAACAACAAAGTCGAGTCAAAAAATGGCTATTCTTTGGAAAATGTAACCCAAGTAGCAGTCACAAACTAGTATATAATATGACATTTATACAAAGGTGTTAACATAACGAGGGACCCATTATGTTGGTTTATCATCTGCGTTGATGACACGTTGGCTCCTGTACTCGACAGGTTTAGTACAGTTATGAATTCTTTAATAAACGCACCGGTCAAAGAAGTTATTGATGGATGTGCAGTATTTTTAAAGGGTATAAAAATATTTTCCTTATTATAATTTTAAAACAGATATACACTTATTAATGGTATCTAGTTGAAATGGAAATTTGAAAGCATCTGCAAATATGGGATGGTTGTGTATTCGATTCTTCGATGAGACAATGTTTGTATTTTAAATATTTTAGTTTTATTTTAGTGATTTATGTTACGCCTTGTACTTCTATAAGGCAAAAGCGTAAAGTATAGTTGTAAAAAATATTGATAAATCATTAAACGCATACTTGGCATAGCCACGCCACGATTTATTATTATTATTTATACACATCATTTAATAATTATACAGCACGATAAATTAAAAGACACGCATATCCCATCGAATCGAGGTTCTTCTCTTTCACCCTATGGAAGAGGGAAAATGGTACCAGGGATGGACAAAATATGGGGGGGCAGGGTGTACGAGAAATTGGCTACCCGGACGATCAGCCGGATGAGAAATCCAATAAGATAATTTAAATATCTACTTAGTTTAAAAGCAAATGCAAATTGTTTATGAAAACTGGTAAACCGTTGTAACTTCATAGTTAACTCGCAATCCGTACACTTGTTGCTCATTTTAATAATTATTAAACTATATTTAACTTCA
This sequence comes from Podotricha telesiphe, assembly GCA_038994665.1. Classification (NCBI taxonomy): domain Eukaryota; kingdom Metazoa; phylum Arthropoda; class Insecta; order Lepidoptera; family Nymphalidae; genus Podotricha; species Podotricha telesiphe. Next base: position 17,429 of record JAOYRR010000321.1, on the reverse strand, counting down.
TTTAGCTTGGCTATGTGTCAATATAATAAGCTATTAAGAAACAACACTTTAGGATATAAGCTTTCCTTCAGGTCCTTATAAAGTTCTATTTAAATTGTATTTTTTTAGTTTCACTTGTTTTCTACAAAGCAGCGTAATTAGAGAGAATCTAGTGTCAAATCGATAAATTACGTGTTGAGTGGTGAAACTCAACGGCGCGCTTTGTCTTAGGTACCAGAGCGAAGAGATGAAATCAAACCCACAACCAATCGCGTTTACAATTAGACACTGTCCCACTGCGCCTCGATGGCCTTACTAAATTGTTAATAAAGTTTAAAAACACGTGTCACTTGTGGCTAGTCTGTCTGTCTGTCGATAAGTGATCAATTGTTTTACAACAGAATATTTAACTATGTTAATAAGAAATGAAACACAAAGTATCTTGACTTTTATTTTTACCTGCCCCGGTTAGTATTGAAGAGGCCAGAAGATCAGCCTAATCTATTAGTGGTATTCATATATTCGTATTTACTACTGAGGACGCGTAAAATATGCGTTGCCTAAAAAACTTTATAAAAGTGACTTTATACAAAAGTTTATGTCAAAAACATAGTCGAGTGAGATATTTATTTTACTTTTTTTATATGTTTCTTATGAATTAGTAGACAAACGAAGTGCCAAAAGCTTTTTACACTTCTTCTTAATAAATTTTGAATTGTATATATTTCACATAAAATGTTCGTGAAAAGACGTTCTTTATATATAACTAATAATTATATAAATTTATGTCATATATGAAAGTATAATTTGCCTGTATAATAGATATTATTCACATAGATATTTGAAGCGTATTTCTGTTTATAGTATTCGTCTATTTAATCTACCGCAAGTTGAGTGAGTAGCAGTCATTTTGTATTGACAAAGCTACTTTTGCACAAGATGTATATATTGTTAGACAGGCACATAGCACTATGTAACAGAATCTTGGTAAAGTTAAATATGTAAAATCAAAGTTAAATACCTTTGATCAATATATAAATTACAAAACTATTAAATGTATGAGGTATGTATTATCCTATCAAACAGTATATTAAAACAACAATTAAAACTAAGATATGTTTAAAATTAATATACTTTTAAAAGTATCTGCATATTGAATACAACATGAAAGTCACTATTGTCAAGATCTGTTTAAATAATAATAGATTTCTGTATATACTTTATATTTTGCGATCAACCGCTTGACAGCAAAACATTTGAATTAAATTCAAAATATCCGTTATTCAAGTAGGCTTTTGAATAGTTGAATGAACATAAAGCTACGGCCGGCTTGGAAAGTAATTCTGCTGAGAAAAATCGGCGAGTAACTTAACAGTTGCTGTTTTCAATTTTATTATTTAATACAGTGGTAGCTAACCTGCACCAAACTCAAATCATATTACTTCTCACATTTTTATCTTTTAAATATTCTTCAACAGAGGAATAAGCTTCACTTATTAATATTGTTTTAATAGTGGCTTTAAATTTGTGCAGTAGCAAATGTAACATAAGTTGTGGAATTGTATTAAACATACATAATGTTTGAGAGTAGAAAATATTAACATTACATAGAAATAAACATATTTTACAATTTAATAACTTTAGAACTATAATTATTCGTATCTAAAATCGTTGTTTTATGTCAAACGGATATTATTAAAGATATAACGTCAACATTTGAACTGCTTTTAATTTAAATGCAGTATAAATTAATGTAAGCAGCATAAAAGTCGATTCCGCGAACTGGTTTACCAATACAAAGATGTTAGAGCAAAATCTTTTTATGTATGTAATATGGAAATAATTGATTAATACTATATAACTAGTGTTATTTGTTATTAAAAGCTTTTATTTAACTTACCATGTTAGAACAGTGCTTTTGTCTTACCACCAGAACAATAAAATTAAGAAATATCTTAATTCCGCCATTCCAGACGTTACTTCTACTTGTTCGATAAGTAAAAAATGGGGCCCAAAACTATTATTTCTGTCTATTCTTTTATATGTGGGAAAAACGAGAAACTCAAAAATACAATTCCGTTTAATTTTACTAGAGTAGAACTTTGAGACAAAACGATTGGCATAATTTCAACGCGACACTGACCGCATAATCTCAAATATGCGATAGTATTTTATTGTGGCCGGAATTAAAAATATATACAACCGTCTAGCGATGTCTGAATTTTAAACCGCTTTTGTTTCTGTCTACGAAGTACAAAGATGCATATGTATTTAGAAACGAAATGAAATGAAGTGTTTTTTGGGAGTTACAGGTCTTTATCTTTTAATGATCTTTCAATATTGTGTGCTTTTATGAAGTAGTGATTTGTCACTATTATGTCTTATAAATCTGCCTATTATGTCTTATAAAACTCGGCAACATGTAAAAAATACGTCGCCTTAGCAAAATCTATATCAAATATCCAAAATATGTGTAAAAATTGTTTTAATGTATTTCTGACGCAGTACGTTTATTTATTGTAAATATATATTTTTTTATTTACTACCATTATTACATTAACATATTTAAAAATATTAGTTAACAAAAATATATAAGAAAAAAGACAAGAAAACAAAAAACATTTTAAACAAAATAAATCTGCTAGAATAAAAGGAAAAGCTTCATCCAAAGGTAATATATAAACAATTCCTCGCACATTCTCACAAGTGGGATGCCGGATCACAATCTCTAAAGCTTACGAGTATAAATCAATACCAACACTAATATTACTTCAAAGCTCTAACGCACTTCAATTAGCATACAATGTAGATTGTTTCACGATCAAAAGCGAGGCGATACGGGTGTATACAACTAGCTTAGAAACCACTTAGCGACATTTATAGATTTGACTCATTGAGGAGTAAAATTGCTTGTCAATGTTCTGTAAAGTATTTGTTCCGAACGTTGATTCATTCTTCAATAGAATCAATCCTCTTTACTTCTTTTTAATATAATTATAATATTTGCGGGCTAGCAGAGTAGCGTGTTCGAATTATACTTATAAAAAAAAAACATATATAAATAATTTATAATACACACGTATTTTCTTAATGTTAAAAAAAATGCCTCTACCACAATGAATTTATTCGGTACAGGAAAGGACTCAAATTGAAAGACAGATTAATTTGATAATGCTTTTATGTCTGAATATCCCGCAAAATAAAATAATTAGAAAAAATATTATATAATTTGGCGGCCACCAAGGCCCAGTGGGACGGCGCCTGACTGGGTATGGGTTCGATACCCAATTCTCGGGGGAATGATCATATTCAAATTATTTTTATTTCTCTGCTCTGGTCACAAGATAAAGCGCGGCGTTGAGTTCCGCCACTCTTGCCAATAGGTTCTATTTAACTACATTAGTACACGAAAAAGAGTGTGGAACTGCTAAAAAGTAAGAAAAAATATACAAAATATATATAAAATAAATAAATTGAACAATTTCATAATAAACGCTGGTTTTAAGTTCAATCCAACAATATTACGTATTAGTAATTAAATCATTTTGCCTAAATAATTTAGTTTTGTAAACAAACTAATATTATAAAAATTAAATAAAAGATTTTGAAAGAATTTTTTTATTCAAAATCTTTACTTGCTACACTTTATATTTTTAAACCTGCACGATATAGCTAGTTTACATAAAGACTCACTTTTCGTGTTGCAATGTATTTTAGTCGAACCTGTTGTTGTCACAGATAGCTGATGGAATCTTTAACACCTATAGTAATTACTTTATTTATAAATTTTGAGAGAAAATAAATATATATTTTTTTTATTGTATATAAAATGAAAAAATGGGCAATCGTGGCGCAGTAGGACAGATTCCGAATCTTAACGTCTGAGACTTGATCAGGTTGGTAGGTTCGATTCCCACTGGAGGAATGATTATATTTAAATTATTTGTATTTCTGTTCTCGTTTGAAATATAACTTCGCATCGAGCTTCGGCATTTAACACGCAATATCTTGAATTCGGACAGAAAGTTGAAAACAGCATGTCTTAAGAATATGCAATGCAAGAAAAAGCCGCAAGCTGAAAAAAACACAAGAAAGGGACAGTGTCTGACTGAACACTCCGAGTGGAGATCGAACCCCCAACTCATCGCGTTTGTAGTTAGACGTTGCTCACCACGCCACGATAGTTTAAAATTCTATTTATTTTATATACAAAAGATATTTTTTAAAACATCTTTGTGAAATTGCATTTATTACCTAACACAGGCAGACAGACAGGCCGATGAACAGAATAAGTGGCAAGAGGTACATGATCACAGCGCTTTTAACCTTGCAATGTTTTTGTGTAAACGCGTTGTTTAAGAAAATATATAATGAAAAAGGCATATTTAGAAAACGTATAAAAATTTGAACGCAGCGGGATTTGAACCCGCGCCTCTTGAACGGTTTTCAAATCCCACTGCGTTCAAATTTTTATACGTTTTCTAAATATTTATTTTTCAATTTCCTTAGTGTGGGAATAACACTTAAAAAAATGTTAACAAAATATATATATTATGTTTTGAAAACAGTATCACAAAAATGATCATCATCAAATGCTCAGATTTTCGAGCCAAAACGCAAATTTATTAAAATAATCTCCTAGCGACGATCAAAATATTTCGTCAGAATCTAATCTAGTTATATTATACGTTATTTGTATTATAAAGAAACTCTTGAGCAGGTCGTTACATAGAATTTATTGTTCACTAATCAAATTCTCAGCTGCGAATATACGTACAATATGTTAGGCCGTGATGGCAACGATCCACATCAAAGGGGCCGTCCTCTTGGCGTGGAGATAAACATATTTTTTTGTATATTAGTATAAAATAACAAATAGATGCCGCAAATGTGGCATTCTTTGATTAGCATTCAGCTCGATCTCTTGCCTTAACATTTTTTACCAATATAATATAACTAATAAAGGATTTACGCTTTTTCCCGCATAGCAGGGTAGGCAGAGCGAACCTAGCGTCAAGACATTCCGTTCTCCACTTTCCGCCTGAATTTGAGACATTGCTTTATCTCTAGACCCGATAAATAAATATAATTTAAATATAATCATTAAAGCGAGTTGGAATGGAACCTATAACCATCGCGTATACAGCAAGAAGCCGTCACACTGCGCCACGATAGCTTAATCATAATGAATATATGTACTGGTAAATTATAATTAATATTGAGGTGATTGTCGCGCAACAGGACCCGGAGGTTGTGGGTTCTATTCTCACTTAGAGTAATCATTATATTTAAATTCCCATTTCCCCGCTTCTGTAAGAAAAAGCGTTGCATTGAGTTCAGAAATTAAAGACGCAATGATTCGAATTCGGCTGAAAAGCGGAGAATGAAATATCTTGACATAAGACTTTCTCTACCTACCTAGGTAGGTCATATGCGGAAATAAGTGTGAAAATATATTAGAACATACTAATAAGTATGAAAGGCCTTTGGAATTGAACCGAGAACTGTCGCTTCCCGTAGCTTGATTATACAATAACAATAAGGGAGCATTGTTTTCATTGTAATGTAATATAAATTAACGGTAATTATTACCATTTGCTAGTATTTAAAATAGCTATTTCTATTTCTTAACATAAGGAGGCTATTTAACGCTTAACGAATAAAAACATAATCTCTACGGTTACGCGTGCGTTGTGGGAGACTGGGTGATAAACCCGCATTGCCTCTTATCTGTGCCTTATACAATTGTAATAAAGGACATTTTTACTATATTCATGATTACTTGTATAGAAGTGTAGAAGTCGACGAGGTCATCGACACGCGATGGGAATCACAGATAGTGTCTTGATATTTTATTCTTATGATATCACATTTATCATGTTATAGCCCATATGTTTGTGTTACATAAATTGTGATTTGTTTTTACAGTTATCGATCGCCTATTCAACCCTATACAGAATTAAACACGGGAAAATTATAATATTAGTTCAGTTCAGTTCTAAACTTACCTAAAAGACAAGTCGTAGCGTTTCCTCGAATGGCATTCGAACCCTGTGACATATGGTCAGTTCACTTTATCAGTTCAGTCCATACAAATTGCACCAGAAGGGCGTTATTTTTATTTATATGGTCCAAGAATTGATTGTAATTAACTTATTTTATTGATAAAGCATGTACCTTCAAAACATAATGCCTTATCAACTGCGATATGGCCACCTATTATATAAATATAATAATAATATTAGACTACAGTTAATCCGTCCGTAAAACTATCTTAAGTCTATAATCTATATCGTTCGTAGAAAAAAAACCTACTAAGCCGCGTTTACAATAAAATAACAATTTTATTACAAGAAAACAGATCAAAGATACCACGGACATACGTAAGTAGTTATGTATCGAATATGTAGCAAATCAAGTCATTAAATCTAATATTATAATATTGATGAATATGAATATATTATCTGTAGTGTATCTATAGTTTACCTACATAAATTTTGAAATAAAACTATTTTGAACCGGATTAATCGCGTATATTTTTAGTATTTGAAAATACATTTTAGAGTCTACCTATGACCACAGACTACTGTAAAGTGTTCGAAACGTCGGGTGCATATACGAAAAATATACGCGATTGAGCCGGTTAAAAATATTTTCATTTCAAAATGTATAATAATCGCGAAAATCTTATTATTGTACCTACATAAAGTTTGACGTTAAGCTCATCGACATAACGGAAACAAATATCTTAATATCTCCTTTTCAACAATATATTCTCACTGCTTATACCTAGTACAAAATGCAATATGAAATAGAACAATAGTTTACCAAAATAGTATATAGACTATAGAATTGTAGAAAAAAAGAGCATTAAACAGATTTTTTTACATTATACAACAAATCGAAGACTGACAGGAGTGACGTTGCATCGGACGGCAATATTCAATTTCCTATTTACTTATATTATTAAAATATATATTTCTTTTCTTCCTTAAGTATTTTTGTGAACTAAAGTTCACGAACGATACGAGACTTAACTTCTACTTCGCACTAAAAACGAAAGTATAATATGAAATTATTATTTTAGCTTATGCACATCGTAAAACACAAAGCTGCATAACCACATTACAATTTATACCTGACAAATGCATTCTAATTGCATTTAACAATTAATTGACGTGTGGGAGAGATACTAATGACCACAGATCTCCGCCTATTTTGAACACTAGCTCTAAAGTCATGACTATTTATGCACGTTTGAATTGATCTTATTTAGATATATACAAATCGGTTCCTTAAATAAAATATGACTTATGATATTGCGATTTAATTGCATAATGGTGACTTTTGTGTCGCCGTATACGTTCTTCGTTATAGGATCGTTCGCTAGCTCGTAGTTCTTCTTTTTTTTACAGTTTCACGCTTTTTCCCTCATAGCATTGCATGTTGAGTGGCGGAACTCAACGCCACGCATTATGTTCCCAGAGCAATGAAATGAAAGTAATTGAAATATAATCATTTGTTTTTTTTGTGTAGAAAATTATGATCTCTATGCCATGTAAAAACACTCCATTCTCCACCTTTTGGACCAATTCAAGATATAATGATTAATGATTGGTAGCACTCCACTTCGCGCTTTGTTTTAGTACACAACATTAACATTAAAAGTGTCTTCTACACTTACTTGATATTTGTGTCAACCAGCCAACACATAATATCGTACCCTTAAAAATGAAAGTGACCTAACAAAAAATCGCAATCTGTGGGAAATTGCAATTGAATAGGAAAAATGGAGTAGCATTTTTAAAGTTAGTTTTTTACAATTCCATTGTAGGCAACCAATTTTTCATTAATACCTTTGGTTAACAACTAAAAAAAGTATATTAAAATATGATCTTTCTTTTTTTCTTTTGTTACGACACTATAGCGTCAAAAATAAATCATCTCTCATTACCTCCCATTCTGAAATTCCAGTTATGTATATAAGAATATAGGCAAGTGTTCTTGAATATTAAATGTCCATGTCAAAATACACTCAATAAGCGTAAACAATGCTACTGTACGCGTGTATCATTAAGAGGATTTACCTTGTAAATACCGCTAAGAAACTTTCTTTGAAGTACATTCAAGAACTAAATTCTTACCGACGCTGCGGTTTGCTTACATCTCGCGGCATAGGTAAGGAGAAACCAGTAAACCTGGCATATCTTTATGTAAACCTTATTTATTACCATTTGATTTAATGCTACTGAAATAGACGTGTCGCATTTTGTCTTACAAGGCCAAAATAAAGGAAAATATTATTCAATACAAACAATACCTGAGTCGACATTAAACCTACAACCATCGTGAATCCACAACTATACTTTTCAAGTGCACCTCAAAGGTCAGTAGGTAGGGTTATTATTAACACCTAAATTCACTATATGACTGCTATTGTTTTACAAGCCAGTTAAAATGACATAGAATTACAAAGCCTAGACAACGAGTGAATAAGCAACAGTAATAGTAGTATGTCTAACAACTTTATTACAAACAAGAGTCTAAACTAAATAACCTCATTTACAATTAGCAAAAAAATCTTTTATTTTCAACGTAAATGATGCAATAAACATATTTTATCTACACTTGAAGCAATAAATTTAGTATCACGACCGATATATTCACTTACTACATTATATATATAAATAGCATCATTTCGAATATTTCTACGTAAACACGATGCGGTCTTTTTCAGATACAGTCTGAACTATTTCTTGTATTGTTAAATAATAGCTGACAAAATGCTTCAATTAAAGCTGTATAATTTTCATGATATAAATATATTTGAATAAGTGAAGGCTTACTTAACATCCAAAAAAATATTTGCTGCATATATTGCTTTATACATACATGTAAGTTCCAATATTCCTATAAAGAAACTCTTATATTTTACAAAGCAATAAGAAAAAATCTATATCAAATCACCACTTTCTCCACCTTTCGTCTCTTTATCATGATAAATTTCAAATACGTAAGTCGGTAGAATCAAACAACTCGCTATAAAAATTCAAATGGCCCCTTACATACTACAAACATTAAAATTCCTTGAATAGAATTTAACCCACAATTCGTCAGTAAGACAAAGTTCAACTACATCATAAAATAAAAAAAAAATGAGAGATTTCCAGCGCGAATGTACATCTGTTTGCTTCAAACTCCAGCCACCATCGAAGAAAAGTTTACTTGCACTCGTGTCTCGCTTTAAACTTAAATCTGTATGTAATCTTTGAAAGTGTCGGAACTACTTGAATTATGGATATAAATCAATGGATATAATTAACTTATTTTATAGATTTCTAAAAATGATTAAATACGTTTTGTTTTAATAATTACCAGTTGTATCTTCGTTCATTTGAACCATTCAAGGTAAATTCTCGTTTTTTTTCCGTCTATAAATCTTTTCGCAGTGCTACACTCCCCAAGCAACTTACATGCCACATTTCTGCTTTCTGCAGCCAGTCGTTTCAGATTGCTCAGCCAAGCAGTTAGTAGTTAGAATGTAAGGAATTGTGGTACAGTTGGCCCTTCTATGACTATGCCCGATGATTGTGGATTCTAATTGTGTTCAGCGAATAATATAAGAGTTGTCCTGGCTTAGTTACCAAAAAGGGGGCGTAAAATAGAAAGCTTATCTAAGAAGATGGTTTTCTTTATCTATATCAAACTAGCTGTATTGATATCAAAATAGTTGTAATTTGCAACTATTATAATAAGGAGATTAATTATCTCAGTCTATCCTATAAATACATTACATAATACATAACATACATTTTCGTTATCCTTAAGAATTCACTGTTTTCGTTACATCGTATCAATTTTTATAGTAACTTATTATTTAAATTTCCGACGTACACAAATGACCAAATTAATAGAAAATGCGCTAATTGGATATATAAATAGACGTTTTAACAATCGAAGACACTGATTAACATACAAGCGTTTTATTTATGAGTTGACTTTATGGCGACAGTTCTTGCGTAATCCCACGTATAAAAATATATATTATTTCTTACGGCGTAGTGGTAAACTAGTTAGTAGTATTAGTATGTAATGGTAGTGGGATCATATTTTGTCTTGAAAAGTTTCGAATACGAAACATTGCATTTTGAGTGGAATTTAACGCCGCGCTCTTCTTTTATTATAACGAAGAAAATATATATTTTTTAAATGTAATCATTCCCCCGAGTGGGACTCAAACAAGCTACTCTCGTTTAAAGTCACATGCCACTACGCCACGTTGGCTTATACTGGTATGTGTTTTAATATAATAATTATTCTTAACTTTACATAAGAGCATAGCACGAGCAGCTTACGGCAATATAAATACGTATCTGCTTATGTTATAAACAAAATTATTTTCACAGTATCTGGATATTTTTTTTATCTATATGGCGCTCTTTTTGAGGTACTTAGCGTGGTAGGAAATGAGTATCTAGGGTTAAAGGACCTTGACTTTTATTCCTACTTTATAGATAACAGTAAAAAAAAGCTTTTTAGTAGACAGAGTAGTGATTGGACACTACTCTGTCTATGATTGGACACATTCAATTATTTTCATCTCTTCGCTCTCGACACACACGCACGCGTCTCCGCTTTCTCTGATATACTTGAAAGAGGCTCTTTTTCATTCTTGTTTAGAGACTCCGTTCTTCACTTTCCGTCCAAATCCGTCCGTCCAAAATACCACAGCAGAAAGGTTAAAATAAGTTAAATATAATCATTCCCCCTAGTAGGAGTCCAACACACAAGCTTTATTTGCCCTACAGAAATCATATCGGCTTGATACTGGAAAAACTTTGTTACAAGTGTCGTGCTTATTTGCATAGCGACTTGTTTAACAGATATGAAATAATTAAAAAAAATATTGTCTTCAATATTTAGTACACACATTCAAATTATTTTTATAAAAGAATGAAAATAAATTTATATTCTATAAAAGTATGTAGTATTACAGAAATAAAATCGAACCTGCTACCGTTGCAGCTGCCTCATATTTCATTTAACAAATAGCAATTTACTATATTTGATCAGAGTCGCCGTATACACAAGATAATGTGTATTTAACTAGAGAATGCTATATGCGTAGCAATATGTTTCTCATTACCAATGTGAAGTTTAACTACCTTTTCTAACCACGTTTCATTTTGTCCCATTACACTTTACCATTTTCACGAATTAACGGTAAAATTATTACGGTATATAAATTAATGTGTATTAAATGGTAAAAATATATATATATATATGTGAATTCCATATTTATATCTAGATTAGATATATGATAAGAGAACCACGTGGTGTTCTTGTAAATGTCAAAAGAATTTAAATAGTACACGTTACCTATACATGTTCAGCCTGTGATATATTGATTAAAGAATGTAATATGTAGGTATGTTTCATTATTTTTTTTATATATTTCATACTTAATAATTTTTAAAAATCATTATCAATGGATCCCTACGAAAATATTTTACGTCAAAGTGAATTTAGACTTACCTATAAAACAGACGAAAGATTTCAGCAATTAATAGCATTACCAAGCACAAAATTAAAAAAAACTCACGTATATCACACCACTTATAATAATAATCTAACACAGATCACAGCACAGTAGTTAAAATAACTTTTTTAAAAAATCAATCGTAGAGAAAATGAACGCGCGTACACGATGACTCCAAACCTACAACTGAAGCTTGCGAGACAGTAATAAACCGACTTTACTTTTTAAATTTGTTTGAAACTAACAAAAATTCGCCATTACTACTCATAAGATTGACGCTTCCCTTTGTGAGACCGACCACCGTGTATTTAATGTGAACGTCAAATTTGACAAGATAATCCGCACTTTGCAAATTGGGCGCTACGAATTTTTACGCCCGTTATCTACCGCAGGCGCATTTTTGTATGGCCACATCAAATTAACGTAATGAAAGTTTTGTTTCAACTTCTTTTTATTTATATTTTTTTACGTAATAAGTAAGCTATGACTAAATAAGCAGAAAATAGAGTGTGAGAGAGTATCACTGGTCTTTAAATTTCTTTAGCCACCACGTATTATGCGGGAAATGCGTAAAGTTAAAAAGCATAAGTATCTTTTTTAATCAGTATAAATAGCAGATCTGTCAATAACATCCAACGTTAAGCGGGATGGTTGTGGTCGATTCTTACTCTGGGAAATGAATATATTACAAATTCTTTCATTTTCCCGCTCAAAGTAGTATATAACGCGGTGTTGAACACCGCCATTCTGCCATTCTTCGAATTCAAATGAAAAGCAGAGAGCTGAATGTATTGATACTAGGCTCTTTCTACCTAAGCTGTTATGCGGAATAGGTTAGCTGTGACTCATTGGCTCGATGCGGTTAATATTTTAAATAAAAATATTTAATGTCAATAATTTTCCTTATTTCTTATATTTTTCCTATTTTTTTATTATATGTAAGTCCAATACAATTTTATAAATGTCACTCAGGCGTTTATTAAATTACATAAATGGCTTTATATACTTACGTTATAAATATACACTTGTGTTTTACGTTTTACGTAAAATTGTACCTCTTTCTTTAAATAAAAACCTAAATATTAATACAAATAAAACACTAAAATTAAAAAATATTAGCGCTACCTTGGTACGGTCTGGATGTGTATAACAACTATTCATTTATGGGTCAAGATATCTCGCCCATTCAACAAACTGAAAAAGAATTAAAAACAAGAATCGAGAATGTGTGGAAGAGATTCAAGGAAGTTATGAAAAACAGAGAATTCAGTATAGCTACGAAAGCAAAACTGTACAATACCTGTATGCTTCTGGTCCTAACATATGGACACTTGGGCCCCGACAGAGGTCAATGGAAAGAAGTATGTTATACATTAGAATATTCGGCAGAATAAGAAATACGAAAGTCAGAAGAAAAACTAAATTAGAAAATGTTATATATGTAATTAAAAGACACATATGGAGATAGACAGGCCAAATCCTGTGTGGAACTGAAAAATGGTCAAATAAAGGTTTTATTATTTATTATTTACTAGATTTGAGTCTCTTTAAGGTCAATGGACGAAAACTGAAGAATGTTTCAGCTTCTTTTGGTTCCTAGACATGTGTTAAGAAAAAAAATTTTGAATTACATCTTAACCAATTTATATAAGCAAAGTCGAAAAGAAAATGAGTCGTGGATAAGAGATACGTCTGTCAGTCACCACCTCAGGGCAAAATCATAGCGCCTCTGACACTGAATTACTGTTTGCAGAATAAAATTTGCAGTGTAGCAACAAAATTTTACTTTATTGCACCGCAATAGAAGCCATATTGGTGGCATTTAAAGTTAGTATTGAAGATTTATAATGCAAAAAATGTTGTGTACGCAGCAATCAAACTTGTTTTATAGAAACGAATTTTCACCTTGTAAATTATTGTGATGCATAATGCCCTCCCCTACCATACAATTACAAGATAATTATAAACTTTTTCCTTTCACCTTTACATATTCCTTGGTTGTTTGTAGCGTATGGAGAGAGTCAAGTGTCAAAACACCTGTTCTCCGCTTTTTGAAGTCTTTTTACATTTACGGATGTTCACAAGTGAAACCAAACGACGAGCCCAAGCTCTATGTGTATTAGATTTCGTAAATGGATATAGGAAATACGATAATGTTATCTCTGAGTACAACCTATTTAAATTTTATATCCTTGAAATTTATTAGAATCCGTTTTCAAGTGTTTTGGTTCCACTATTAGGCTTTTCACCAACTGTACGACAGTTTTGTAGTTTGTGGGGATTGAATATAAAGTAAACTGTATAGTTTACGCATAGGGAAATGTCAATGATATATACAATTACTAGTTTCCTTTCAAGTTTTAACTAGGCTTCCTAGAAAAATAAAAATTTATACAATTCAAAAAAATGTAAAGGGTAATGGGGAAATCTATTAATAAGTGTGGTAGCAAAAAATTGATGCCACAGTCATATTAGACATTTATTATAAATTGAAAATAAATATATAGAAAATAAATGATAATGTATATATTTAAAATATAATTTTGCTCAATTAGACGCGGTCACGCTTTAACGAAGAAAGCCGAGAATGGAGTGTGTGAGTGCCGACTATGAGACAATAAAATGTGAAGCTGCTTTATTTATTGCCATCAACACGTGAATCAATATAAATATAAAAAAAGTATTTCTATGAATGTATGAAATCCACCTAAGAGCGGCGCAGTCATTCATTACGATATCGATTATGTTCGAACTGTGCTTTTACGAGCGTTACATCGATTACGATCGTAAATTAATGGAAATGTCGATGTCAAGGTCGAGATCGAATCGTTTACGTTTACGTTTTATCGATGTTCGAGTTACTAGTGAATGTACGTTCTATTGACATATATTACATGTCACCGTTATGTGACGATTTTTATACTGTGAGTATATTAGCTGTATGAAGTGTTCAGCATTTAGCTCAGCGTAAATAGGCTTTTGTTAAAGATTTTCTGATCAATTAATTTACTTACTTTATATATCATCTCAAAAAACTTGCCTTATATGTAATTTGATTTCATTGATTGAAGTCCTAAGTCGCAAAACCCAGTCACTATATACTTTCTCTACAATGTGATGGGCATTTACACTATCCCCATATGTCACAATGAAATTGAATTAAGAAAAGAAGTTTTTTTCCGGCCATTTTTTTACAAAACGACGGAAAATCTAATAAAAGATAGATAGTAAACTAAATGAAACATAATCATTATAAATTGAACTTTTGCCAAGTAGTTTGGTGTTCATAAATAAACAACTCTATATGTTAACGGTTCACTAATCGCTAATGTAGCAACGTCATTGTGTTGATATTTCATTTTAAACTGTTATGAGTCTCCGTCTAAGTCTAGTCTAGATCTTACTATGGAATTTCTACCTATAATAACAATATCAATAGCCTTTTAACTAGATTTTACACTTCTTACGTTACATTTTTTTGCAATAATTAGAAACATTACGTTATTGGCACGTATTTGCCTGTATTCCTTTTATTGCTCATACGTCACTCAAGCACATTTACTGCCAGCCACAGACTTAATTTCATCAGCTAATCTCCTAGGTGACTCTTTTTCTATTTATTAACCTGAAAGTTATTGTCCTGGATCATTTCCCTTTCCATCTTATTGTATGTCCCATCCAGATTAATTATTATTAATACATAAATAATAGTAATGATAACATTCTTTATTCCGGATTGCTTTTTATGTTTTGCAGTTCTTATCCTTTATGAAAGTCTCATTGCTATTATACTCTTTTACATTCATTTATTCATCACTCAACCACCTTAATGTCTAGCTATTGCTCAAAGTATATTGGCACCGAGCAAGCTACTACTGCATAGTAGAGCGACGCAGTGTTTTGTTGTGATAGTTTTGATAGCCGCAAGACTTTGAAATTAACAAAAGTGAAATTACTAAAGACTAGAGGTTTTAGATATTAAAGTGTACAGAAAACCACGATTAACATTTGGACTGGAAAACACAAAAATCCATGGTTTCATCCATTCTTAACTGTTTTCTTTTCCGACCTGGAACTTCATTTACAATAAAGTATCTAATATTAGTAGCAATATTTTACTCCATATAAATTATTATATCGATATGTAAAGCTTATATATTTTGGTCTGAAATAAATTCGCCACTTAGGAAACTTCTCAAAATTAGTCTAAAGATCAATCTTTGCATACTAATCAATACATAGGTACATTTATTTTAATTTTTTTATTCTATAGACATAATAAATCCATTTTTAAGATATGTTCTGTTTTATAACAGACTAAATAAAAGCAAATGCTCAAGTTAATATGAAGTTGTACCACTAGGTCCTAGCTTTTAAATAACCTAAATAGGAAATAAGTTTTTTATTATTATTTATTATATTATACTACGGGTAAGTTGACCGTATTTTTTTTTTGAAATACTACTTTGTTTTTATATATGTATTAGTATTTTTTCATATCCACTACCTGAAATTAGGTTTATAAAGCTCATAGAGCGTCTAGTACCTACATGGGGTAATTTTTTGTAACTGATTGAATGAAATGAAATAATAAGTTAATATATTATATTGTTGTTAGCACACTTAGGAAATTGAAAAATAATTTTTAGAACGTATAAAAATATAAAGGCAGCGGGATTCGTAACCCCGCCTCTTGGAAACCTTCCAAGCGCTCGAACCGCTAAGCCATGCGTTCTACATCCGGCTGCGTCGAAATTCTTATAAGCTAATTACAACTTTAAAATAATTATATTTTTACTTTTAATACAAATTACTAGCTTCACTTAGCGTTATGACACTCCACTCTCCATCGGAAGTTGATTTATTGAGTGTTGAATATTGAGTGGCGAAACTCAATGCCCCGCTTTGTTTTACTCACCAGAGCGGAGAAATTAAATAATTATCATTCCAGACTCTAGAGATTTCTTAGTTGCCTCGCGTACTGCCCTGGATTCTTGCAAAATGAGCTTACTGTATGTCTTACCCTCTGGTGTGATTGGATTGAGTCTTCAAAGTGTTCAGTATTGGATCCCAGGTGGTAGAAAGTTTCCAACCGTCTTCCAAATTAGAGTGTTTTTGTATTTCAATAGCCTCGCGGATCATCCTTGAGATTTCCCTAGCGAGTATATGATATTTTCTCCTTCCCCCTTATACCGATGCTCCTCTTTGTTTGACCAATGTAAGATAAGAAACAGTCACAATCTAGTTTGTATATACCAGTCCACTACAAAGGAATGCTTACTACTTTTCACTGGTCTCAAGAACTGGCTCATTTTTTTGTTAGGCTAAAATATAGTTTTTACTGAAGCTTTCCTTAAGATATTGCCAATCCTGTTTGTCACTCCCTTCTCATATGGTAGTAGTGCTGGTTGTCTCTCCACTGTGAGCGGCTTGACCTTGGCTTGTTGGTTTTCCCACGACGCTGGCGGGGAACGGGCAGCTTGTTCTCATTAAGCGCATTCATCACCTGTCGAAGCTCGTCCCCTAGGTGTTCAGCGTCGCAGAGGTGGTGGGCTCTCTGTAACAAAGATTTGCCAACGGTAGATAACTGTGTAGGGTGGTGGTGGGATTCACCATTGAGATATCTGTTGGTGTGAGTGGGTTTCCTATACACTGTGTGGCCTACTGTGCCATTAGGATTACTTAGAACTAAAACATCATTTATATAAATGTATACTTTGACGTATCTTAAATGAGCCGCAAATCACGAAAACAAATAGCAAAATAAACAGAGCAGAAAATGGCACGAATTACAAAGGTCGTGGAGTTACAAATAAATTAGAAAAAAATACACTCTCTGTCTCTTAAATTACTTCGTATTTTTTACAAGTTTATAACTAAATATCTGTAAGCGGTCAGTGAGCCTCTAAGT